>JAODJU010000108.1:1038321-1050172 GCA_026776725.1 Gnathonemus echidnorhynchus | reverse complement strand
ACAATATTTATATATATATATATATATATATATATATATATATATATATTCTTATTATATCTAGATATTCCGCCAGTTAATGTCTACCTATAGCACATAGCCCCTGTTGCCATGGAGATCGTCAGGTCTGTAACCCCTCTTCTACATTTACTTGTATTCTGGTGATATCTGGCTATCTTTTGGATCTCAGACCACAGGCTTCGAGCTTGTGATTGGCTCCTGAACAGGAGAGAAACCTGGATGCAGGGTTGCCAGCTCTCACACATCTGGCGTGACCCTCGCGCTTTCTGACTCAAGCTCACGCAAGAAATCTTAGGGCAAATCTGTATTATTCCATTATAGAGCTAAAATGAGCTACATGAAAAGCACTGGGGTAGATTGCAAACCCTAAGGACTATTTAAACGTAACAAAATAGTTACCTTCATGTAAATCTGTGTGTAGACTTGTCTCGAATTGAAAATCTTACACTAGTCAGCTGACCAAAGCCTGTGGACGGACTAGCAAATTCTAAAAGCCATACAATATTAAGAACAATTTTATGAGCTTCTCTAATGTTTCAAATTAAAAAGTGGTCTTTGTGTGAAAATTAATTTCTGATATTATAAATCCAGCCATCCGTCTTCTAACTGCCTACCCAGTCCAGGGTCATGGTGGGACCTGCAACCTGGTCCATTGAACATCAGGCATGAGGTAGGTAAAATTATAAATCATTTTAATAATTCATTAATAAAGTACTTTAATATGTATTTTTTCTGAAAGCACTAGCATGAGGTCATTGTGTCAGAGCTGAGACTAGCATCATGAAAAGCTGGTGCAAAAATCATTTATATAAATGTAAAAGCTGCACTTGCTGCTCAAACAGCCTTTCACATGACCCATCACCTTTAACCTTTGACCTTGTAGGGTGTGGGCCTACAAGATGGCTCCAGATGAGCTTGGAAAGAGAAGCCTGGTTTTACCTGTTAAGCACACTGTGACCCTCACTGGGAAAAACTGCAAGAAAATAAATAGGTGAATGGATTTAAGAATGATTGGAGGGATGGATGGATAGATGAAAAATATCCATTCAATGGGGAATTTTCCATATATCAATTTTATATAGCATTGTTTTAAACAAAGGGTTTAAACATATGACAGTATATTTCGGACTTTACAAATATTGCTGAGGTGATCATATGCTGTTTTGCAGACGTTGTTGATATCACTGTTAGAGCTCAGATCGCAATCGAAAAAGACGCCCAGGTTTCTAACTCGTTGTCTGGCCTTCAGAGACATTGATTCGAAGTACAACAGTATTTCCTTCCTCTGTACATCATTCCCGAAAACAAAAGGGCCCATTTCTAGCAGCCATTTTTGTAATTGAATGGCCATATCGTTTCATCACCTTTGGGGTCAATATCCCATTCTGTCAGCAATGCGTAATGTTTGAATAAAGGTACGTAATCTGTCACGTCCTACACGCCCGACCCTATAGGCTGACCCTCCTGGAAACCAGGAAGGACACCGGCAAGAGGAAGGTTCGACTTTAAAAACCAGTCTGGGGCTGACAAGACAAACAGGTACTAAATACAAGGACTAATGAGGGGTAACAAACAAGCTCGGCTCATCAGGGCCACGTCAGGGAGGAGACAGGAAGGTGAGGTGGGCAGGATGTGACATAATCTTAATTCATATTACATTTTATTCTCTTCAGTGAATACAGCTTTATATGTTATTTCTTTCCTTCGAGAAAACACAAATGTGTATCATGTATTGAAGTGAATGAGACCATTGTTGTCTTAGTAATTAGAGGCAGTGGTATGCATGATCAGTCATGTGCTCCGATTTAATTCTGTGGAATGAAATGCTGTTCAAAGCCGGATATGAAGTTCGATTCTTGGCAGACTAGGTCTGTAGATATTTGTTATAATATAAAGGACATTTAAAGAATGCAGATAATTTGCCACATATTCCGGAAATGTCAATGTTGTATGACAGCAGTGCAAACAGAACTTTAACTACTAATTGAAGCAGTTAAGTTTAATGAATGAGTTAGATGGTAAACCAGCAGAAAGTGAGACCACTGATTGAAAGTATTGTTCCTTTTTTAAAGTTTGTATCATTCCTAAATATAGTTTGGAGTGTTTTCAACACAGAGAAACTGCCTGTAGAAACTACAATGGGAAAGAATCTACGGAGTACGGGATACTGTCCCCTGAGCTGCTGACTGGGACACTCTGGCTGGGCTGAAAAACTGACTGTTTTCGAGACAAGTGTCCTCAGTGTTTGTCACTTGCAAGGCCAGAACCACTGGAGGGGAAACTGGACAAGCAGTGTATATGAGATTTCCCATTGCAGTTGATCCAAATTATATTTAGGTTGAATGGACACATTCACAGCGAACTGGTTAAATTAAATATGCCTGAGCGGTATACTGCAGTTGAATTATTAGATAATATTTTCCAATATTACACCTTAGAAATGATACTCTCATTTTATTAAAATCCATCGAATCCAAAGTTATTCCTTCCCAGATCAACTTTTTAATGCTTAATCTGTGCTCTTTTACAAAAACGAACAATAAATAAATAAATTCCATAATGTAAAACAAAAACACAACCCTTTTAACACAATTTTATCATGAAATTATATGCAATAAAATATATGTGACCCAAAAAGCCTCCTGGATTATTTTCAAAGTATCTGCAGAACATCCATCCATTTTCTGTAGCTGCTTGTCCTACTCAGGTTCATAGGGGTCCAGAGTTTGCCCTGGAAGCTACAGAAGCAAGGCAGGGAACACTGCAGGATGCAGGACACACAGCCCATTCACACCAGTTGGCATCTGGTTCTGCCTATTCACTGCAGCTCATTTTTGGACTGAAGAGGGAAACTGGAGTATCTGGAGAAAACCCTGCAATGACACGGGGAGAACATGCAAACTCACATGGGACCTCGAACTCAGAGGTGTGAGACAACAGTGCAAACCACTGCGCCAGTGTACTACCCCACAACTGTGGAACAGCTATGGAAAAGACAACATATATCAATGCACAGTCCATTATCGGAGTACAACAGAAATACATATGGACTTTCTAATCTCAAAAGCATAAAAATGCATCAGCTCCAAGTGAGAGGTGATAAATGATTGAACGTTTCACCTTTCAAACTTGCATGAGCTGTGTAGCGTGAAATATGGGTCTTGCATGTAACTGAAGGTCAGCCCCTGTTTCTCCGCACTGCACAGTGTATAGTGATGGAGCGGAGCAGGTAGTTGAAGGTCCAGTTGACTTCACTGGCCAAAATCTGTTAAAAATCAGAACTAATGTGAAACCATAACTGGCCATTAAACCGAGCCATTAAAGGCAGGTCATAAAATTATACTCCGCTGCATACCTGTTTAATCATGTTAAAGATAAATCGCAAAGTTTCTGCTAACAGATTAATTCTGGCTCCCAAGCAGCTGTCTGGGGCCCTAGCAGTGCCTATACATGAAGCACTTGGCTTCCTGCTTCTAGTCGCGCTGCCCTACCCAACTCCATCACTGAAATGTCTCCAGAGTGTGTATCAGATACCAAAGATTTGCTGTACCTTTCGATGCTAAAACAAAGTTTAGAAAAATGGTGGCATTTTCCTCTAAACCCACACTCAGCACCACAGCTTAATGACTCGTGGAGCAGCCCGTCAATGGCAAAAGCCAGACTCTTCAAGGACATGCAAAAAAATCAGTGAAGATGGCGTCCGTGACCCTCTCCCTGTGTTCTGCTGCAGTCTTTGGCAGACCCCACTCTGTCTGCTTAATGGGTACTGATAAATAGCATTCCTTAACACACAACCATGCTTATCAGACAGCTTCCTAGGCTGTTCCTATAGGCTGTTCCTATAGGCTGTCCCTAGGCTGTTTTTCACTTGAACATTTGGCAGGTAAAACTTGAAAATTTTGCAGTATGTTCCATGTTTGAAACTTGAAGGAGCAATTGGACAGTTGAAGAAATATATAAAACTGTGGGAGTCATGCCGTGCTTAAGCTGAGAACTTCTTTAGATTTTTATTACACAAATAAAAAAATATTTCACAGGGAACAAAGCAGATACCCTGAAACCTTGAATAGGACAAGTTAGTATAGAAAATGGATGGATGGATGGAAAAAAATCAGACAGTAACTAGGATATCTTATTAAACGTAGCTTATTTTTGTCTCAAAAATAAGAACTGCAGTATGAAAATGATACATATGATCACCAGTAACATTAAAACGATCTGCCTAACAGAATCAGCCCTGAACCCCCCATCCCCCTAAACACACGGTATTCCCACAATATTGGCAGGGAGACGACCCCACCATCCAGACCCAAATCTACACCCTTGGCTCTGACCCGTCAAGGCATGGACTCCACAAGACCTCTGAAGGTGTCCTATGGTATCTTGGTACCAAGGCGTTAGCTGCAAATCCTTTAAATCCTGTAAGTTGTGCGGTGGGGCCTCTATGGATCGGATTTGTTTGTCCAGAACATCCCCCAGATGCTCGATCGGATTGAGATCTGGGGAATTTGGAGGCCAAGTCAACACCTTGAACTCTTTTTCATCTTCTTGAAACCATTCCTGAACAATTTTTGCAGTGTGGCAGGGCGCACTGTCCTGCTGAAAGAGGCCACTGCCTTGGGGAAATACCATTGAGATGAAGGGCTGTACTTGGTCTGCAACAATGTTTAGGTAGGTGGTAGGTGTCAAACTGACATCCACATGAATGCCAGGACCCAAGGTTTCCCAAGAGATCATTGCCCAGAGCATCACACTGCCTCTGCCGACTTGCCTTCTTCCCATAGTGCATCCTGGTGCCATCTCTTCCCCAGGCAAAAGGCAAACACACACAGCGTGCTGTCCACATGATGTAACAGAAAACGATTCATCAAACCAGGCTACCTTCTTCCATTGCTCCATGGTCCATTTCTGAAGTCCATCATAGGTTCTTTCGGCGGTGGACGGTGGTCAGCACGGGTGCTCTGACTGGTCTGCGGCTACGCGGCCCCTTAAGCAGCAGGCTGCGATCCACCACTGTCTTCTGAGACCTTTCTATCACAGCCAGCATGACCTTTTTCAGCAATTTCTGCTACAGCAGCTCTCGTGTGGGTTCGAACCAGACGGGCAAGCCATCGCTCCCCAGGCGCATCAATGAGCCTTTGGTGCCCATGACCCAGTTGCCAGGTTAGCTTTCCTTGGAGCACTTCTAGTTGGTACTGACCACCAAATATGTGGAACACCCCACAAAATCTGCCCTTTCGGAGATGCTCTGACCCAGTTGTCTAGCCATCACACATTGGTCCTTGTTGAAGTCGCTCAGATCCTTACTCTTGCCCATTTTTCCTGCTTCCAACACGTCATCTTCAAGAACTGACTGTTCACTTGCCTAATATATAATGGCACCCTTGACATTTGCCATTGTAACGAAAGAATCAAAATTATTCACTTCACCTGTCAGTCAGTGGTTTTAACATTATAGTGTAAATAATAATGGAAATCAAAGACTTATGGCTTCCAGAATTATATTAATAAAAGCACTAATAATACAAACAGAAATAAATGGAAAAGTATTTCAATGGCCTTTAACCCTAAACATTAAACAATAACGATACAGACAAAGTTTCTACTAAAACAGATAAGCAAACTAAGTAGCAGTCGATGTAGTTTACTCCTCCTAACATTTACAATGTTTAATGGGAAATATGATGTAGGATTAAATAATGCCGAATAGTCCTTAATTATACTGGATATTTTAAAATTGTGCACAGAACAGCACTGGGAAAATACCAATTAGCTCTTAAGTTTGGATAACCGCCAAACAATTAATTTTAATTCAATATTGCACGTCAGCTCGCACTTCCACACCCGTTTCATGCAGGATCCAAATAATTAGCTCTCCACTCCCCCTAACTGCCTCTTGCATTGTCCTCGAATTGAGCAAGAATTGAACATTTTCACTCAAGCACAATTTGCCTCAGCATCTGAGAAGTTAATTGCGACTGGAACATTTTAATTGGTTTTACTGCATATGCAGAAAAGCCTTCAACAAGAACTGTTTATGGGCCGAATTCCTAACGGAATAAAGGAATCAGTGTTGCTCATGTGAATCAGTGTGAGGAAACGTGAAGCAGCTGACAAAGATAATGGGCAAGATATTAATGCTAATTTCAACAAATTAACTTTTCTCAATATGTGATTTTAATTTTTTGTCCGTCCGTCCATCCATCCATCCATCCATCCATCCATCCATTCATCCATCTTCCATACTGCTTATCAAACCATTCTCACATCCATCCACTTTCCATACCCGCTTATCTTATGCAGGGTGGCATGTTCCGAGAGCCGATCCCAGGAGCTGTGGCTGCAAAGCAGGGAATGATCCATCACAGCCTTATCAGACCCTATATTCTTATTCATCCACCAGCTCTGAGGGTCACAGGAGTCCAGAGCCATATGATGCTGATCAAAACCTGTGTTTACATCCAATATAGTGGTTAGGAACACAGATTTGTAATCTAAACAGTACTGTTTTACGCCCTGGGCCCTACTCTAGCATCTCTGAGCAAAGTATTGAGCCCTGAGCTGTACCAGGAAAACATACTGCTCTGTAAATAGCTAAAATCGCAGGTTGCCTTCGATAATAGAGTCAGCAAAACAAAACAGCTTGAGGTGAACTAGTGACAGCTGTTCATATCAAAAAGAGTTTTCATTTACAATACATGTCAGGTTAGACTAGCCAGTGGTTTTTTTTTCATTTAGAGATGATTGTGTCCTCACACATACTAAAAGAAAAATAAACAAGGACAAACTGTGGTTTGATTGCCCAAATTGAAGGTCTGATATTCCACTGACACTGAATGATTGAAAGTGCTACCTTGGCATCCCGCGGGAATCGATAGACCCCAGAACGCAATAAAGCTGGGCAATTGCAGGAGCGTGTTAGTTCCTTTCCCGTCCCTTGTACCTTGGGGCTCTTGATTAAACCTCAGCTGTAAGACATTAATTTTTTTGTTCTAAAGAGACCGTCGTGTTGTTATATCAGTGTCCATATTGGCTTGGAAGCTACAGAGACTCATAGTCAAACTCTGAAGTGTCCTTTGAGTGACATGTGCTTGAATTACTGAGGTCATAAACGGGCCTGAGACTCTGAAAGGGAGGGGCTGATTAGCTCCAGCGCCCTGGACTCACTTCCATTCGGTCCCTTTGATGAGAAAATCAAGGTCACCTCATAATTCCATGGCATATAAATTTACTGAATTCCATATGCTCCCCCCCCCCCTTACAAAAAAGAGCCTAAAATAAAACCATGTTGTGATGAAGATCACGGCACGAAATCACTGTTGTTCATCACTGTTAAGGGCTGGCTGAGGAGATTATGCAACATAATAAAAGTGTCACATTAACACAATGCAGGAAATGCACATTGAAATGTACCGGGACTCAATGAAAAAAAGCATAATTCAGCCAATACCTGGGCTCTTATATATTATTTTTTTAAAACATTTTACTTTGCTGCCATTAATGGAATGACCTGTGTCTATATGTGAATTAAGCTGAAAGTCAGCTATACATGCATCAATCAGGAACTTTCTGTGCACAAAAGACTGTCATACCACTAGAGTTACAGGATGTCATAATGTAAACTGCTCAGAAATGGAAAATGTAATTCTTAGAATGTCATAATGCATTGAGGGATATTAGGGTCTGAGAGCACCATAGGAAGGCTTTGTTCTGCCAGGTTGTTTACATGGCCATTTTTCATGTAATAATTGCATTCCCAAATAAAGGTGTCGGTTTTGACCCCCAGTCCGCCTGATGAGATCCACTAGTCAGTGTTGTCAGAAAAAATGTATTTGACCATTAAATATTATATGGTTTTACAATTTTAATTCCACGTGCTGTGTCTATTATTTTTTTTACTTCATCTAAAAGTAGAGCAGTACAGAGAAAGGATAATTGCTTTACATATTCCATTGCTTTACATAAAAATGTACTGAATCTACCATCTATCTCATACCAAATTGCTCACTTATTCTTGCTTACAGTAAAGATGTTTATAGTACTGTATGGAAAAGTGGGGCAATTATGTCATATGAAATACTTTCCAACTGAACAGAAGGTATTCATCAGAATTCTGTTTTCATACAATATATTGTTTACAGACCAAAACTGTTCTCTCTTTGCATATGCAACAAGTTTAATTAATAAACCAATTTTACGGATATGATTCAGAAGGGAATATTACACGTCATAAAAAAATGCTGGAAACTAAAATATTCCGTCCTAGATTTTTTAAAAAGAGTAAATATGCTTCAATTAAATTATTTAATTAAAATAGAAAAAAATATATAAATGCAGTTAAACCTTTGTGAAAACTTTAAATAGGCTGGGGGTGTAAGAGACCTTGATGAGTTATCAGCTGGCAGAAGATGACATACATTTGCAGGAGTTTCTGCTTTTTGCCAGCCAAAGCGTTTACTGACAAACTACTCAGTACCCTTTGACTAATCATCTGTTAAAAGCCAAAAACATTCTTATCTTATGTGACAGTGGAAGTAATGGCTTTATGGGCAAAGTTAATTAGGCAGACTGGACCTCAAATAGGCAGGCTGTGCTGCATCATGAGGGCAGCTTTGCTCTTGAAAGGCACTTAGAGGGCTGCATGAGACTCATTACCTTCATCTTCACAAACACAAGTTTCAAGAGTGACTTCATGGGAAACTACAAACAAATCCTGCCCTTCTGCATCAGGTGGAACAATGCAAGCTAAAAAGCAGCTAAAATCGGGAGGGGGGACAAACCTGGTATTTTGTTGCAAGGACGAATTTCTAGAAAGAATTTAAAAGACTGTCTTGTTTTTAAAATTATGCAGGTATCTTCTCCATTAAAAAGGTTTACTAATGAAGCTGAAAACAGAGCTCTGCAGGTGTCGGCTGTCAGAGAGACAGAGATTATAGCAAAGCACAGAAAGCATTTGGTATCAGCTGCAGAAAAGAACATTTTTCGGCCTTTAGGTGCTGAATAGTGAGACTCTTACTCATGTATTTGGTATAAGAATTTGTATGTGTATGAGTAATTTCCCACAGTATGCTTTCTGCTGACATTTTTCAACTATTGGCTATGATTGCTCTGTAGCTTTGAGATTGCAGTAGACAATCACGGAATATTTCTGAAATGGGCTTTTGCAAAACATTTGCAGAATAATTTAAGGGAATGAGAACAGTTGGGATCTGACATTTAGCTCGACTGACTCACAAGGGAGCAGCACATTTAGAGGATATAACAGGTAATCAAAAAAGATCTGATAGCACAATGTTGTCAAGATAAAATAACATGTTGCTTAGAAAAATCAAACCTTAGGTTACATACATATTTGCAAATACGGAAAAAAACAAGTGATTTGAACCAAATTTTATTTTTGATGTTATTTTAATAGTCAAACCTAAATGTATTAGATGGAACTTAATGTATTTTTTTCCAATCATAAGGGAAAATGGGTGGCTTGATTGTGCTGTGGGTAGTATTACTGGCTCACAGGTCAAAGGTCAGTGGTTCCAATCCTGGCTCCACCCGGCCTGGAATTGGTCTCTTCTTGCCATGTGGCTGTGGTTTCCTTGGCAATATAGACCCATGCCATTAGATCATGCGATACCTTTCGGTTTGCCATAGCATGAGCCTGGGATATGGACCGGAAGGATCCATCGACAGATAGAGGTTAATGCCATAGAGGTTGACAGTGTTCTTTTAGGCACTGAGACATTCTTTATGATGACAGACTTCCGAAAGAACATTCTGTAATCTTTGTAGTTCTAGAGAAAAAAGGGTATCCGCCTCATGGCCCCAAACATTTTGAGCTTCCTTTTTTAGCTTGCAAACTCACAACACATTTTCTGTGGCATACTCTGAAGTACAAAATGCCTCAGTATTTCCACCTGGTGAATTTCTAAGGCTGGATAGAATTTTGATGATGCTTGGTTACCTAGTAACCTATATTCTAAAGCCATAAATCATGCAATAGCTCTCAAAGGAATTCCATAGTCCTGTTCAAATATGCTGCACAAAAATTGCAGAACTGATGCTTGAAGCAAAGAAAAAGATCTCTACTACTCCGAAGAAGCAGACATGATAGAAGGATTAGAGTAAATGCTTGTAAATACAATTGCATATACCTTTCTCCAGAAAGATTTAAAGAGTATAACATAACAACATCCTCTGCCTAATTACAATTAGATACTTCATGCAATTACATAATTACATAAAAATGAAAATGGCAAGTGCATCAAACCACATTGTATAATATGAATATTAACTAATATGGACCACACACAAGTGCCATCCATAGTTAATAGCATGATCCATGTCAAACACTGTTATGCTCCTTATCAATAGATGAGACTCCACTGTCCCCTCACAAACATTTTAAGGAAACTGAAGTTCTGCAGGTGATGGCAATGGGAGTGGCTGTTAGACCTGCAGATGGCCTTAAAACGAAACAGGAACAAACATAAAATACAAGGCTCAAATTTTTGTTGACACCAAGCAACTTTAGTCCCGAGGGGCCGCTGTCTGCTCGAACCTCCTCCAGGGTTGGCATGTTGGGTGTATTTATAAAAATTGAATCCTGTGCTGCAGAAGGTAAGTATGGAGGGAAAAAAACTTAAGAAAGCAGCTCTGACAGTTTGACAAGTCCAACAAACTAACCCCCTGAGGAGAGATCCCATCAAAATCTATATCAGAACCACATTTCTCAGCTCATTGATGACACACATGTCTGACACATTAGATGTTGCATCATACCTTCTGAGCCATATGGGGGCGTTGGGCCTGACAGTGCTATTTAAGTGCCTTGTGCCTTGGCCTATGACTTAGCTGACCTGTGTATTATCCTGAAGTTCCCATGAAATGTCTAGACGCAAAGGAGCCTCCAAAACCCAGTTTAATACGGGGAGGAACCACAAGCAGTTATCTGGCTCTCGTATTGTTGGTGTTGGTTCATCCTTTGTCAGAGCTGAAAGGGCATTGCAGATGTTTCCTGTGGTATCCCAAGAGTGCTAATGAACTTCTCATTCCATCCTACAGTCTCTGTGTCACATGGATTTGTTTTCTGCTCCAACAGACACAAACTTTGACCCAGGATCTGAGTTACATTGAAAAGACCCTGCATTATATTCTCAATTCCTCAATAGCAAAAGAGTTGGAATGCTGGCAAACCTTGTACAGTACAACATGAGTCCATGGTTTTTTGTTTCTAGAAGCCCCTGGGGGATGTAAACCCACAATTCCTTTAGGAAAACGATATCTATTTTTTTAATTGTAAGTGGACTGGATACTTCTTATCTCAACCACCTCTAATTTGCAGTAAAGTGACAACTCCAGGCATTGACTTTGACTAGTCGGAAAGTCACAAATCAATACTAGATATGTGGCCATGAGTGTTGGGTAGACGTTTTTGGGTGACCTACTAGCCTGACTATGAAAAGTCCTTCATAAGAAAACTGCAGCAATTAAGATGTAAGAAAACTGACATTTTGGCTGCTCTTACCAACTGATCTGGTCATTTATCGATCCATTTTTCTTATTCAGTACAGAGTCACAGTGAGTCCAGAATCTGTGGACAGGAAACATGACAGAGGACAGATATCCTGGAGAGGCTGAAGTTATTCCATAAAAGCATTGAAATTCATTGAAAGTCTGGAAGGGAAAAGCTTAGCACTAAACATTTGTTTAATTTGATAATCCGACTTTGAAAAATGTTTATCTGTCGTATTTGGATAATGTCTGATGCATGGGCACAGTAGAGATTTTTCAAGTGGGGAGTCTCAATAAAAGGTCTTCAAAATCAATTATACTG
>JAODJU010000108.1:1011950-1024692 GCA_026776725.1 Gnathonemus echidnorhynchus | reverse complement strand
GGCAATCGGCAGATCATGATCTTGGTGATCGGTAATCGGTGATCGGCCCCAAAAATGCTGATCGGAGCATCTCTACAGATTACTATAGTAAATATGTAGCTAAAATATAAGGAACATAAAGAACAAATGGCCGACTATCAAGTGCTATGCTGGCTAGAGAAACAAATCGACATACTTATAGAGGGAGAGACTCATCAGTCAGGGTAGCTTGGCTCCCTGCTACAAGGAAACTTTATTAGCTTGTGGGACCAGTGAAACCCTTGTTGCAAGTTGCATTAGTCAAATCAGTGGCTGGCGGTCATGCGGAGGAAGTTAGTGGAGAGCAAAGTGATTGTAGGGACAATTTCAGGAATTGGTAGGAAATTGCGGAGGTAAGGACTGCAGTGCATAGTGCTGCTGCCTCACAGCTCCATGCCTCTTAGTCCTTCCATTTCTGTTCTTGAGTTCATCTTCTAATATCTGACAATAATGTTTAAGATAAATGTGGATGAGTTGACACACTGATGATACTCCAATGTACTTTGTCTTCCTTAATTTGACTTTTCAACAAATGCTTTACTCTGGACATTTTTTTTTTATATATATGTTCATATGACTTGATTTGTTAGTTGTCATCAAATGGAAATTTTGGATAAATAGTGAACAGAGGATTTTGTTAAAATCCTGCACACATGGAATCATGGTGGATAGCATGACAATGTGCCCATTCTTGTACTTTAAATTGTTTGTCAAACACATTTCATTTGAAGCTTTGTAGCTTCCCTCTATTTGCAGATCAAGCCACAGGCTCAGACAGTCAATCAAGTTCTTCCATACCAAACTCACCCAACCATGTCTTTATGGACCTTGCTTTGTGCACTGGGGCACAGTTATGCTGGAACAGAAAAGGGCCTTCCCCAAACTGTTCCCACAAAGTTGGAAGCATAGAATTGTCCAAAATGTCTCGGTATGGGTGAATTTAGTGTGGAAGACTTAGACTGGCCCACACAGAGCCCTGACCTCAACGCCATCAAACACCTTTGGGATGAACTAGAATTGAGATTGCCAGCCAGGCCTTCACGTCTAACGCAAGTTCCTGACCTCACAAATGCTGTACTGGATGAATGGGCAAAAATTCCCCCAGACACAATCCAAAATCTTATGGAAAGCCTTCCCAGAAGACTGGTAGCTGTTATAGCTGCAAAGGGGGGACCGACTCCATACTGATGCCTATGGATTTAGAATGTGATGTCATAAAAGTTCCTGTAGGTGTAATGGCCAGGTGTCCTAATACTTTTTCCATATGTCATTAAGCATTCTCAATGCTTTTTGAGTTTTGAGACTGTGGTACAGTATGACAAACAGTGAAATAACAATATTATACCTGTAGGCCTAAATCAAGAATTTCCTTCTGGGATCAACAAAGTTTATCTTATCTCATCTCATCTCATGTTATCTTAAACCCTCTCTGGGGGGGCTGGGGGGGGCAGCCCACAATGCAGGAGATGTCCTGGAGGAATGCCAGTCAATCTCAGGGAAGACACTCACACAATGAGGTCAATGGGACACTAATTCACATAGCTGGATGTTTTTGCACTATAGGAATAAATCAGAAGACCCAGAAGAAATCCAGAACAATCCATAAGAAATCCCAAAAACATGGGGTGAACATGGGGAACCATAAGAACCCACAAATAGAGTCTAGGTATTTATCTTCACGAGGCTTCTGACACGCTTGGCCTGGCTGTGTTTCTGCAGCCTTCATGTTGCACACTGTTGCACTGTTTCTTTTTTGTGACAAAAGGCAGGTTATATTTCACTCCAGGCCTCAGCTTGTCCCCATTCCTCTCATCGTGCTGCACGTTATTCAGTGTTGTGACACCAGATATTCAGAATCTGACAGATCCTTATGTGCAGTACTTAATTGCTGTCAAGCTATTATTACACTGCAAAAAGCTGTCTAAGATTTCAAGGCATGGCTAAACACTCTCATCAGCCACACAGGGTGTGCCTCCATGATAGCACGATTTCAATTAGACCAGCAACGTCAATGACTTCATAGTCAGCCGGTTACATAACTTTGATAGGTTCACTATTGCTGTTTATTCTTTATATTATATCAGATTGGTAACTATGTGAACTCAGCTGGAGATATTCAGCGTATCATCGTGTTTCCTGACACCCTAAAGCCCCTTGGTTGTTTATCTGCTAGCATGTTGTAGTTCACTGAAAACAGACATCTTGTTATTTTTAGGAAAACGAGATGTGTGCTGTCTCATCAAAAAGGTCCACAAGAGTAATAATAGCAAAAACCGCTATTCCTTGTTAACCTCGTGCAAAACATGGATGAAAGTGTAAACATAAATAAAACAGCATATCATACAGGTGCAACTGAATAAAACCTCTTTCTCAAATAAGTAATTCGTGGCAGTTTACAGTATACATGGATCAGCCATAACCTTAAAACCACCTGCCTAATTTTGTGTAGATCCCCCTCATGCTGTGAAAACAGCTCTGACCAGTGAAGGCATGGACTCCACAAGACCTCTGAAGGTGGCCTGTGGTATCTGGCACCGAGACGTTAGCTGCAAATCCTTTAAGTCCTGTAAGTTGTGAGGTCGGGCCTCCATGGATCGGACTTATTTGTCCAGCACATCCCAGAGATGCTCAGTCGGATTGAGATCTGAGGAATTTGGAGGCCAAGTCACTTTTTTGACCTCTTTGTCATGTTCCTCAAACTATTCCTGGACCATTTTTGCAGTGTGGCAGGGTGCATTATCCTGCTGAAAGAGGCCACTGCCTTCAGCAAATACCATTACCTTGAAGGGGTGTACTTGGTCTGCAACATTAGGTAGGTGTTACCTGTCAAACTAAGATCTGCATGAATGCCAGGACCAAAGGCTTCCCAGCAGAACATTGTCCAGAGCATCATTCTACCACTGCATTTTCTCAGCAATTTGTGCTGCAGTAGCTCTCCTGTGGGATCGAACCAGATGGGCTGGCCTTTGCTCCCCACACGCATCACTGATCCTTGGGCGACCATGACCCCATTGCCTTTTCACAGGTTGGCCTTCCTTGGACCACTTTTGTTTTGGGTTCTAACAACTACAAACCAGAACTTACTGTTTTGGAGAAATCTGACCCAGTCCTCGAGACATCACAATTTGGCATTTGTTAAAGTCACTCAGATAGTTACGCTTGCCCATTCTTCCTGCATCCAATACATCAACTTAAAGAACTGATTGTTCCTTTGCCTAATATATAATATTTAATGAGATAATCAGTGTCAGTCACTTCACCAGTCAGTGGTTTTAATGTTATGGCTGATCGGTGTTCAGATATTTGCTTCACCTATTAATTCATCTACGTAATATGATGATAGATCAGCAGCCTACCTCTTTAAATATGCAAATTAATTTAGTCATCTTTCTTTGATCCACACCACATATGAAAACCAATAATTCCTAAGTGAACCCCCTCTTGAATAGTTTCATTGCAGTTCTAAGCATGTTAGAGCTCTGGCTAGGAATACAGTGGACTGGAGCAAACCGATTTTCTCCACTGGTATGACTCAAGAGCCACAACCGACTGCCTTCCAGGTTCATTGTTCGCTCTGTGAGGCTTTGCGGCCTGGAGTCTCTCCTCCCCAATACCGTGCTATTTCTGCTCGCATCGGTGTGGCCCACTTAAACTGCTTAGCTGCATTACGTAACCTCCAGGATCGAGGAGTGCACTGCGATCTGTTCTTATTTATTTTTGCTTCATACATGGACAGGAACCCTTGTACAAAGATGGGGAGGAGGAGTACAAGGGGAGGGCGTGACTTCATGAGGATTTCACCCGGACGTCTGCTCTTCTCATAGACTAACAAGCATCAATCTCCCTCAAATTATGTCAGTATCCACCAAGTCATGGATTGTCTGAACTGAAAACATCATCTTTCCCTTTGATGACGAACTCAAGCCAGTAGACACAGCCCCGTACCATACTCAGCCCCCTATGCTGGCCTATAATGAAAGCTGAGGAAGACGCTACACATCAGAGTGAATTCCTCCCACCAAATGATCTAAAACGCTGGCTGAGATTGTTACCTGAAAGCCCTCTCAGTTTTTATATTTGAGTCGGTGATTGCTGATGTGATTTGAGGGGTTTTATTAGTATTGAGACAGCATCTACAATCTGAGTGTTCCTAGACTACTGGAATTCAAGACATGTGTTTAATATAACGAGAAAAAACATACATAATTTGCTCTGTGCACAGAACAAAAAGTCTTGGGGACATTTCCCTAAGGAACCATAGCAAAAAGATGATTCAGCGAATTACAATGGCTGTGCATCTATAATGCGTCAGGTTGATGGACACCTGAGAGACTGCAGAAACTCTGGCTGTGTGTGATTTCAGGCTCCATTTTACTTGTTATTTTATGTATTATAGAGTCCATGTTGCAGCACTGTCCAGCTGCCCCCTGCTCTTCTGATCATGAATAAAAAAAAGCCAGCGATATCCATTTTCATAAGAGTTGTTAAAAAATAAGGATCACTATATGCCACAGAGATATTCCTTTTTATCTTTCCTATACAGCATGAATAATTGGAAAGGAACCCATTGAATTAAAAACCCTGTTATGTCGTAATAACACCTTTATCTTCACATTTCAAAGTCCGGCACTGAATGGTGAAGCTTGCATTTACACTGATGTATAAATTATCATTATTACCTGAGTTTAGTTATAATCACTGACAGACTGAACACCTGCATATATGTGTAAAGAACAAAAAACTTAAGGGGTGTAGTGGGTGTGGATTATTATTATTATTATTATTATTATTATTATTACTTACTACTACTACTACTTGGGCACAAGTCTGGGGCACGCCTTCCACAGCATACCAGTCAATTGCATCTCACATCCCATAATAAATTCATATGAGTATACCGACTTCACTAGTATCGAATCTCAAGCATGAAGTATAAAGAAGATCTGAGTGAATCTGCACACAGGGCAGGAGCTCATATATAAATGGGGCAGTACTGTCGACACCCCCCCCGTGGCTGGGGGTCCGGGTCCCATCCTCCAGCTCGGCGTGCCTGGCGTTTGCATATTCTCAATGTCTCATTAATCTAGCGACTCCAGACAGGCTAATTGGTGTCTCTAAATTGCTTGTAGTGTCTGGCCTTTGATGGAGCCGCATCTTATCCTGGGTTTTCCCCTTGTGCACTGTGCCGCCTGTATGGCATAAGTGGTTGGAAGACGGATGGGTGAATGAAAATTCACAGCACGCAGTCAAAACTGACTTCAGTTGATGTAGCCGAAGACTGAGGCAAGTCCTGCCTTTCATCAAGACAAAGGTCCGATCCGTAAGGCCAGAGCAGCATTTCAGTGTTCAGGACTAAGGAAACGCATATCTTTAACTGGCTATTTAAGTACTGACAAAACCTGATAAGATTACGAGGAATGATCTGAATACAGTTCCCCGTAAATTACCAAGTAGCTTAAAGAGAAAAGCGTAACAGGCTGTTGTGATCAGTAGCCAGAGACCAAAATACACCTGTGGCTCTGATACATTTACGTCAAATACTCAAATAATTTTGAATAATCTTCAGGTATTCAGGTTTTTAAAATTAAACATACACTTTTTGTAAGAACATTCTATTTAAATTTAAAGTTATAATTCATTGGAACTAATGACTTCAGCATTTATTTCCACAAGCTGGAAGACTGGTAAGAGAATGTGTTTTGATGGGCATTTTTGAAGCATATGTAATAATAATAATAATAATAATAATACATTTTATTTATAGGCGCCTTTCTAAACACTCAAGGACACCGTACAGTGAATGCTAAAGAACAATATAAAAACCATAATAATACAAGACCAAAATAGAGACCAAAATACAACGGTCATATAACCCAATGTACATGTATTACGGTAGTCAAAGTTTTAAGATGTTAGCTTAAATTTTAAAGTCACAATGCATTGTTATTTCTTTAATTGCATTCATTTTTATACCCCAATAGGAGAATTGTATGAGGAAAGATTTCTAATAAGGACCTACAATATTTCTGCCTGGCTGTAAACAATGTAAGACCTTTGGTCCCGATGGTGCACAATTCCAGAATTTACAAATAGAATTAAAAATTCAGTTAGTGGCTCACAGGGAACCTGATGGAGGGCAGAGGCAAGGATACATTATTCCTTGGTTCATGATTTTTTTTTTTAATTTCCAGATGGCTCAGAGGATAACAATATGGTAATTTGAAATATTTGTTTTATTTATTGAAGGCTAATACCTCAAAATGAGGATCTTTCCAGTTATGAAGTGCCCTGTCACTGACTGAGGTTTCTGTTTTACAGCCATTTGCTCTGGTTTTGGATTTAGATTTCTGTTCCAAAACATTCACATTCAGCTTTGAGAGCAAGGTCATAAACCAAGATGCTTTTATGTCGTAGGGTAGTGGCCTTATTCCAGCCGTGCAACACTGATACTGGCACAAGTTATTTTTGTGTGTCGAAGCTTCTTGGGACCTCATTCCAGAATAAATGCACATCTATACTGAATATGCATACTATAAAATCATTTTTTCTGGTATTGCAACACTGTGATTAATTGTGTGATTAATAGGCAAAGTGTGTGTGATTAATCATGATTACAAAAAAATGAATCATTTGACAACCCTAATATGTATGTATATCCCTTATACGCTTTTTGATCATAATTCAATCATTACCATCTTTGGAAATCTAAACTAACCCATTGTAGTGATGAGGGAAACACTGTAGCCTTCAAGATCTTAGATTTTAATCAGGTCCTACCTGAAGATTGCATGCTCACATTATGTCAATTTGTATTTCATCCGGCTGCACTTCAGTCCTCTCACTCAGAAAAACAAGTTGCCTGTGCTGATTTGGCTATCTTATTACCTATAGACATGCAAGGGTGAGGTTCCAGCTCACAAAGATCCCTGTGGGGACAAACTTATCATATCACCCTGGGGCCAAAAAAACACCCTGGAGTATTTAGCCAGTTGTCAGACAAATTTGAACAGATGAAAAGGGATCTGGACGAGCTTAGTGTGTCTCAGGTGAATGTGTGCTTTGTGTCTAGTGGCTTGTTTGACTATAGGAATATGAGAGCTGATCATCCTAGGGTGGGAGCTTTGCGCATAGGTTAGCTGCTATCATACAGCGTACACCCATAATGCATTAGTGTTTTATATATGTCTGCAGCAGGATTCAGGATTCTTCGTAACATTCAATGTCTCCTGTTGGCGATATTAAGCAGCATTTTATTCTTAGCATTGTGTTAAGTGTCTGGCCCTGAGCTTCCAACCGTGCAAAAGAAAAAAAAGATTCGAGTTTTATAAAGACTTAATTGCAGCGCAATGCTTGCTGTGAGCATTTAGTGATATTCGACATTCCTAAAGCAGAAAAACAGAGCAGGGAAGGTTACCTCTCTGCAGTAAAGCATTTATTTCTCAGTGATTTCATCAAACTCAGATGAGGAAGGTTCAACGGTCATATAACCCAATCACAATCAGAAGGCCCCAGTCATTAAACTTATATTTGGGTACATGCTGATGAAGAGATGGCCAACAATGCACACTCTCATTAAAATTGCTCGATGGGGACACTTTAATCAGAGAGGATTGTGGGTAATAGGCTGTGAAATGATCTTAATGTCCTTTACCTTGACAGTGGTCCAATCAATTTTATGCATGCTGTCTTCAGACTCTACGTAGGATGCTTATTTCAAGGAGCTATAATGGATAAATCATGCAGGCTGTTAACGGTGCTGATTGAGGCACAGGAGCTGGTGGCCAGAATCATCTGAGCCTCTGGAAGTTTGAGTAGTATGAACGGTGTATTCTTTATAGCTGTGCATATCTACCCGACAGCTCCAGGTAAAAGTTTGATTTAACGTCAGACAAATGAAGGAGATATGAGGTCTCGTAATTGTGTTTGTACTTTGTTTGCTTCTCAGAGGAATGAACATATTGAGCGCAGGCCTATAAAGCTGCACTTGGAGCTGTATATTCCAAGTATGTTCTGTAACAAAGCTGAGTACTTTCCAAATACTGGGTCAAAAAATAGGTTACTTTGACTACATTTACTAAGTGCACCAGATAATAAAGGGGAAGATGCTGTATGAGTCTTTAAGCTTGAAACCGGAGTTATTCCCAGCCAGGGAGTCATGGTGAGAGAAGCGGAATGTCAGCTGAGAAAGAAAATTAAATTCAATCATAAAATAAAACAACAAATTCAGGCAAGTGGAGAACACAGCAAGAAAGGGCAAGTTGGTTCATTCCGGGGTGGCACTCATTTTGGGCCAGTCCTCAGGGACAGTGGTCATGCTGGCTTTTCGATCCAAATACCAAGTAAGTTTCTTTCCAGATAACTGGTTTACTAAAAAACAACAATTAAGCACTTTTGTTCGGTAAATGGCACCAGATCATATGCTGTCTTCAAGCTCTGCTTATGATGCTTATTTCAAGGAGCTATAAAGAATAAATCATGCCGGCTGTTTACTACGTCACAAGTACATTGTTATAATAACTATGTTATAATTGGTCTGTTTGGTTTTCATTCCTGTTGTTCGCTTCCTGTTGCTGTACTCCACCAGGTGTCTGCACACCCTTGTTCCATAACCTCTCAAGCAGTCAGCATTCCCAAATCCCAGTGGCTGCATTTTCTCCAGCAGCCTCATAACCTCTCCAAGTCCCTCCGTGGGTTGGGTGGGCAAATAGTGCAGCTGGATTCATGTGACAAAGCACAAAGAAACTAGTGAGTGAAATTTAAGGCTTTTGTGAACAAAGTGAGTTTCTCTATGATGATCTGAGACAGCAGTCTAGATGGGGCACAGAAAGTTCTTTGGGAAAATTGAAAATGGACGCCATTAACAATGGGGAAAATGAACAATCAAGTGCAGGGATACTGCTCTCACAGGCAAGTTCAGCCTCAGAAGTTTCCCACAAAGTAATTACATCTCTGGAGGGTCCAGGGATACTGAGAATTCAGGAGCACACCAGGCTCTGTGAGCATCTCGTCAGCATAGACAAGCCTCAGAGAACCTCACTAATTGTGTCCCGTAAGCAAATACATAGATGATAGGCAACACCTGTCACTCTCTGCTGCAGCCACTGCAAGTGAAAAATCTTGAGGAGAAAAAGAGAAGTGAAACATAGAAAATAATGACATTCCCTCTTGCTGCTATCACATACAAACATACAAAATTAAAAATGTTCACTTGCCATCTGTAACACACATATGAATTAGCTGACCAAGAGGGCAGCTTAGAAAGGTTTTGGATAATTCTCCCTTGAGGTGATGCTGTAGGGAAAACATTTTTCTGGCTGGATTCACGGTAGTTAAAGAGTAGCAAGTGAAGGACGCCGTCCATCATGAAATATGAATGCCGCCTGACAGAGGCAGCTCAAGAGGACATTGAGGCACAAAAGGCCACAGCGCTTATTGTCCACTGCTGTTAAACTAAGTGTTAGCAAACTCAATGTGAAACAATTTTCGAAAGCAGATCATATGACCAGGTTGACTTTAGGCAGAATTGCCCCCCAATTTTCCAGCGTTGTGGAGGAAGTGAAATGGTCATCGGTTTTCGGCTTTGCCTTGGGTCCCTGGAAAGGTAGAGCCAGCTCGGGATATGGCATCTAGACAGGAAGGGCTTTAGGTTCCTCTCCTCCATCACCTTCTGGCTCAGCATTTGACATCCAGATAGCGAGGGCTTTTGGTTCCTCTCCTCCATTATCTTCTAGCTCATCTTTTCACTTTTTTCTTATATTATGAACAATTTACTATCCATGAACTAGGAAAGTATTACCACACATACTTTTTATATGCCTAGGGGAAAATATGTGGATGGCACTAGATAAAATTAAATGGAATAGAAATTTATCCAAAAATCCCATATTTTTGGTATAATCTGAAAGCAGGTTTATCAGTGGAACTACACTGTGGATTAAATTTGATTATCTTTAGAAATGTTTGAAATAACACCAAGATGGTGTCACAAATAGCAGCCAGGATGTGTCAATTCCTTCCAGCTTGTTCTTTTTTGTTTATTTGAGTAATGGATATTACGCCTAGGAGGTATTATGGCAAGGCATCATGCAGGGAGGGACGATCCACACTGTGACTCACAAACAATGGTGTTTATCTAAAACAAAAAAAAAAGAAACAAAAAGGAACCATGAGGGGTCAAAAACAAAGCAGGTAAAATACAGGTAAAATAAAATACAAGAGGCAACCTTCCCTGCAGGGAGCAACACAAGAATGACCACAGCAAACACTGGAAACTACCACAGCTACAAACACACAGAGTAACAACCAGAATGACTGTCTGAGGAAACAGTGCAAGGACCAGCACATATATGGCTGGGTGATGAGGCTAACTAAGAGTAGGTGTGGGCTGTTACAAACAAAAGACTCGGGCCAAAGAGGAGCCGGTGAGGTTAATTGACAGATATACAAATGTTCATACCCTAATGAAAACTAATTCAAGGAAGACTGAACATACTACGACCAAGGAACAAAACAAAGAATGTTACGAAAATACACCAAATAATAACTAACATAGTTAATACAAGAAATAAAAAGCTACTTATGACATCAAACCCACAACAATATAGCAGGTTGTGCTTAAGAGTCATCCACTTATCCCGCTGAGCCACGCAGCAGCCCAGGACACCAAACATACAGACTAGGGACTCTGAAGCACATAAGACTCACGGACCACACAGAAGGGGATGGCCAGCGACCCCAGCTGGCCAAACAGGTAACCTGACCTGGGTACAACACAGGGGCTGATCCTGACAGGAAGGTATATCCACAATATGGATTCCCTGCCTATCGTCATAGTGGACTTTAATTGGGTATATCTGGACCAGGAACTCCCTAAATACAGATAGCACTTCACCACCAGGGAAGAAAAAATATTTAACTGCTGCTACACCATGATCAAAGATGCGTACTATTCAGAATGCATATTGTTCAATATTGAGGCAGTCTGACCACATCATGGTCAGCCTCATCAGTAAATATTGGCAGAAACTAAAATTTTCCAAGTTAGTTCTATCCTGGGTGAAGCTGTTTTTATGGTATGGATTTGAATGTTTTCAGGGATACAACCAACGACCTACACGAATACATAGGTCCTGTGACCTCGTACATCAGCTTTTATGAAGACAGCTGTATTCCCACAAGGTCCTGGGTTATTTACTGCAACGACAAGCCATGGTTTACTGCAGAAGTCAGGCAACTTTGCTGGAAAAAGAACATGTTTATAGGAGTTGGGATAATAACTTAGATTGCCCAGAGTCCTACATATGGGCTTGTGCACTTCAGCTGTGCATTCAATACAGTCATTTCAGAAATCCCCAAAAAGCACCCAACTTACTGTAATTGACTCCATCTGTCCGATCTCCTGACAGACAGGAAAAAAGCACATCAGACACTCTATTCCTTGGCAACAGGGCTAGGTACTTTCTACTATGCTACTCTCAACATAACTGAGTACATCCCAATGACTCAGCTCCTTGCAGAAGACCCAATATTAACAGATGATGGTGATGAGTCAGCATACAGACATATCAGCTGATGTCCTGATACAGTCAAAACAATCTGGAGTCCAATCTGGAGATGATTGCTGGCTTAAGGAGACGCCCCTTCTCTGATCCCCTTTCCACGATCATCCAAGGCTCAGCGGTTCATGGTATGACAATTCTGTGACTGCAGCACATCTTAGCATATATTTCCAGAAGCAGCTGAAAAAGTTCAACATTCAACCCACTATGACGGCATAATTCCACAGATCCATCAAGTGTATCCTCACATCTTCATTGACTGTCTGGTTTGAGTCTACTACAATTCAGGACAGGACCAGATTGCAATGCATCATCGAGTCTGTTCAGAAGATCATCAGCTGTGACCTGCCCTCCCTCCAGGACCTTAACAACACCAGGACCAAAGACTGAACATGCAGGATCATTCCAAATCCCTTACAGCTTGCCCACTGCCCAGGGCTGAGATTCTGGTAGCTAAAATGCAGGACTTCAAGAAATAAAAGTATTTGTTCTCCTGAACAATTGGCAGTACATACCTGATACAGGTAAAGGTATATCTTGCACACTTAAAGGTACATTACCTTTAGTTTGTTTATTTGTGTATAGTAGTAGTTTTGTGTGTGTGTGGATTATATTCATATTACATTGTGGGGACCAAATATTCCCCAAAATGTGATAAAGACCTGTTATTCTGACTTTGTGGAAACCATTTTACAGGTCCCCATAAGGATCTGTGAATGCAATCAAAAAAGTAAAAATGCCAGAAATCACGTATTTTGTTTGGTTACTTATGGTTAAAGTTATGGCTGGGTAGTGGGTAAGGTCGTCATGTTGGGATTAGGGTTTTCCCCTTAGAAATGAATGGAGAGCCCCCACAAAAATCTAACTACAAGCCTGTATGCATGTGTATATGTAAAGTAATTCTGTTCTTTTATACCTTCCTCATGTCTCTGTGCTTTTGTGAATTTGGTGATACATAAGGTCTCTGAAATGTAGAAATTACTTACTACTGCTGGTTTCCAGGGCTGCAGTATATACTACAGTATATACTACACATTTATTTTACTTAAGTGTGAACTGAAATGGCTAATAAAGCTCATTCTGATCCTGATATACACTCACCTAAAGGATTATTAGGAACACCTGTTCAATTTCTCATTAATGCAATTATCTAATCAACCAATCAC
>JAODJU010000108.1:1000116-1011850 GCA_026776725.1 Gnathonemus echidnorhynchus | reverse complement strand
GGCAGTTCTGAAGGCGAAAGGGGGTCAAACACCGTATTAGTATGGTGTTCCTAATAATCCTTTAGGTGAGTGTATAGACAGCTACACTGAGCTCAATAGCTAATACGCTGCATATGCCTTTTGATGCACGGCCAGCTGTATCACATGGCGCCGACATGACACCCCAGAAACATTCGCAGCTACTCTCACAAAATTAAGTAGAACAATCAACCATGTGAAAATCCCCAATAAGGCTGGTCAGACTCCCTTAGCCTCTCCCAAGGTGGTGCAGAGGCCATGTTTAAATTACAGCCTAATGGAAGGAAATGAGTCAGACTCATACTCATGAACTTGGTTTACGAGACTCTGGAGAAGCCAACTGGAAGGTTGAAGAGAAGGTACAGCCCTGACCTTTGTATCACTGCTAAACCATCTGAGAGGAGGACCTGGTCCAGTAGGCCTCTGCCTGTTCCCTGCATGCTGCCTGGCACCACTGCTTGGTCCTGCACCCTTCCCCGCATCGCCATTTTACTGAGGAATAAACATGCCCAGAGGGCTCTTTGATGCCTCTGTTTGGTGTCCTCAATTCCTGTCCTATATATATATATATATATATATATATATATAATGATCATTACTTCTAAACTGTCATGAAATGAGACGGACAATATAAATAGCTATGAATGAGATGGCGACACAGCCCTATCAGTAAAAAAAAAAAAATCTCATTACTGTCAATTTCACTTCTAAGACATATAAATGGCATTTTGATCTACAGTGCTGGAGCAATTATATGGACATTACAGAGAAACATCAAAGGAAGAAGTTTTCTTTTTGCATTTGGAAATGATTTATGAAGTGGTCTCTGCTTTTTTAAAGTATTGTATTTATTTTTTTTATTGTATTATAAGCACTGACATGTTAGCCACTTTTGATTTTAAAAAAAAAACTCTTTGCATGCAATAATCGTGTATGTAAAAACTTTGATCCTTAATGTTGCATTATGAAAAATGATACTTTAAATATTAATTTTGGTGCTGTGGTACATGGTGTGATGGTGAAGAACTTTGTATCATGAAAGCTACTGAGTCACAGCAGGGACCTACTGCAGGTTTTTTATTTATCCTGAATAAATTCCTAGCTTTACGAATGGATAAATGCTGAAACTTGGCTGAAAGTGTCAGCTAATAAAATTAAACAATAATGAAAAGTATGCACCATTTATTGCAGCTTTCATGTACAGGGATATACCAAGTTACAGATGCAAGCCACAGCCTTTCTGCTGCTCCAGGTAATTACAGTGTTACAGGGTTATGGTGGTGGCCGAGGTTCCGGGAGCCCGGGGAGCCCTGAGAGTCCTGGGAGCCCTGAGAGCCCTGAGAGTCCTGAGAGTCCTGGGAGCCCTGAGAGTCCTGGGAGCCCTGAGAGTCCTGGGAGCTCTGGGAGCCCTGAGAGTCCTGGGAGCCCTGAGAGCCCTGGGAGCCCTGAGAGTCCTGGGAGCCCTGAGAGCCCTGAGGGACCTGGGAGCCCTGAGAGCCCTGGGAGTCCTGGGAGTCCTGAGAGTCCTGAGAGCCCTGAGAGTTAATAAATGAGCAAAGAAGAAAGTTAAAATTCTATTTAAAAAATAGCACATTTGGGGATTTAGTAGTAGATGCTAGAGTAGGCAAACGATTAGCTTGTTGCTATTATTCCATGCTGCTGATGGAGTCAGCTTGCACGCGCCAACAAGCCGCATTATGTGCTACTTCAAGGATCCAAGCAATTTATAACCACTAGATGTGTGATTAGCTTAATTGTAGAGTTTTGCAGCTATGTTGCTGGGGCCCCCTTATATGTCATTTTTGCGCTAAGCCCTAAAGGAGCTACACTTGATAGATCTGCTCTAAGGGCAGCACGGTGGTGCAGCGTTCAAGACCAGGGGATTGGAACTTATGTGGTGCTGAGGTGTCACCTATTGCATGGCAGCATCAGGTCCTAATTTGAGGCAGCCCGTTTGGTTACGTGCGTGGAACGTCCTGTCTATTCTACAAGATGACTATCTCCCCCTGATGTCAGGGGAGTTTTGTGAACTCTGCATTTCAGTGGCGCCACTCTCTGAGGTATGCAGATTGGGGAGTGGCCGCAACTCTGTAAGTGGGTACACCTATTATGGGTCTGATTGCTTTGATGGCTGCCGTACTTGGGGAGTTCCTGAGGTTGATCCTCCAGTTAGCTACGAACCACCCAGTCTCATAGTTCACATGGGCGGTGAATCAGCTATGAGTAGGGAAGGCTGCAGAGATGTGTGGTATCCGAGGTAAACTTCTCCAGGCTGTTGGTAAGGCTGTCCTCCTGGCGTTGCAAGTAAACTTTACTTCCATTAGGGAGACAGGCGTCATCCCAACTGACTGGAACACGGGACAAGTTGTCCCTATCTAGAAAGGGAAAGGTGATCACCTAGATTATGACAACTACAAAGAGATAACACTGATTTCAGTGCGGGTTAAGGTCTTTGCTAAGGTCATTCTCAACAGGATCCCTGATCACTTGCTCATCTATCAGTGACTGGAGCAGAGTGGTTTTATCCCTAAAATGTCTGCCATCCACTGCATCCTGGAACTGGGGGTTCTCATCGACCACAAATGCGAATATTGGCAGGGTTTGACTCAGTTGCTCAAGTTGCCCTGTGGGACTTCCTGAGACTATATAGGATCCTCCCAAAGATGTTGGACATCATGGGTAGCCTGTACACTAGGATTGTGAGTGCTGTGCAGAATGGAGGCAGAACCTCTGTGTTCAGTCCAGTGGATTCTGGGATTTGTCAGTGGTCTACCTTTGTTCCTACTTTGCTTAATGCATGCATGAACTGGGTGTTGAGCAGGGTTGTGGGATCCTGTGGCTGTGGGGCATCTGTTGATAAGGAAAGATTCACCGATCTTGACTTTGCCAATAATGCTATGATCTTTGCAGTGTCAATGGAGGCTCTGATCAGGGCTCTTGAGAGAGTGAGACTGAGAAGGAGTCTGAGTGTCTAGATTTGTGAGTGTCCTGAATGAAAACCAAGACCCAGGCCTTTAATGACCTCTTGGGCACCTGTCTCCTGAGAGAATGTCAACCTCATCGATAGGTTCATGTACCTCAGCAGCAATATTCATATCTCTGATGACTCGACCTATGAAGTCAGTAGACGGATTGGGAGAGCATGGGGGTCATGAGGTTGCTGGAAGGGGGTGTGTGGCGCTCCTGATATTTTTGTAAGGTCCAAGTCTTCAGAGTCCTGGTGCTCCCTGTCTTGCTGTATGGCTGCAAGATACAGATGCTATCCAGTGACCTGAGATGAAGACTGGACTTCTTTGGTACTGTGTCTCTTCAGAGAATCCTTCTGTACCCCTGGTTTGAGTTTGTGTCGAACAAGTGGTGGCTCATGGACTCCTGAGGCACCTTACCTGCATTGTGAGAGGCTGTCAGTTATGGCACTATGGCCATGGGGTGTGTTTCCTTGAGGGTGATCTTGCTTGTAGGATCCTCTTTGCTGAAGCCCCGAGCAGCTGGACCAGGCCAAGGGTGCGCTCATGTAACATCTGGCTGCAGCAGATAGATGCACATTTCTAGAGGGTGGGACTGGACTGCGCATCAGCCTGGGGGGTCACCAACTCGGATCCCGAGGTGTTTTGCCATGCGATGGGCAAGGCAACGCGCTGTTCCAGTGCATGCTCCCCAACCTGACCTGACCTAATCTGCTATGTCTTTATTCTTTAAATTTAACTTTCTTGAACATAATTAGATACTGTGAAACTTATGGTGAATTATTTCATTAAATAATGATGGGAATGTATTTTTAGTCTTTGAAGAAGTAAGGAGCTGAATATGTGATTGATTAATCCTTACGTGTGTGGAGATCAAAGATGTATAGATAATAATTATTACAGCCCAGTCTAATTATTCTACTGAAATGAAAACTTGCTTTTGCAAGATGCCCCGGTACATGGGCTACGTGTTTCTTGTGCAAATGTCACAATGACTACATAACTAATGGAAAACTAATCAATACATCTCCTCTGCTTGTGATATTACTAATTAAATATGGAAATATCTGCATTTATGGGGGAAAATATGCTTCATTTTTAATCGGTTTCAGAATGCCCATCACGAATGGGAAATCAACTCTCCTTCTATGTAAGGAAGAATCCTTCCCCCACCTCAACCATCACACTGCACTAAACATGGTGTAGTGCAGTGTAGCTCGGTGTGTCTGGGCTCATGGCCAGCAGTGTTATCAAGGCAGTGTTGGGACCTTGAGCAAGGCCCTTAACCCAGCATTTCCCTACCAGGTCCTCTGGGACCCACATGCAGTTCATATTTTTGCTACCAGAAGCTGTGAGGGAGCAAAAACGTGGACCGACCACGGGTCCCCAAATATCGGATTGGGGAACACTGCCTTAACCCCACTTGCTGTAGGCGTGCTGGCCGGCCCTGCTCGTCGATTCTCACTTGTATGTCGCTTTGGATAAAAGCATTTGAGAAATCAACGTAATTGTCAAAATCCCCTGATTACCACAGATCAGAAAAATAAATCCCCTGATTGACGATACTACTGCAAATTAACAGAAAATATTTCTGAATTTTACCATGTTAGGGAACAGGGAATTAAGAGTAAATAGTATTGAGAGTATTGTGGTAGGTAATAAATAAAATATAGTAAGATATAGAGCAACTAAGGCCTGACCTAGGGACTACTTACACAATGTTAAGATTAAATTAGAAGACCATATCATATTTAACAACAGAACAATCAAAATATTTTACAGCAAAGCAGCAGGAGTGACTGTTTTGTTTTTAGGAACGGGGGATTATGACTTGATCATTTGGAATGAGTTATTTAAGTGTTTTCCAGGGATCATGTCACACACGTCACATTTACAATAATAATTTCAAGCTGAAGAATTTCTGTACAATCTCTACTCTGCATGGTAACATTCACAATCTTCCCCTGCCTCTGATATCAAGGTACTGAAGATGTCCTCTAGAGGTTTCCATCTACCAGTCTTTCATCGCACTACACTTGACACAAATCTTTGATTGTGTCATCACTGTCACATTAGTGAAGGTTGTTAAAATGTACTGCTTAACAGCTGATATACAGAGGCTGGATTTAGATTTCATAAATCAATTTAAATCGTTACAGTGTTGAGTTACCGTGAATTACTTTCTGTTGTTCATGGCACACTGTTTCAGGTCTATAGTATGATCTATAGTAGGACTGCTTTATTTGGAAGGTGTTGCAGCAATAACAATGCTGCCTGCCCAGTACAGGGTCATGATGTCTAATTGCCAGAATGTTCCCCACTATCTAGTTATATAGTAAATGAACTTTAGATACTGTATCTGGACAACTCTTCTAGTTCTAAGTTGTGTACTTCTTACGGTTGTACTTTCTCATGTAGAGAACACATCTCTTTATCACTCTGCCAAGTTTACTGAATGCAACTCATAAATAAAAATAACTTTACTAATCATTCAGTCCCACCTGAGGGTATCTGGTTCTAAACTCACTCACTTATTTTTATTATGCATGTTCAGCTGAATAAATAGGAATTATTTTAATGTCAATTATCATCGAAACGTAATATACATATTGTAGCATCTGCGACAGCTTGGCATCCCATCCTAAGTTATTCCCTGTCTTGTGCCTGCAGTTTCCAAGACATTAGATTTTGAAGCATTTTAATGAAATGGAGAATGGTAAATATCTGTGGTGGAACTAAATGATATGCATGTTATAAGTAATAATAATAAGTAATAATCAGTTCTCAGAAGTGAAGAGGACCAATCCAGGAAAGGGAAATAAAGCAGGTGTATCCATTAAGATTTCCCCAGAAACTGTTGCTAAGGTAACACATTTGTTCCTGTATTCAGTGTGTTGACCTTTATAAAGTTCACCCTGCTTCTTTGACTCCCCAATTCCCAACATTCCTGACATTCTGAGGAAAAATCCATGTAAATTATACCAATGCAATGTTGCCTTTCAAGGGCCTGTCCAGTTCAGAGCAAATCTAGCTTCTTGGCTGCAGTCTGATGTTTTTAAAGTACAAATCCTACCTGAAATAAAAGTTATTCTACAGTAAATTGGAATTGATCTCAGATAATCCACCTTCCATTTGATGGAAACTCTGCTACAATGACGATTATACTTCTGTACAGTGGACTAAGCCACTTGGTCCTATTTTTCAGTGACACTGGACTTCACAGTGACTCAAAGATTTGTTGCAGGGTGCAAGCCCTGTAAAGTTACTCAGATTTTCTTATCCCCGATGAAATAAAAAATTTAACAGAAAAAATTCGACATTTTATCATATTTGGGAATAGGGAATTAAAAGTAATCTGCTGTGCTGGGTAATAAATGAAGAAATTGCAGGATACAGGGCAAAGAAGCCCTGACATCTTAAAGCTGTCATCCAAAGACCATAGAATATTCACACCAAAGTTTTTACACTAACACTGTGTCTGTTTAGTTTTTAGGAATGGGCCATTGGGACTTGGATCTTTGGAGTGGGTTACTGAAGAGCAGCATTTCATCTTCAGAATGAACCAGTGTTTTACGGGGATCATCTTAGCAGCTGATATGCAGATTCTGGAATTAGATTTCATAAACCAGTTTAAATTGCTACGGTGAAGTATTACCATTCCATCTGTTTAATGCATATGTGTCCTTCATGGAACCGCCTTTTCACGTTGGATATTAAAATAATCCAAAGTGGGGAAGCTTCCTTTGGATGGTGGTTAAGGAAGTATTAAAGTCTGCTGTGAAGTTTTGTTATTCTATTAAATAATCACCCAATATGCAAAATTCTAGGCTTCTGAGTCTGTGTTTGTAAGCAGTTAAAATGTAACAAAAATCAATAATATGTATTTTTCATTTCACCATACCTCTATCCATTCATCTATCATAACTTCACCTTGGAAATCATACTTGCAAATAAACAGACAAACAAACAAATAAATAAATAAAAGTCGTTTAGTCCAAAATATGTGGACAGTGCGTGTGTCTGTGTGTGTGTTTGTGTGAATGTGTGTGGATTATGTTTATATTACATTGTGGGAACTAAATGTCCCCCACAATGTTATTTAGACATGAGTACCATTATTCAGATCCCCACAAAGATCCGAGAATGCACCAAAAAAATTAAAACGCCAAAAGTGTTGTATTTTCAACGTCAAGTCAAAGTAAGTCAAAGTAAACTTTATTGTCATTCGTACCACACAGTTTACAAACAGAAATACTACAGGCTACACACAATACAACACAGAACTACACAGAGAACAGAACTACACAGAGAACTACTATTCAGCACAGAGGTAAATCTCGTGCAGAGTAAATAGTGCTTAAAGTTAAAATTTGCAAGTCAAAATATTGCACAGTTAAATATTGCACAGTCAAATTATCGCACAGAGTCAAATATTGCACAGTGTCTCACAGTTGCTGTATTATAGCAGAGAAGTGCAGATTACTAATAGGTAGTAGCAGCAGAGTATAGTAAATATGAAAACATGTTTTAGTGTGTGTTATGGAAATGTTTCATTATATGAATATGTAGTGCGTTGTTCACAATAGAATATGTAGTGCATTTATTAAAGTGAGTTTAGAAGTCTAATGGCCTGTGGGAAGTAGCTCTTGCTCAGCTGTGCAGTCTTACATCCCATACTGCGGTAGCGTTTACCAGATGGTAACATGCTGAACAGTCTGTAGGCTGGATGTGATGGATCCCTGACAATCCTGACCGCTTTGCTGAGGCAGCGAGATTGGTATATCTCGTGAATAGATGGAAGGGGGGTCCTGATCGTTTTCTCTGCTGTCCTCACTACTCTATGGAGGGACTTCTGGTCGGAGGCATTACAGCTGCCTTACCAGACTGAGGTGCTGCTGGTCAGGATGCTCTCAATAGTACCTTTATAAAAAGATGTGAGGACATGCGGGGGGAGGTTTGCTCTCTTTAGCCGACGGAGGAAGTGGAGTCGTTGATGTGCCCTTTTAACAAGCGCGGTGGTGTCAGTGGTCCACGTCAGGTCTTCAGTGATGTGTACTCCCAGGAACTTGGTGCTGCTCACTGACTCCACAGCGTTGCCATGGATTGTGAGTGGAGTGTCTGTTTTGCGCTTTTTCCTGAAGTCAACAGTGATGTCCTTCGTCTTGTTGACGTTCAGGGACAGGTTATTAATTTTGTTTGGTTACTTATTGGTTAAGTTTAGGGCTGGGTAGGGGTTACGGTCGTTCATGTTGAGATTAGAGTTTTCCCCATACAAGGGAATGGAGAGTCCCCACAAAGAAATAACTACAAAGCTGTGTGTGTGTGTGTGTGTGTGTGTGTGTGTGTCTGTCTGTCTGTATGCCTGTGTATGTGTGTATTGCCTGCAATGGACCAGCATCCTATTCAGGACCTTCCTCAGTCTTATTCCCTTTGCTGTCTGGGGTACCAGTCCAGGCCCAGCATAGACCTGTATTGAGTACAATTGGATAGGGGGTGGGACATATCTGTGGATAAAAGGCAGTCAGCTCTGATTGGCTAGGGCGTGGGACATATCTGTGGATAAAAGGCAGTCAGCTCTGATTGGATAGGGGGTGGGACATATCTGTGGATAAAAGGCAGTTGGTTCTGTTGACAGGTCAGGCTGAGAGACGGTTCATTAGGTACATCTTTTTGTTTTTCGTCATCAGGATTCCATACAAAAGTGTTGAATATGTGCCTATCCCATAACCCTAAAATGTTCACAGGTTTAAAACACTGATAATGATTATATGAATCCTTAAATGCTACAAAAAAAAAATGAAATCTCCAGTTTGCTAACTGAACACATTTCCAAGCAGGACTGAATTTCATGTAAGACCCCAGACATTATTAAAAAAGATACTTTATTGCAATAAACGATTAGGCAACAATATACTGAATGCAAATTTGTTATTCAATTACAGTAATTTTTATTCTGCTTATTGAATGAATATGTGAAGATGATTCAGTTAAAGGAAGATAAACTTTAAATTGATGTTAAATTAGTTAGTCAAACATTTTATGTAATACAATTTATACAATGGCTGCAAATATTGCCTGTGTTTTCTCCCCATTTGTAGCCTATGTCTGATTCTTTTGCCATTAAATGAAAATCTGGAATAGTTTCACATTTGCGTCATATTCTATGTGTGGGGTTGTACTCCTCTAACAACAACACCCATATGGGGAGATAAAATATCACAGAAAAAAAATTAATTGATTGAAAAATAAAATAAGACAGGACATACCATTTAGCCTGTCCTTCCCATTTAAATATTTAACGAGTAGCATTTAATCTAGGACTCCTCTTTATGTATATAAAGTTATTTTATTTTCCTAACTCCCTCCACATAGCGTAGCAAACCAAAAAGAAAAATTGTTTGTTCTGATCTAAACTGGGCATCTGCTTGTTTCCATTTCTAGCCACAAGTTCTTGAATCAGTACCAGCAGTAAAGCAGACATGTATATTTAATCATTCTGACCGGCAGGAATATTTTAAGTCAAGTCAGCTTCAGCAGGCATCTTGTTAAAAAGAACGACCTCTTTCTCACAATTCTCATTAAACCCAGTTCCTGACGTCTACTTTACTTTGTCATTCATACTGTACATTTTTGGAAACTACATATCTAAGCTGGGCATGTCTTACCTGAAACAGTCACGTTCCGAGAAGCACACACAAAAAAAGCCTCCCAGATGAACCTGACAGTGATTCTCCCACAGGCGTGTGTCCCACGCTGCATGGAACACTCCGACTTGATAGACACCATGTTGTCTAAACATCAAATGCTTCTTTCTGTATGAAGCATTCCAGGGAGTGAAAACGTCCTTTTCTTTTCAAGCAATTGTTACCTTTCTGTCAGATTGGCTGTTCAGCTACAGCGATAGTGGAAATTACTGCAAGCGTTCTACTGATATTGCTTAAATACAAGTCCCTTTCATATCTCCATAAGTTCAGGTTATTTAAGTGTTTACTTATTTTACAATTAACATTGTTTCTAGATCAAATGACATCACCATTTTTCAATTTTTAAATAGCTGTTGATCTATTCCAGGGGTTGGCAATCTTATCCAGAAAGGGCTGTTGTGTATGCAAGTTTTAGCTGCAAATCCCTAATTAGATTACAAATTAGGGGACTGATTATCTGAAGAGTTTCACACATATAGGTTTGAACAGCTCACCTAAAGGGTACCCCAAAAACCTGCACACACTGGCTCTCTGACGGTAAGATTGCCTGCCCCCGAACTATTCTGTAGAATCATTAATTGGTCTAACTGCATTCTTCTTTCAACTGTGAGAGAATAGTACCTAGAGGATAGTTACACAACACAGGGAGACCATGCAAACTTTACAAAATCACAGTGCAGTTGGAATTTAACCCCTCAGGTGTGAGGTAACAATGGTACCCACTGAGCCACCACTAATCACCATCATTACTAAAAGCTGTGTCCATTTGTCCAGAAAATCCACATCATTTGGAGAACTACATGGCTGCCTCTGTAAATAAAACATGATGGTTCGATATCCAGCTCAATACTCAGTTCCAATCCGATCCTGCATAGAAAATTCCTGAGACAACTTTAGTATCTGTATTCTTAGTTAATGTCACGTTGGGGCATGGATCACAGTCCCCAATTCAGTTTACAGACAGAGGGAACTGTACTCTCAAACACAACTCAAAAGAGCTACAAAAAAGCCACAGCGGGACAAAATGAAGGCAAGGAAGTAACACAGGGCCTTACAATGACTTAAACTAAACACAAGGAAACACTGAGGAGACACATGGACTCGGAAACTCGAGACCTGCCTCCCCGCAGAGCATAGTTGCAGCCCTAATTTAACATACCTGATACAGATCATCAGGCCCTTCAGTAGCATCTCAGTATTAGAACTAGTTTAGCTTCGACACGACAAACTTGCGACGGTTTGGGATACATAGTAAAATCAGCCACACGCTCAGCCATGCGGCAGCCCAGAGAACAGGGAGAACTATGGGGATTGTGTGATAAGCCTAGGGGAACAAGGAGTAGAACAGGATGGACAGTGACATCCTCTGGCCAAACAGGGGAACTGCGGAATCAACAAACAGAAGGGGCCAAGGCAGGCACTGATCGTGACAGTTATGATGTCAAAGCAAGAGATGTCTCAGATGCATATTCAGATTTTTATTGACTCCAAAAGCATAATAAATAATTATCACAATTAAAGCAACTGTACATAGATGACCAAACCCCACGGATTTAAAGTACAGATGTCATTTAAAGTGTTGTGATGTCAAAACAAGAGACTTGTTTAAACTGTAATATTACAATTAGCTATGGGCCATATTTAAACTGAACTATATACAGTACCATGCATAATCCATAGATATTGCTGTCATTTGTCCAAATGTATTGCAGTTCTCCTTTTATAAATAGGCTATAAATCCAAAAACAGGCTGAGATTAAAACATGTGAGTGAATACTGTGTGAGTGTGCCCTGCGATGGGTTGGTGCCCCATCCTGGGTTGTTCCCTGTCTTGTGGCCACAGTGCCCTGTGATGGGTTGGTGCCCCATCCTGGGTTGTTCCCTGTCTTATGCCCATAGTGCCCTGCGATGGGTTGGCGCCCCATCCTGGGTTGTTCCCTGTCTTGTGGCCATAGTGCCCTGTGATGGGTTGGTGCCCCATCCTGGGTTGTTCCCTGTCTTGTGCCCACAGTGCCCTGCGATGGGTTGGCGCCCCATCGTGGGTTG
>JAODJU010000108.1:944666-959737 GCA_026776725.1 Gnathonemus echidnorhynchus | reverse complement strand
GGGGGGGCGGGGCAGGAGTTCCTTGCTGTAGGTGATTGGCAGCTCACTTTCATTCCCAGGCTACACAACACCAGCATGCTTGTAAACATCGTGAAAACCACAGCTGATTCATTTGACGCAACAAGCACAGCAAAGGAAGAAAGAGTAGATTAAAGTTTAAGGGGGGAATCAAATCACATTAGTGAACTGGATCTGCCTTCTGTTGTTGTATACCGAGATGCTTGAACTTTATGTGGTACAGAGACTCTCATTTCCAGTAGCCTAAAAAGAAAGAGACTTTTCTCATTTGAAGGCCTCTTTTGTAGCTCAACATTAAAATCCGTGGGGCTCAGTGGAGATGCAGATCAGAAGTCTGCAGCTGAAGTGGAATGCACAGAGAAAAATATGTTTTACAAATCACAGCATAAGCTTGCAAAATAAAACCATTCAAGCTTGTTGGCCTGATCAGTACAGAAGCCTGAGTACCCTTAACTTAAAGTCTCACTCAGCACAGATCATTGTGGAAAAAAACTAGATTTGGTGCTGTCAGGAACAACAGCATTGTATTCCCCGGACAGCCCTGTCCTTTGGTCTGGCTATCTAAACTGTACTCGTGTCACACTCACTAACTTGTACAATTTCTAGATGTACTGGATGGACCACCTGGAAATTAAATAGTTAAAAATGTGTTTTTGCTTGAATTTTGTGAGTCCTTGTTGTAGTTTGTAGGTGTGAAAGTATACTGGGAACTGTCTGGGAGGGAGCTGGGGGGGAGCAAAAATATAGACTGTCTAGAAGGGAGCTGGGAGGGAGCAAAAATGTGAGCTGTCTGGGGCTCCCCAAGGACCAGGTTGGAAAACACTGACAGAAGAGGTGCAAGTGAGGGAAAAAACAGAACTGTGGATTGTTGAGTTGGGGGCAGATCTATTTTGAAATTGCAACTTTCACAGTAAAATTGATAATAGTAAATGATAGTTTATTGATCACTTTTCTTTTCACCTCCCCCCAACTTGCACTCTGCCCATGAGAGCTTGCTGGCTGTGAAGGGCAGCCACCCACAGCAGCAGCCAATGAGCTGGGGGTTAAGGACCCAAAGAGGTGCTGAGGTCAAGCTGGAACCAGTGACCTTCTGATCGCAGGAACTTAGCCCACTGAGCCAAACAACAATCCATATAAACTGTATTATACTATATTCAGAAAATCATCTTACTCCCACAGTTTTAAAATTACTCACCTGTACAAAGACCCATGGAATGGATCTACCAGTGTTTCAAAGATGGCGGCTGCAAGCTCTGTTTTCACTCTCAGCTGCCCTCTGTTGATGTTGTTACAATTTTGGATCTGATCAAGCATACATGTTCAAATGTAGATTTTCATGAATTTAATGGGTTTTTTTGGGAAGTGGTAATAAAATCAAAGATTAAATAGAGTTAGTAGAATAAATAATGACAAAAAGATTGCTCCTGTTTCCAAAGATAAGCATTTAATTATTCCATCCTTCTCACTAAGTACCATTGCTTCAATTTTTGAGCAATTTGTCACAAAAGTTGAACAGGTCCAGATCTTCACCCATACACGGTGCCTGCCAAATTAGGAAAATATCATCCAAATAATTTTTGAGTTATCAATTGTCTGAACTGGCCTTCTGTTTTGGGGCAGTTTGTCTCAAAATTTGATCACTTCCAGTTTTTCAATTCTACAATGTGTCTGCAAGGATCCACATAGATCCATGTAATACTTTTAGAGTTTCAAAGTGTTCAAAAGTGTTTTCTACAGCTGCTGTTTCCTTCCTTTGCTGCCACACAGCGTTGCTGCTTCATTTTTTTATGTGGCAATCTGTTTGAAAATTAAACCCGGAGTAGGTATTTTCTATATAATGTTTTGGTGGAGCAGTAACAAGATTAATCAAATACTTTTTGACTTATCACATTTACAATATCAAATGTTGTCTGTTTTCACCCTTCCCTTTGCTGCTACTAAGCAGCACTGTTCCATTTAGGACAATCTAATTCGAAATGTAACCATTTTTCGTTCCTTCCCCTTACAATGGCTGTGCAAAGTTTGAGAAAGATCCGTCAAACAGTTTTTGAATTATTGGCTTAAATACCAAAGTGTCTGCTAAAACAATATGTATTCCCCCAAGGCAGAGGAATACAATAATAACTAAATGCTTCAAATATAGAACAAGAAAATTGGAGAACATATTGTATTGCAGAACCATCTTAGCTAATGAGTTTCAGATTTGAAATGACTTTACTCTGTATTGGCCTTTAAAAAATTCTTCCTGTACATGTTACTTGGTGCCTGGGGGTTTAATTAAAAGGCAATTTTGGAGACAAACAAAACTTAAAAAAAAAAAAAAATTCTGAAACAAAAAATAGTTTTGGATACATATATAAAATTTAATTTTTTTTTTAACCTTATTCCTAGATTTTTTTTACCATAATTTACTGCCTGTAACACATCTTAAAGGTCTTAATGGTGATTTTTCTGCATTACCTGCACTTGCAAAATGTATTTTATTTTCATTTTAATTAGCATCTGCCCTATTTCAGTTTCACAAGCAGTCTTTTATCCCTGTGACACACATTTTTCCTATAAATGACTGGTGGTGTGTAGCTCTCTGCCTGTGATCAGAAGAGCACTGGTTCAAATCCCAAGGTTGGCAGAATAATCTCAGTGTTGGGCCCTTGAGCAAGAACCTTAACCCAAATTGTTTACAGGGCTGGCTGACCCTGTTTTGTCAGTTGTACTTCGCTTTGGATAAAACCATTTGCTAAATAAATAAAAATGAAAATGATGGTTACCCCCTACTACCCTCTAGAGCATGTGTAACAAGACCAATATGTCTGAAAATGTCTAACATGATATATCCGATGTATTAAAGACTCAATTTCTCTGAAACAAGATGCCCTCAACCGAAAGAGGAGAATATGAAGTATTAAATAGCTTATCTCAGTGTGACTCCAACCTCAGGTGAACCCTTTCCGATGGCTGATGGCAGTTAGCTTTCAGCTCCTAAGCAACAATGGCTGCTCTAACACATGCAGATGAACCATGGGCTTTGGGAGAAATTCTTTAATCTCCTTCTATGACATTCTGGCTCATAGTGAACCCCATTTAATGGCTTGGGGTACATGATACACACAAGGAAACTCAAACATTTCTATGCCAAAGCGCTAAAAGAAATGCTGTAGTAAATTTGTATGTCGCTGAAAACAACACAAGCAACAGCAACAAGGTAATATTGAGATGAAGAAAGTGGTCAATTTTTGATCAAAAACAACTTCAGATTGTTCCTCCTAAGTAATATCCGTATTGATTTTCTTGGGGGTGAAAGAGGTATTCTTGGAGGGGGAGGGACAGAGCCTTGGCACATCAATCTGCTAGACAGCCTTCACGTTGGTGCATCAGTGTAATTGTGGCTCAGTGACAGAGGCGTGCACATGAGGAAGGCGTGAGTCAGGCTGCCACACGTCTTATATTCTCTCACTTCCCATATGAGGGACTCAGGAAATGCATGATCAGCCCCCCGCAACATTATGAGCAGAGTTATCCTACCACCGTTCTTTACAAGAGGTGTAACTGAGGTTTAAAAATATGGACTTAATATCCAAGTGATATGGGTGTTCACATTAAAGTCAGTTACTTAGCTGTATAATTTAAACCTGCAGTATTCCAATGGTTTTAAAAAAGGGCAATTTTGATGTCATTGACGTCATTTTTTTTCCCCCCCAAACAGTTCCCTTTATTCTCTTTATCTCCCTTATCTTCTGTCTTTATCTTTCACAGTAAAGAACATTCTCATGGCTCACTTGTTAAGGGCTTTCAACATTGTGAATCACTCGCCCGCTACAAAAATATCCCACTTGTCTGTCACCGATTCGTCAGGTTGTCGATCAAAGCGCGAGGCAGCTAAAGTGATGAAAGTAGGTCTTAGCCTAACATAAGTGAAGCTGCGTGCAGATTTCCAGCAAAGGCAGCTCATGTCAGAGACCAGTAAAGCCTAAATGGGAGTTAAGGACCGAGAGAAATGTGTTTCATGTTTACCCTAAAACTTTTTTTTAAAACTTGGAAGTTGTGTTACAAAATATGACTCCCCAGCTTAAAAACCGACATCAAAAAAGAGAGATGTGGTTGATAACATTTTAGTTATTCCTCTCCAGATAATATTTCATTTTAATATTCAGTGAAACAGACCTAATCACAAGGGCCTGCAGTTATTTTGGGCTGAGACTTGGAGATTTAGTTCTTGCTGTTCAGGGGAAGCAGAGAGACAGGCACAGGAGTATCTTGATGATATGCCAGAGTGAATTATAGCATTAAATAACTCATCGTGTCCACAGGACAGATTTAAACATTGTGCCTAAAGATCTGACATATGAGAAGCATAAAGAGACACCTACAAAAGCAAGTGAGTGTCTCCCATTAGAATCAGCAGCAGGCTGAATACAAATATTTATTATAATTTATGTTGGCAGTTTAAATGATAAGCAGCGTATACAAAGTTAAATATACAGCATAATTGCAGCAATATGAAGTTCAAATAGGAAAACTTCAGAATAAGGAGGAGCTCAAGTGATAAAAACGAGAAATTTTGAATAGATAGAGATATTATTTTGCAATGTAAATAAATGTGTGCCAGTTAATTGGATGACAAGGTGCCCGGGTCAGAGGGGGAAGCGTGGGTGGTAGATCCAAAATTAACCTGATATTTTATAATTTGCTGTTTCACTGAGAACCTCTCTGGCTGGTCAAGCTCCCATTTGAGACGAGATTCTCCAGAGTAGGAATATGTGGCGTTTGAGTTTAACCTTCTCCCCAACATTTGGCTTACGTGGTCCATTGTTACAACATCGATGGGCCACAAGAGGAAACGAGCATTTCAAAGGCCCATTGCTCTTTAATTACTATTTCAATTATCCACAGGTTCATTTTATTATTCAATGGGTTTTCCTATACGATTTCTATTAGCAATGCAATTATTAGGCCTTGTTTCATGCTGTGGTGCTGGGAAGAGAGCTCATTTGCTCACAGAGGATAGACTGTCTTTACCTGCTGACTTTCTTACTTTGTGCCAAGCAGCCATGTTTTATACTGAACTCTCTCTCATTTTGTGCATGTTTCATTCTCACATTTCTGGTAGGGTGAATATGCACATGATGTATGATTTTAGATCCAGACAAGAAAACATTTATCATGAAGTGGAAGAATGTGGATTTGCTGTCATGGGGAGAAATGGAAGCAGCTGTTCCGCAAAGCTCATTAATTTAAAACAAAACAAAAAAAAAAGTTCCCCCATCACCTTTCTTTTTTCTTCTCTTTTGACAGACAGTAATTACAAAGTAGAAAGGATTACAAACATCTGTTTTTGCTCAGTACCTTTGTGTGTGTTGTGCATTGAGTGTTTTTCTCTTTTTTTCTGATATCTGTGGGAATTGGCAATGAAATTGTATAGAATGCTAGCTATGAAACACTTTTATAAGCCAGTAAATCCTTCACTGACTCACTGGGAGATTGCTGCGATTTTAATGACATGAGAGCCAGGGAACATACCCTCTTGTCGAATGAACAATATAATCATGTATATGTGCCTGACAAGAATCTGTTTTTTCTGTACACACATTTTTTTTTTCAGGATTACATACATACAGAATTTGGATACAGAATTCGGGAGTGAAATTTAGGGGAAGAAAGATTCAGAATGATAGCTAGCTATAATGCTACATGAATGCATTGAAATATGTGCCAGTGAATCACTGGAAAACAGGCAAATGCTAATTCTGTACACCTGGTGCACTCCTACCAGAATAGAGATGTTCTGAAGCAGGTTCTCATTCACTTTATGTTTTGGATGCTTAGCAGATACTCTTATTCAATGCAACATATTTTTACTTACTTACCAGGTCGGATATTTCACTACAGTGATTTATGTTATATGTACATTATAAGACAAACCTGTCCACTAATCTGTCTCCTGGAAATAATGAGCAGCTAGAGTTAAACAACATTTTAAACAACAAATAACTATTCTTTGCAAATAAACTCGCAGATAACAGCATTATTAAATAGGTTTCTGAATCGATGCAATCATATGCACTTCTAACACACAGTCATGTGAAAAAGAGAGTACACCCTCTTTCAGTTCAATGCTTTTATGTATCAGGGCATAAAAAGTCATCAGGTCCTTAGCAGGTCCTAAAATGATTTTAACCTCAGGTGTTAAGCAACACAACAGATTCCACCGTGTCATTATTTAACATTAATGAAGGCAAAATTGAAACGTCATATGTGAAAAACTAAGTGCACCCCATGATTCAATAGCTTGTAGAACCACATTTAGTGGCAATAACTTTAAGTAATCATTTACTGTATGACCATCAGTCTCTCACTTTGCTGTGGAAGAATGCTCTCTTAAGGTCCTGTCACCGCATTTCAGTCGGGTTGAGGTCTGGATTCTGACTGGGACATTGCAACACCTTGATTCTTTCATTCTGTTGTAGATTTGCTGATGAGCATGAGGTCATTGCATGACCCAATTTTTAAAAGTTTAGCTGTTGGACAGATGGCCTTACATTTGACTCTACAATACTTTGGTGTACAAAGGAGTTCATGGTCGACTCAGTGACTGCAAGGAGCCCAGGTCCTTTGGCTGCAAAACATGCCCAAATCATCACCCTCCATCACCGTGCTTGATAGTTCGTATTAGCTGTTTGTGCTGATATGCTATATTTGGTTTTCGCCAAACATGGCGCTGTGCATTACGGCCAAACAAATCTACTTTGGTCTCATCTGTCCAGGCACATTGTTCCAGAAGTCTTGGTTCAGATGCAACTTTGCAAACCTAAGCCGCGTTGCCATGTCCTTTTTATAGAGAAGAGGCTTTCTCCTGGCAGCCCTTCCAAACAAGCTATACTTGTTCAGTCTTTTTCTAATCGCACTTTAACATTTACCATGCTGACTGAGGCCTGTCGAGTCTGAGATGGAGCTCTTGGGTTTTTTGCAATTCTGCCGTCTGACCTTGGGGTGAATTTGCTAGGATGTCAACTTCTGGGAAGATTGGCAACTGTCTTGAATGTCTTCCACTTGTGAATAATCTTTCTCACTGTAGAATGATAGACTTCAAATTGTTTGGAAATGGCCTTATAACCCTCCCCAGACTGATGGGCAGCAACAATTGCTTCTCTGAGATCACTGCTGATGTCTTTCCTACTTGGCATTGTGGTAACACACACCTGAATGCTACAGACCAGCAAACTGCCAGACGTTCTGCTTTCATAGAGGGGGAGTCACAATTGCTGAAGATCAGTTACTCAACTGCATTTGATCATCAGCACCTGGTTGCTACTTATCCCCTTAATTGCTATGGAAGCAGTGAGAGTGTACAGTACTTCATTTTCAGACACTGCTTCTGCATGTTGGCTTAGTTCTTATTAAGTTAATAATGACACAGTGTAATATATCATGTGTTGTTAATATATCTGAGGTTGTATTTACCTAATTTTAAGATCTGCTAAGGACCAGATGATTTTTTATTATGTCTAGATATGTGAAACCTTAGACTGGATATTAATCAATCAATCCATCCATCCATCCATCCATCCATCCATCCATCAGTACAGGGCCACAGAAAGCCTGGATCTGACGTCAGGAAGCACTGGGCACAAAGCACGAACTTCTAGGATAAGATTTTAAATACCTGAATGTTATTCTTTTCTTTCCTTTTAGAAGGAAATATTTATCCCAAAGAAGACAAACACTTTCAACACTTCAATCAATAGCAATACTTTTCAGCTTCATGAGAGGTACAACTAAACCAATTTGTTTGTGCAAAGCAGAAGCTCCGGTAGCTGATCAAGGGGGATTAGTGTGGAGGTGCAGCGTGATTATTTCTCATGGTGAAATGATTACCTCTGAATTGTGCTGTTTACTGCACAACTGCCCCCGGGGAGATGGACTGGATGACAAAGGGCCAGATGCCTCACTGGTCTGGTAATGAGCTTGTCAACTTGTCACAGTTTCTAAGGGACGGTTCCCCTGTGAACAGTGTAAGGTTTGTGATTGGTTAGAGGAGACCGGCCTTGTGGGAGCCTATCTACTTGTTTGAGGAAGGTGACTGCTTTCCTTATTAGTAGGAATTGTTGATTTCTTGCACAGTTTGAAGTACAAATCAACTCTGTATTTGAACTTATACATTATACATTAATATTAGAACTTTTATGCTTAATACCTACAATGTGAGTTTTTTTGTGGGAATAAACTAATTAAATAATATAATGACGTATTGTTTTCAGTACCTGGAAGTGGGTAGAAAATTCAGACTGCATATTCTTTATTTTTATAAAACATTTAATACAGACATTCTTAAAATTCACTTCATTAGGACATAAAGTCATGTCATAAGAAACTGCAACACACTGTCTTACTTATAACTGATACACATGGTCTTATTGGTGCGTAAATGTGTATGATCAGTCTATACATGTCAAAAGTACGATGTTATGTATTATCAGAATAATGGACTATGATTATAGTCAAGGCCTTTGTGTTTCTCTATGACCCCCCCACCCCCCATTGTACCAAGTTATGATGTAACTCTAGTGTTTTCGGACTCACTGATAGATCTCTAAGATATTCTGATGATTATGCTCTGAAAATAGCACTGTTGAATATGCAACATTATGGTAATAGATGACAGATGTGGGATGTACATGATAAACAGTTGCAATCAGGACACAATATATCAAAGCAAACTGTTCTTAACTGGGACAAAAATGCCTTCCACAGATGTGAAGGACATATATAAAAAATGAAGAAATAAACATACATGGGGAGAGTGAGACAGTCGATCCTCCCTACAGCAAGCAGATTAGTTATCAGACACCATCAAACTTCAAACATCATCTTTTTCTTATGGCCTATCAACACCCTTGAAGCTGAAGAGAATTTAATTAAATAAAATGATTCCATGCTGCCTTTACGTGTGTGTGTGTGTGTGTGTGTGTGTGTACAGATGCGTGACAGCTGGATCAGAAATACCTCTGTCAAATGACTTACGGACAAAGCATGTCTTTATATCCTTAACAAAATGAGGCAGAAAGGGAATAAGTGTCACTGTTCCTAAGTGTCCCTTGTCATTTACTAAAATGATCAGCAGTGGCAGTTTTTTTAAATTTAAGAGAAACACATCAGATTTCTTTCAGCAGTCTGCATCTCAGATTCTTAGAAGGAAAAGCTGTTTTTGGATTAGTCTAAAACTGGGACTTTTACAAATTAACTGTTTATTGGCTTTAGATGTAACAATATAATGCTATTTATTAGAATGCAAGCTTTCTGCGCGATTAAAAGCAAGAACATTCTTTAATGGAGTGGGCCTTTTGCCTTTTCCTGTTTTTCTTCTAACTAGAATTGAAAGTGGCAGCGTTCATAAAAGAGGGATTTCTTTAATGGGGCAGGAAAGATTACGAACGACCTGAATACAAAATTGCCATTAACCCACTCCTGCTTTATTTATCCTGACAAAGAATATTTTATTTTAATTTAATATTATTTAGTATTTTAAAGCAGTAATAAAGGCTGAATGATATACTGAAGTATATGATTCCAAGGCAAAGAAAAGTTATATTAATCTTCTTGCTGAGACGAATAACCGTTTAATAATTGTACTTCACCTGTAAATACTGAGGCATTCTCATTTTTTTTTCCTGATTTATAAACCAGTAGACATTGTATAGAAGGTCAAATTTCCTCATATTCAGTTATATGTAAAATTACTGAAAGAAATACAGTAAAATGTATTCCTAAAACATTTTAAGTCCAATTAGTTGAATAAACTGGTTAAAAACATGAGACTTTATGAATTCTACAATTCTCATGCATCCTGAGAATTGTGTGATGTTCACCAACTGGTTAAAACTGCCATTTCATTCTAATTGGGTTTCATATGATACATGTGACAATTTGGTACAAAATTATCAAATTTTAGAATGAAGAAAAAATATACTTTCTTACTTTCAATAACATGTGTTGCCCTTGAAAGGCTCCGTTCATCTTTTTTCTCTTTCATTGTAAATTATGAAGCTAAACTAATTGTTTTCTATTTCAGTTTGTTATGGGAATATAGACTTCGTAAGTGTCGATTGCTCAAGGGCTGTGACCACCACTTTAGACAAATGATGTTGCGTTCTGTTTGTGATCCAAAAACGTTTAATTATCTCCTACTTTATAATAGGAAAAGTCAAAGTTAATCCATTAGCTACCTTTGTGAGCAAGTATTTATGTTTGACAAGTGAGTGTGTCAGGTCCGATACTGAAATAAGGTCTGGCCTACAATAGAATGATTTATGCATGATTTGCATAATTTCCACATAATTTGGCTCTTACACAGTCATGGATTTCTTAAATGATTCTTTTTTCACATAAAGATGATGTGCTATTGTTTTAGGAGGTAGTTGACATTTACAGCGTACAAACATGCAATAAGGCAGGCACTTAACCCCTGCCTGACATTGCGTTAAGGAAGTTATGTGACTTGACAACAGAGGGCACCGGTGGCCTGTATCGGCATTAGGACGACACAGCGTTGGCCAGACCAATCAGCCTGACCTTGGCTCAGCATGGAAGGCAGCGGCGTCTCAGAGCTGCGAGAGAGTGGCGGCCGCTCTCCGCTTCTGATCAATAGGCCTGCTAAGGGAACAAGGGCGTGATGCTGGGTCACAGCGGCCATTCAAGCGGCACAGCTGGGAAAGTGAACCCGCGTCCAAGAGAGGCAGCATGCTTGCCCTGTTGGGGAATCCTGTCCCTCACTGCCTTGCTCCTTCTGTCTGGAAAATTTCCAGATAGCCTGCAAGTGGATTTTTAAAAATTATTTTCTTGATGATTAACTTCGGTGTTCTTTACAAATGCTTACGATTACCACGTTACTTATGCGTGAGACACCCATGTGCATCACTTGTAAGCATTACTGGATAGGAGAGCCGATCGAAATAAAGTACAGATGAACAATAACGTTACATCAAAAGCGAAGATTATGTTACTAGAAAAGAAGATGCTTCAATAAATGAGTGAACCACAAACAAAAAACAGGAAAATTCAAGGTTACGATCCTTGAGACTGCACAAGCAGCTTTCTAAAACACTTAACTCTGTAAAAGGAATGTAAGACACATCCCACATGCTCAAAATAATCTTCTGTTGTCACTGTGAAAATGTGAAAACGAAGCTCCCGTTGTCACGATCGGCGTAGAAGGAAGACGCAAGGCTGCGTGACTCTTCAGGTGAGCGGGGTTTATTAGGAGACTCCGGGGAGACACGGACGGACATCTTGACAATACAATGACAGATCTGGGAAACCGAGGGAGACGCGGATTAATATGCACAGGACAAGTTGAATGTAACAGGTAACAGGTGATCACAATCGGGAATAAACACTAGGTAATGAGGTGGGCGTGGCACACAGAAGGATCGTACGGAGCCGGGCGTGACACCCGTCCGATTAGATGATTTGTGTCAGAACTGGTGCCTGTCTTGCCCTGTTTAGTCCGTCATCTCTCTGTTTGGCCAGCAGGTGTCGCTGGCCATCCTGTTTCCTCTGTGTTTCCCCAGGTTGGCATTGTTCTGTTCCCTTGTGTATTCCCCTGCTTCATGGGCTGTTGTGTGGCTGAATGGGTATATATACAGCTGAGAACTGTGCTGCCCTTCCTTCATGAGTTCAAAGCCTTGTTGGGTATTTTGAGTTTTGTTTCACCCTTGTTAGTTCATGTGTTCATGTTATTTCTGTTGATTCTTCTTTTTGGGCTTCTCTTTTCCCTGCTCGTGTTTCAGTTTCCAGTTTCTCCTAGTGTTTGAGTCTCGGTTTGGTGATTGTGACCCTCACCTCTGTCTTGTTATTCATAGTTCCTGGTGTTTGGTTAATTGTCAGTGATTCTCACCTGTCCCTTGTCTAGTCTTGTTCTCTGTGTATATGTGTGCCAGCCCTCGTCCTGATTACTCAGTTGGACATGCTGAATCCTGCGTGGTCCCTGGCTGTGATTCCTAAATGTGAGTGTGGTCTGCGTTGATTAAATTCTCATTTTGCCTACCTGCCTGTGTTTACACCCATCATGCTCCCTTTCGTTTCTGGTTTCTTTTGAGTTCAATTTTATAATTAAAGTTTTCCTTTGTTTCTAATCTACACTGGGACCATCATCCATCATGCCCTGCTGTGACACTCCAGCTGATATTGAACAAAGTAGATGGTGAATATGGTACCATTGACCACGAATTAACTTAAAAAGCACTACCTGATGGAGATGTTAATTACATCATGGCCCCATGACGTTTCCGTATTATCTGCTGCAGCACAGTTTTATGACTGCATGCTATCTAAAGATACAGGTTGCATGTTAACATTTTCACTGAGACCCCAACAGCTCCAGTGAAGCTCTAATGAAGGATTGTAAGCATTCTATTACAAGATAAATGTATACTTTGCTATCTAGAACTCGTGTCCATTTCCTGAAGTGGTCGTCTAGTGATGGGAAAATTTGGATGTTGGAAATAATTATTAGCTCTGACTGTTTTAAACCAGCCTTTGTTGAGCGTACGTGATGAAAGGGTTTCAAAGCGTGGTTTTTCACTGTACTACATATTTCTGTTATTCATATTGTATGTGTGAGTTATACTGTAAATATGTTTTCAGTTAAGTATCTGTGAATAGAGTACAAGTGCATTTTAGTGCACCATTGCATGTTGCAAATGTTTAACAAAGAATAGGCCTACAAGTAATCATTTTAAAAACGGATCAGGGTTAGCTTGCACTAAATAATTTTTTGCTTGCTGTCAAATATGTTGAATACAAGGAAATTGAATTTGACTCATTTACAAGTCTTTCAGAGCTTGGAATTACACTCATTTATCAATGTGCGAATCTTATTGCAGGAGATGTGTCTGTGTAGTCTCAATCCAAACCTAAGAAGCTAACACGTGAATTTTTCGACCAGATTTAAATAAAATTAATTTCAATTTTACAATGCAGATTTTTATGGTGAATCTGCTGATGCAAAAGGGCAGGTTGAATAACACTTCCCCTTTCCTCTGAACATGTGTTTTCTATCCCTGCTTATCCAATACAGATTTTTAGTCACTCTTACATTTGCAGCAGGGGATCCCTTGGCTAGGATGCCATCCATAGCAAAAGTAACATTTATACTATAAATATTTTTCATAATTAATAATTAATACAATACCAGATATCTCAAAATACACTATATGGACAAAAGTTTTTTTGGACACCTGGCCATTACACCCACAGGAACGTTTTTGACATCACATTCTAAATCCATAGGCATCAATATGGAGTTGGTCCCCCCTGCTGTCACTCTTCTGCTTAGGCTTTCCACAAGATTCTGGAGTGTGTCTGTGGGAGTTTTTGCCCATTCATCCAGAAGAGCATTTTTGAGGTCAGGCACTGATGTTGGACATGAAGGCCTGGCTTACAATCTCCGTTCTAGTTCATCCCAAAGGTGATCCATAGGAGTGAGGTCAGGGCTTTGTGCAGGCCAGTCAAGTTCTTCCACACCAGACTCACCCAACCATGTCTTTGTGCACTGGGGGACAATTGTGCTTGAACAGAAAACGGCCAACCCCAAACCATTCCCACAAAACTGGAAGTATAGAATGTATAACCTCCTGAGACCCAAGGAAAAACGTTTCCTTCAATTTAGGTTATTTGTCTTTGGAGGAAATAAGACATCTTACAATTTAAATTTTTTTCAAATTTATTTTTATTTTTAATTTCGCAGCATGTCCTCTTTAGTGTACAACAGGAATAAATATGTTTCCTTACATCAGTGAAAAGATAGATGCAAAAACAAAATGTCCACTACAATGGACATAAATGAATGGGTGGGGTCCCAGGAGGATAGAGCCAAAATGTCTTGGTATGCTGAAGCATTAAGGGTTCCCTTCACTGGAACTAAGGGGCTTAGTCCAACTCCTGAGAAAGAACCCCATACCATTATCCCTCCTCCACCAAACTTTACAGTCAGCACAATGCAATCAGGCAGGTAACATTTTCCTGGCATCTGCCAAACCCAGGCTCGTCCATCAGATTGCCAGACAGAGAAGCGTGATTCCTCACTCCACATTTCCACTGACCCAGAGCCCAGTGATATATAGTAACATGAAAAATATTAAAACAATAACCTTATCATTTTATTATGAATTTATGGCATGATTTGCCGGCAGACAAAAATTATACAAAATATTAACCTTGTTTCTTTGAGCTAGTTTGTGCATTCACACTGTGGTATTCTCTATCACCAATCAACACGCCAAGGTCTCGAAACAAACCGTTATACATTAAATGTAGAATGCTGCACTGTTTTCGAACCCTAGAACCACAGGTCTCACTACACAGTTAATCATCCACAAAAGGCAATTATCTGCCCTTCTTATCATATTGGATACTATGTAAAAAAAGGCAGGAAACAAAAAGCTTTGAAATAGTTGGGATGAAAACAGCCAGCCGATTGTTTCACTGCGCTGTTCAACATTCTGGTCACTTCAGTCAAAAAAAAAAAAAAAATGAAACCTTTCAAACTTGGAGCAAAAGCGTCACAGAGGACGGCTCCTTGTCGGGCAGCTATGCCTTCCCCAGGCACTTCATTTCAAAATGGGGGGGGGGGGGGTTAGGGGGCAGAAATGAAAGACACAGTGATCTGTCAGTCTCGTGTGACTTAGGGGGACATTGCCAAAAGTGAACACTAACCTCTTTTTCCTCCCCTATCTGTGTCTGTGCCTTCATTTGCACAAGCCTCGTCCTGGCAGCCATGCAGTTAGAAAGGTGGCAAAGGAGAGAGGGGCTGATGAGGGAAAACAAGAAAGTGTAACCAGAAAAAGTGCCCCAGTTTGAGTGAGTTCCTCACTCTTTTGTTAACTCTCTGGAGCCCAGGGGTAGGAAACACACTTTCACTTACTGGGGCATGATCACACATTTCTTCAAATATCATAAACTTAATTCATGGCAAATAAATTATTTTTATATATTTGTTTTGCCATTACACTCATCTTTATTTAATGTATATTGTAAATATGTCAGATTTTTGTTAAGTT
>JAODJU010000108.1:932339-944566 GCA_026776725.1 Gnathonemus echidnorhynchus | reverse complement strand
AGCGAGATATAAACTGAAACAGACGCGAAAAGTACTCTATGTCGTCGACGACATACTAGGCTCCAGAGGGTTAAGCAAAGAAAGTAAAAACATTAATAAATTAGGCAATCAGTCTTAACTGTCTTTGTTATTTAACCTCATGTCTCACTTTGATCAAATGAAAAGATTCCAGTTCATTTAAATTAAACAACAGCAAAAGGGCAAAACATAAATAATGTATGAAAATCTAATAAACATCTTAACAAACATTTAAATAAATTAGCTGAGGAAATCGTTTTATGCTCACCTCGTATCTTTATTCTTGAAATAAAATTCTATATGAAAGTCTACCATTCAGACAGAACGTGTCTCTGAAAGGGAAATAATCCTATTGTTCTAAATAAGGTTATATTTTTATGCAATATTGTGTGGTGTAAAAAGCACATTTTCAGTGTCTGTTTATTGAAGTTTATTGGGCTTTGGGAAAGTGCAATAAACCATGCTTTTGAATCCTTGGACTTTGTGTGACACACGACCCCTAAAGCTGCAAGAAGTCACACTCTAACAGATTTAGCCGAGGTGCCATTAGGGAACAACAGCGATGCCAGCGACTTCTCAAATGATATAAAATGATTTTAAAAAGCGGCTTGCCTGTAATGGACACCTGATATTCAACCAAGTGATCAACCCTGAAAAATGGTGTAAAAGCCCCAGAGGAGCCTGATAGAGCATTTACCACAGCCAGGGGAAGAACAACGAAAGTAACTGTGAAATGAGAGTGAGCCCTGACTTTGCACGTCGGAATCATGCTTTGCAGATTGATATTCCAGCATCTGTCCCTTACGATTCCTGCCCACTAAAGTTGCAATGCAAACACGTTAGGGTAGCAAAAATTTTCAGACATTGTAGACGTGTGATGTAATGTTGATTTCTTTTTTGTCAGGTAGGGAAAGGGGGCAGAACACTCATCAAGTTACTGCTTTTTCTGAATAAAACGAAAATATCTGCTAATCCTCTTGTCTTGACCAGGAACTCCCTAAATACAGATAGCACTTCAATCTGTTTTGAGTGAATTTACATTTGCTTGATCAATAGATTTCAATGTATAGTACTTATTGCTTTTGATACTTAAATACTTTTATTTTATTTTTTTTTACTTTTCAGTAAGTAGTATTTTATTGGATGACTTTTACTTGAGTAACAATTTGGGGAGGTATCTGTACTTTTATTTAAGCATGAATACTGAGTACTTCTTCCAGCCCTGAAAAAAGCCAGCAGTTCTGGGCAGAAGGAGCTCCAATTTCTAGCCAAGCAGCGAGCAGCTGTGTTAAGCTCTCTCTGTGTGGATGTTCAGCTTTTGGCTATGGATTTTGGAATGGGTCAATACAAATATTTGTTAGAACGGTTTCTCTGGGGGATAAAGAGAACAGTCTGCAATGAGCAAGACCAAGGTATCAATGAAGAGTATAATACAAGTAAAAAATGAAATTTAACTGGTGTAAGCCTTTAAGTGGCCATTTAGCAAATATTTCAGACTTTTGTTACACGAACATATGAAATGTACGCATTCACTTGTGAAACTTTCACACACACATCAATACTGCTGAAAACTCACACGTATATATTTGCAATGCAGCATCTATTGGAAGGTATTTCACTATAAAAGGAAGGAGGTTTGTAAATGACGTCACTCCGTACTGCCCACAGAAAACAGAGACCGCCATGTTGGTGCATTTCTTGTCTGGTCGGGATACTACTTTTGTATGTCTCTGGACATTTTTCTGTGTTATGGTTGGGTGTGCTGTTTTTGGCTGCAACAACAACAGCAGAGTATTCCAAAAGATAATTAGGAATCCAAAAACAAACAAACAAGAAACAAGTGATCCAGAGAGTTGAGATGAAGTTTTACCATATTTTATATTGTTGAGTACAAACCACAGCGAAAGCGGCTCTCACTGAGAAGAACCTTACCAGCAGAATTTGTGGATATCACTTTGTCAGTGGTAAGAATAATACTAAAATTACTAGTGTTTCTATGTGTTTGTTTGCGTAGATAGCAGTACTGATATTTGTTAGCTGGTGTACTTCAGCTTGTTTTTTGTCATCATGCTAACACGACTGCATCTCACAATGAAACCACGTAATTTTATGACTTTTTGTGACACATTTATGAGATGACAAATTATTGTTTGGTTATAAAAAATATGAAGTAGAAACATCATAAAGACCAGTCTTGTCCTTTCATGTTAGGTAAACCAGCTACTATGTATGACAGAGGCAACATTGACTGGGCACCAACCGTGAACACGAGACATAGCAGTCTGTCAGCATCACAGACATGAAGAGAGAAACGTAAATAGAAACAGGTGCTCAGGACAGTCACTTCAACCATGTGAAAGCCACACGTCCAGGGATGAGTGTACTGACACCATGGAAATCCCATGAAATAGGTACTTTAACAAGTACGTCAAACGTCCCGCCCTGAAGTTGAAGGTGTTTCTTTTTGTCTGTACATTGATTTCATTTTCTGTTTTTCCACTCTAGCATCTGATGCCATGGACCAGGAAAATATTTCTCTCCATCCAACACTTTCCAAAGGTGCCAAATTCATAGCAAGTGCAGTTGAGGTGCATCAGAATAGCACTGGTCTAGATCAAGGTATCATGCTTTTCTTTGCGCCAAAATATCAGTCACTTGGTGTAGTCCCTGACTTACAGATAATTGTTTATATGTCTTCGCTGTGTCTGGGTCTGAGGATGTCATCTCCACTCCAGATGGTCCAGAGACAGGGGTTGGATGCCAGACTAATCTGACTCTGCATGATATGTCAGCCATGGAACCATACGTCAGGTCTATGATGTGTGAGCTAGAGTGTTAATGGTAGGTTCATGGAAAATTATCTGTCAGAAGACAGCTTCAGGAACAACGATGGAAAGACGCAGGTTTGCCAGGCTTGCCAATGTTTTTCCTCCTCACCCAAATTTTAGAGCTCTGTGCCCAGTACATATCAACATGAATGTGAAATGCACCATTCCAGGAGGTTTAGCTGGTCTGCATCTGAATATGCCTCTTCAGGAACTGCCATAGGGATTCAGTGAATTAAAATTGGGTGCCTGCAGATTATTTGATAAGTGGGTAGCGATCTTAAACACTTGCCCACGTCTTGTGTGGTCCTGTATATTTGGAAATGTTAAAATGTAAAAGGGGGAGACATAGAGGCTCAGGTCCCCAATAGGGAGAATATGCCATATGCTGTGAGACATCTGTCAGTCTGTTGCTCCACTTCAGTGAGAATTTTCCGGAACTTTAAAAATAAAGGAACAAGTACTGACAAAGCGAATGATGACTTTCATTCTTGGTACCATTTGGTTCAGGTGTCTTTATAGACGGGTCAATCAGAAATATCTCTGAAAAAACAATCACTTTCAGAGAAGCATTAAAATTGCCACAACAAGTACAGTAAAGCAGTACAGGAGCTGTGTGTTTTTTGTGTGTGGCGGGGGGGTGTGATGGGCAGGTGCATTGGGGGACAATAGAGCAAAAAAAAACTGTTTAAGCAGGACAAACAGCAATGCACTAAGACATGAGAGTGTGCAATATGGAGTGGAACAGTGAATATGTAATAAATATATTCAGCATGCATAATTTTGTACAGGTTAGACAAAGTGCAAAGATCATCGATAGAAGTGCAAACAAATGTGTGAACTGTAGAACAAATGTGTGAACTTCTCCATCTTTCTTGGCAAGGAAGCAGCTTCTTGTGGGAGTGACGGAGGCTCTCTGGGAGTGGCTGACCTACAGTTTAATTATAAAAGCAAATACATCGATCTGCAGTTTACCTATAAAACATTCACATATGTAGGATCAAACCAAATTTGTTGTATTTATAAAAACAGGCGCTACACTGTAATGTTAACAATACAGCATAGTGTGAAGTAACAGCTTAATGTTACTATTATATGATGAAATTAAGATAAAACATATACAATAATAAATGATGAATAATAAGCTAAGTGACTATTACTTTTACTTACCCATAAATACACCAAAATATTTCATCCAAACTTTTTTGTCTTCAGTTCTTGTACCCAGACAGAAATGAAGAAATTACAAGCCTCCAGGTTTTGAGTCACCTTCATTTGCTTCAGTAGTATGGATGTGTGCATTTGACATATATGTGTGAATTTTCAGTAGTATAAATGCATGTCTTACACATATATGTGTGTGAGTTTTCAGCATTATGGATGTGTGTGTGTGTGAACATTTCACTTGTGACTGCTTAGGTATTTGGTTGTGTAATAAAAATGTAAAGTCCTTCCTAAACGACCCCTCAAATAAGCAGGTAAAGACACTCCTGTGGAGGATGGAAACAGAAATTACTGTCTTGATATTCTTACTATGATCAACTGTGATCATGAATTCAATGGTGCTATCTATAGAAATATTCACTGCAGTGTTCAATTGTGTGAACAGAATATGTGCTTGCGTATAAGTTTAAAGTAATGCAAGTTTACGCTGTCACAAAAAAACTATTATTTGTGATTTGGAAAATGACGACTGGTGCCTGTATTTGAAATAAAAATATATTCCACATTATTATAGCAATGTAATTTATTTTAGCAATAAGTTTAATATTGCAAAACAATTTGTGATATCTCACAGAACAAGACTTTTACCCATTATATAAAAATCATAATAAAACATTGATGAGGATATAAAAATCATTAGTTTATGCTTCTGTATAGCAGAGAATCTTTGAAGTGACAAACACTATCAGCGTTTGACAGTGATTCCAATGTTGCCGACTGGCGCTGACTTTTGGCAGTTGGCGTTCAAAATTGATTCGGACTCTGGGTTATTTATGCTCCCTGGCAGCAGTGTCAGATCTGTGTGAGGCAACGCTTAAGTAGAGCTAGTGCTAATCAGTTATGATTAATGGACTACAGGAGGAAACTCATGCGCTCTATATAATGGTGATGAACCATGGCCTCCTACTCTGTGACAAGATAGGCTGAACTGGATGGCCAGCAGCAAGCCGTCAACATAGCAGGTGTGAATGACAGGGCCCAAGTCAGGCACTGTCAGCACCCACTCTTTCCTTCTCCACTTCCTTTCTCCCTCACCCAAAATAATCCAACAACATTCAGACACCCCCTGCTAACGATTTTCCATTATGATTTAGCCTGAGAAATTGTGAAAAATGCTAGTAGCCTAAAGGCTGCATACCGTAAACAGAAATAAGAATCGTACGATGGGTAATTGTTCGGTAATGCATGAGCGTCAGAGCCGTCATATCGGCTGCGTGGAAAGGCAGTCACTGTACTTTACACTGAGGGAAGAATTAAGCAGACCTGCAGAATGCAATGTGTGTAAGGGCACTACTAATGTTTCATTAGTCTGTACACAGTGAAATGTAAACAAACTAGATGTCTTCAGACTTGTATTCTTTATAAAATACTAGAGACTTATGCATATGTTTTGACCAGAAATGGTTAGGGTATAGTGATACTTTTTATGATTTATTTCTTTATTATATTCAATTTGGCACCAAATCACACAATTTTCACTTATTTCCATTCTTTTATGTGAAAATATGTGAACAAATGAATTGATACAAATATTGCATTTAATGCTTAGTAGTGGGGAAAAAAATATCGGATTGGTATCGTATTGGCAGATGCTCAAAATTTCAATATCGGGATTGGACCAGAAAAAATGGTAACGTCATATCTAATAATAATAATAATAATAATAATGGGTTACTACCTGTCTGTACCAACGTTAAAGCATTTTCCCTGTTATTAGCTGAAAATGTGCTATTTTGAGAGCTTACTGTATATGATGTGGTGTTCATCCTATGATTGGCAGGAATGGGTCAGGTAATATGCTCTCCCTCTGAATATAAATGTGGCAATGTGGTTGTTATTTAATTATTTTTCACATTTTTAAGTAGAGCTAATGAACTTTGAAAGCTTTATGTATGACCTAGGCATGGCTCATCAGCAAGGGGACATACTGACAGTTACTGAGATACATGGTAGCCACCATAAATATATTAGCCCCCCCTGTTTCACTAAAGAGAGATTGGATAGAACACCGTATTTCAGTTTTAAAATCTTTCCTAAGTTTTATTTGATGCTACTGCAAAATGACACATTCTGAGAAAAATGGTTTCTGAATAAGCCTGATTTTTTTTTGTTCTATTCAAAACAATAAGAAATACATTGTGTTGATTGACAGACAGTTTTCATACAAATAGGGAAAGTTTAAGTACGTGGTGCTAGTCTGTGGGATAAATTGTGCTCTTTAACCAACACTTCACCTAATTGTACCACATAGGAGTAGCTGCCGTCACTTTATAATGCTGAGTATGCCTTATAAGGGTAGATTAACTGAGAGAAATGGCAATTATTTAGCGGCCTGAAGACCCAGGTGTGTTCATCTTCAATAGTTACAGCCTAAGGTATATATCATTCACTTCGTTAAAGTGGTAAGCGACAAGTGTTAAAAAATGGAAGCCACATACTTTTCTGGCACATATTCAAATCTTTAGCCTTGTCCTGCAGATGCACAATTATCATATTTTCTTCAACAAGCAAAAGAAAAATCACATCGTTTCCACAACGCTTTAGGGGTAAACAACGAATGGAAACTGCATAATGCCAGTACATTTCCGACACCGTTATGAGTTCCATCGGAAACATGAAATGGACATTGTTTATGAAAAGGAAGCAGAAGAAAATTGTGATAATATTTCAGCTGCTGATAAATCCCCCTATCAGTCTTTGGTAGCATTATTACAAAAGAAAATGGGCAATGAGACATTTAACATGTATTTAAAAAGTTTGTACACCAAAAAAAGTTCAATGAAAGTTCCAAGTTCATTGTGAGGGTGAGCTGTTTTTAGAGAATATAAATAAACAGGACATGACATGCAAAAAAAGAAAAAAGAGACAGAACTGTTATCACTTAAATGCAGGGAATTCATACATCCCAGTCAGGAAAGAAGGTTCTCTCATTTACTGCCTGTTCTTCTCACTCCTAAATACAGTACTTGTAGTGTCCTTTTGTTTAGACGTCAGTGATCGCGAGAGAGACAGTATGAAGAGGATTATACCTTCTGCATTTCCAGTTCATGCTGTCCTCCTTACTCACCGAGACATACACACACGTGTCACTGAGCCAGTGACTGGGGTACCAGCTACTGTATTTTTACTGTGTTTAAGACAGTTTTATTTCTCCAACGGAGGGAAGTCTTAATACAGTATTCAAAAGTAATATATACAGTATATATGTAAATAGGTAAACAATGCAAGTAGCTCTTTGTGAAAACTCTGTAAAACTTTTGCACTTCTCAAGGATTATTGAATGTTGTATGGATGCCTTTTAACTGCAGATGGGGAAACACTGGAGAAAGTTACGTAATTGTGCCTCCATTACAAAACGATTATTAGGTATAAATGGGGTATTTAAAAAAAGTTACTCTTACCCCAGTTAATTTAACCAGCCAGCCGTATAAATAGTATTGAGTGTTTTAGGCTAATTTTACGCTATATAAATCTGGCTAAATTTGGTCCTTATTGCCAAAGTGATAATAGATCACAGTTTATATGGAAACCATGCCACGATACGTCCAAAGATAGTCTCTAAAGTGTTTCTAATGCCCTGATGATATATTTCATACAGACAGATGAGTCGAAAAACAAACTCCTTCGGTCAGCAGGGATCCTGCAATGTTAGCAATGATGGCGCCGGTTTTCGGGGACCTCTGGACACACCGTTAACATGCTGAAATGAGGCTGGTCATGCAGCGGAATGATCATGTGATGCACATAGGAAATAATAATTTTTTTTATGTTCGAAACTGCAGAGCATGTCCGTTAAAGGTAGAGTTGTAGAGTGTAGGCAGGAGTCACTCGAGATCTTGATCCCCATTGAAATAACACCGATCAGCCGTAAGTTTAAGACACATTGCTGTATTTCATGTGGGCCCTCAATTATGTTCCAAATGTTCTGTCACTCTGGGCCCCTAAATAAAATTTATTTTGTTTCTAGACAAAATTCATTATTGAGAGGTTTGTATAGCAGAAAATCTGACAGATAAATACCCTCATAATGTGTTATCTTTGCCATGTCAAAATTTCTCTAATAGTCACCCCAGCATTTGCAGTGACTATCAAATGACTATCAGTGACTATCCGGTATACCCATGTATTGGTTGAGTCAACCAGTAGCATGTTACGTTGCATAAGAAACAGCTCATCAATTTATTTAACTAATTAAGTCAACTGATAAAGTTAGCTGGTTATGAACTTTAATGAATACCTGGAATAGCTGGGGTGCCCACTGAGAGGTTTGGGAACCAAAACGGTTTTCTAGTTATCAGTCTTATTGATATCCATCAAGATGTCAGTAAAATAGAACAGAAAAACTGTTGTGTTTTTGTGTGTGTCTGTGCTACTGTCCATTTGCATATATGCTACATTAACAATTTGTTTTTTTTTTATGAATAAATACAGTATACTTACAATATTCGTACTACTCAGATGGTAACAATTTATATTACATATACCTTTACAATGTATTAATGAAGCATTCATAGAACATTGAGCACCAAATGTACCTTAATATGTCCTAAAGCATTGCATTCATAACACTTTTGAAGAACAAGACATGACAGCAATAATACACATTAATAACCAATATTATGCAGTGTTCTATGTTCTATGAGTGCATTATTAATGTGGCATTATTAATATAATAGTGTGCATGATGTTCTTCTAATGTATTATCAAGATGCAGTTAATGTAAATCGTTACCACCCAGATAAATATCTTTAAACATTTGTTTTGATGACCTAAGACTTTTGCATAGTCATGTGTTTTTCTGTCATTTCCAATACCGTGTTCCAGCAGTTCCAGTGCACGAAATGAAAAAAACAGTTTATTGTCTTGTACCTGTTTCCTGCTCTTCGATTTTTTTTACTCTTATTTGTGATTCTGAGTATTGTGACCCTGATTCTTCTGGCTATTGACTACACCTTTTGGATTTCGAATTAGCTACTTTGTTCAGTATATATATCATGTATTTGTATTGTGAATCCAATTTTGGTTGTTGACTCCCTCTTTTGGATCCCGATTTGCTTTGGTTGCTTGCTGTACATAGTGTGTAAATGTGCCATGTATGAATTGTAGGGAGTGACTGCTGTTTATTTTGCTGGAACACTGTCAGAAAAAAAAGGTATTGACATGGTACAGTTTTATACCCAGAATGGTACAAAAATGTTCCTCAGAGTCCATTTCTGTACCTTAAAAGGTACATCTACTTACAACTACGGTACAATTGGCAGACCCTTGAGGTTACAGCCCCAGTGACAAATAATTGTACCCTCAAACATACAGTACAAATTGGTACTTTCTTCCTCACAGTGTATATTGCTTTGTCTCTGTTTTTTGGTTAGTGAGGGTAGCGTTTGCTTAGTTAGGGTAGTGTTTGTCTTTGGGTTTTTTTAGTTTAGGGGCAGATTTAGCAGTGGTTCGTTCAGTTAGCTCACCTGTCCCACTTATCTTTCTCCCAAAGTTCGCCTGGGTGTTGCTGTCCTCACGCTTCATACAATATGACTGAAGAACAGCTACAATACCGATACACTCATCATTGCTCTTCGCTTCACTCGTCATTGCTCTTCGCTTCACTCGTCATTGCTCTTCGCTTCACTCGTCATTGCTCTTCGCTTTACTCGTCATTGCTCTTTGCTTCACATTTCACTCTCTCCCTTCCCCTTCCTGATTCTGTTCTAAATCTGGATGTTTCAGCACTAGACAGGGGTTTAACAATTAGGACCCCCCCCCCACGCCCACCCGCTCTCAAACCAGTCTGAATTATTTGCGGCATGAACTCAACAAGATGCTGGAAGTGTTCCTTAGAGATTCTGATCCACACTGATGTGATTGCATCATGTAATTGCTGCAGATGTGTCAGCTGCACATTTCCCATCCCACACCACATCCCAAGGGTGCTCAGATCTTAAAATGAGTTTAAACAAATGAGTGATAATTGCAGACTGGCATGTGGGTGTGTCCCAGGCACAGACATCAGTGAGATGAAGCGGCCTTCACAGGTGTAGGTGATGCTGAAGACTCACAGCTCCCTCTCTGCTGTGGGAGAACCCACAGCCAGTGTTTGTAGTGCAGGCTGCTTTCGTGGGCCTGACAAAGGCCCATTGGCATGTGAGGGGTAATTGACTGACTGCTAAAAAATCTGGGGGAGGAGACGTTAATGACATCACCCTCTGATGGCAGGACAGGCAGTGATATTGTGGAACACTTCATCCTCCCTTGATCCACAGGAAATTAAAAGCAAAAGAGATCAAACAGGGTTATAGATAACAAATGAGACAAATCGGGTGTGAGAGAGGGAAGAACTTTAAACTGTGCAAATCTGTGCAGCACTGTGTGCGAGTGAGTGAGTGCCGGTATAAAGGACACTGCGAAAGCCAGGCACAGCCGCTCTGCTCCTGCTGCCCCTGTGAGTGTGACTGTGCTTAAATCGCCTCCACTGGAGCTGTTTACCAGCGGTATCACAAGTGAGCACGCTTCCAAGAGCAATTTTACAAACCAGTCTTTGGCTGACTTCACGGCTCAGAGACTTTGTTTAAGTGACTTTTTTCCAGTGGAAGTGCTTTCTACTATTAAAACACAAAAAAGAAAATTGATATAGTCACAACATACATATAAAATGCTGTTTAAAAAAAACACTTATTTTAGTTGTATTTGTCTGAAGTCTGAAATGTATGTTTACAGGGCTAACTATATTTAAAGTGTGAACTGTGAGAATTCATTTTCACTGTCACCAATCCTTATTTGTATATAATATGGAAAGACTAAAAATGCTGGCTTTACTGAGACTTGTGTATACAGCTAAAAATGAATAATTGCGCATATAACTTTTTATCTGCAGCCCAGTGCTAGTTATAAAGGATTAGCTAACATGGCATAGTGGATAATATAATAGTTTCATCTTAACTGAATGGCTTAGCAGGGAGTTTGATATGGGGGGCAACTTAATTTAAATACAAAGGTGAATAAATACAAAATAAATATTGGGGGTTACACCCCCACACCCTGGCTCCTATGCCCCAGAATTCTCCAATATTTTGAATACCAGAAATTTAGGATGGAAAGGATGCAGAAATTTCATTAATGACCTGACTGTTGTAGTAGCTGAGGCATCAACGGAGAGAAGCTGGGGAGAAGTGGATCTGAACAAAGGTTACTGGCTACCTGAGAAGCCGATCGACGCCCATGTCTGCTCCTGCCTTTGCCCTCCCCCTTACCTGCCCCCCAGGCCAATATTTGGTATGTAGCCTAGCAGACTTTCTCCTGCAGGAACAGCCTGACCCTGGCTGCTGACCATTCTCATGCTCTTTCTGATTCTGCGAAGTTAACCTCAAACACACACACACACACACACACACACACACACACACACAGGTTTATAATTATACTGTATCCTTATGAGGACTGTCTATTCATTTCTATGGGGAAAACTCATAACCCCAGTATGTCGACCTTAACTCCTACCCAGCCCTAATCCTAACCATAAGTAAACAAATGAAATATGGGACTTTTGAAATTTTTATCTTTTTGATTGCCTACACAGATATTTTGAGGACCTGAAAAATAGTCCCCACAATGTCAAAATAACAAGTTTTTATTACATTGTGGGGGGACATTTGGTCCCCACAATGTAATATAAACCTAATCCACACGTAAGTATTCATATCTTTGTGGGGACCGTCCATTAATTTCTATGGGAAAAACCCTAATCCCAGCACTAACAACCTTAACTCCTGCCCAACCATAATAACCAAACAAAATACAAGACTTTTGGCATTTTCAGCCTCATATACATCATTTAGCTGTAAAGGAGAAACCTGCCATTGCTCCTTAGCAGAGGAATCCTTCATTCCCTGAACTTGAAGGCATTTCTTGTTTCCCGTGTTCAGTCTCCACCTCTATCGTGGAGCCCTGATTCTGGAAGGCAGACATGTTGCCAGGAAACATAAATGATGCACAGGGGGTGCGAACTACTTCCTAAACATCACTCTAATCAATCCTTTCATCCATTTTTAAATGCTATGCTAGGGGTTAAAACATAAGTACTCCTCAGTATTGTCACGTTCGGCGGGTGAGCGAGCGGGGAAGCAGGCAAATCCAGCCGGGAGTGAATGAAAAGCGGGTTTATTATAA
>JAODJU010000108.1:898618-914345 GCA_026776725.1 Gnathonemus echidnorhynchus | reverse complement strand
CCCCCCAACTCTCCCCCAACACCCTCATGCCATCAGCTCCTCACTTACCCTTTCAGATACTGAAAGCTGATTTTGCTTCTGACATCTGTGTACCGCTATGAATAGCTGTGGTGCGAATAGCACCCAGGCCTCCTTTGCTAATGGCACTGACTTTGCCACACTGCTAATTGCCAAACATGTCACTGCCCCCTGAAGCCAGCCACCCTCCACCCATCCCACATGAAATTTTCCTGCATTTTTTCAAATGAAACACTATGCTTCCTTTTTTGCACTTTCTTTTAAACCTGCAAGTAAATTAGATACAGTTATGAATTCACCCTTCCATATTAAACACTGTTTGGAATGGACATAATTAACTTAAAAAGTTACAAAACCACACATAGCTTATGTGTGAACCTCAGGTAGTGTTAAACACATGATACTAGTTATTAGTGAGTGAGAAAACCAAATAGTTTAACAGTCTGAAACAAAATAAACATATGCAAGAACCAAAACTGTTGACTTATTTGCTAACTGAACATAAAACCATTGTGTTGGAGGGCAAGTACTAATATGACTAAAACCTTGACCCATCAGTGAGGAAGACCAATGCAGAGGAAAACTGCAGTGTAACAGTTCCAATTGTAAACCAGACCATAATTTAACTGCCTCCTTGCTTGACTTAGTACACCTAGAGGTAAACAACATAAACAAGGACATCATTGCATACTAACATGGCTAACAAGTTAATATCATAGCAAACCAAGAGGTGAAGTGATCTGTGGTGATATATAAGATAATATCTAAGCAACATACAAATACACTGTGACATTTGCATTTAACAGGCTTCAGAGATTCTAGCAGTTGTGAAATTACTTTTTCATGGGTTAGTGGCTCCAGTCAGAACACATGCTGCATTTCTACATCACCATTAAAAAAACTACATTTGGTGACATTCAAGCTCATCACCAAATCATCACCCAGCACTCAAAATCGGCTGACTAATTTCTCATGAACTTCAAGATTTTTTCCAACAGTTTCACAGGATATCACACAAAAGAGTAACAGTGCTGTTCTTTGCAGATGAATGAAAAGGCGCAAAAGTGCTGTTCTTTGCAGATGAATGAAACTGTGTATGTAATAGTGAGTTAAAGAGAATTGTCTGGATAGGATATGTTTTTAAAGCACGTTAAGGAATCGTTAGCTGAATGGCTAATTCTGGAGTTCCTTCTTGAAGAGCAGAATGGGACATTTGTTCCATCACAACAGCATTAAAGCAGAAACTCAAACATGACCTTTTTTCCGGTTAAGATGTGGGACAATGAGATTTTCAATGTTCAGTACCATGGTGGCTGTGGCCCATGTTGGGTCCAAACAAACAAATGACTATTTTGACACCCAGACACAGCGTTATATGGCATGAGGGTGTCTTGTTACATGTATGTTACAAAGCAGGAATAAAATGCACTGCGAGAGAAACACTAGGTATCGTCACGTCACAGGCAAGGACAGAGGTGAAGGCAAGCATAGGGAAAATCAAAGGAGGCTTTATTAACTGAAATTACAGGTCAGGATGAAAGGAAGACAGACCACAAGGGGGTCAAAATAGGAAAAAGTGCAAACTGGGGAGCACATGCAGGCAACAACATCAATGACTGCACTGGGAAGCTCAACGAGGGAGCAGACGAGAGGTACCTGGGGTGATCCACACGGGGGCTGTAATGATAGGAAGGCTTAAACAAGTAACAGGTGTGGCTCAACGGAGAGAACAAGGGGCAAGGAATGCATGGTGTGACAGGTATCATAAAATTTAAACATATAAGATTTTAGAAAGAAGCAAAAACATGCAATTACAATGTGTAATAAAATGGATGCAAGAGTAAATATTTGCCTAACTGCATACAGTCAGAAATCACACAGTCATGTGCCCACAGTCAATAACTGAAAATATAGATACAAAAGTGGGAATTAAATAATACTTTACCATCATTCCCAGCCACAGGATCAGAAATTCATTTTAATTTTGCTGTTTCTCTTTGTCTTGATTAGTGATTGTGATGGGTGTGGAATTAAAATGCATCACACTTTTTTTTCATTGGAATAATACATTTAAATTATTTTAATTTCAATTTTGATGGCTATTTCATATGGATGTGCTAGGAAAGACAAATTATAGGGGAGTTAATTGTTTTGATCAGAGCAAATGAAAGATGTTCAGTGCGATTCCAGTATCTCCATTAGCCATGCTAGTGTTGCAGAGGCTTCTCCAATTAGCAAGTAATACAGTTAAGGCGTAATGATGTACCTTGGCTTAGCTTGCTGTTATTATTGAGATAATCATTTTCATAATGTCTGTGCCTAACTGAAAATCACTTCTATTCTCTACTAACCAGATCACACTTGCCCTCCATTTTCTCTCGATCTGATTGTCGCCCAGCCATCTAAATGATGTGACAAAGGTTAAAGCTTTAATACTTTTGTGTTTTTGAAATCTCTGCAGTGCATAATGCATGCATTTGTCATGTATCAATCTTCCATAAGAGTTTCTCCAGCACAGGCTTGCAGTGGGTCTGAAGTCTATCCCACGATGGGAGACAGGGAGCTGTTCGGATGCTCTGCCTGTTCATTGCTGGGCCTGCTTTAGAAACAGCCTGCAGGGGTGCTGTGCGGTTCAGTAGGTTAGACTGTAGCGCCTGTGATGTGAAGGTTGCCAGTTCAAATCCTATGATCGGTAGAGTGGCCTCAACACTGGGCTCAATACCTGAATTGCTCCAGGCACCAGCTGATCCTGTTGTCACAGTTGTACATCACTTTTGAAACGGCACATGCTGGGGGTGTCCCCTTTTACCTAAAACAATGAAAGTGCTCCCCCCACCCCTTTGATGTTCCAAGTGCCCTTTTTAGATAACAACTGACAATCACTCAAAATCTCCGAAGGTGGATCACCCCCCAATCACAGAAATTCACCAAGCCTCCTCCCAGCTGGCAAAAAATACCGGTAAGCCACGACCCCCCCTGTTTGAGCATCTGCCGCCCCAGAAGCCAGTGCACATGACTGCTTTATAACAAACATCTACTGAATAAACATAATGTCTCCTTCTCATTGTTATTTTGTCTTGTCACTGATGCGACACAGCAGAAAGACATCTAAGGACAGCCGGCTCTGTAGCTGGTGTCCAGGGCTGCACTTTATCATGGTCCCGCCCTGAAAGGCTGATTCATTCCCTGAAGATCCACTTATGCTCCACAAACCCAATGATCTATGCAGACGAATAGCACCAACAAAAGGCTGGTTGTCAAAAAGCTAATCATACCAACAAAATTAATAATTGCCGGAATTATTTGAAGAGAAAGCCGGTGTGTTCTGCCAAGTAGATGTGCAGGCAAAGGCTGTACTTTGTATGCATGCTGGGTCAGAAACAGTCTGCCATTTCGCACCATGAAGAGAGAGAGAATGAAAAGCAGATAATGGGCCTTTTTTTGACTCTCTGACCACCGATGCAGGGCAGTATCATGAATGCCGAGGCCTTTACCTGACTGCTATTTGAAAAGGCAAGACTGAAGACGCAGAGTTTAATCATACTACTGTAATTCTCCAGAATGAAACCTGCTGCTACATTATTTTTGAACATTGATTACAGGGATAGTATGACAATAAAGCCAGTTTCACATCACTTGACTTAATTTATTAGATTAGATTAGATTAGATTACATTAGATTAAAGTTTACAGTCAGTGTATGCTTACAATGAAATTTTGTGTGGCAACTCGCAGACAGAAAACAGCAATAGGTTCTAGTTTTTAAAAAATGCATCTCTGACTATACAACAATAAAAAAAAGCACTCAAGGCAGATAAACGAATAAAAAACAGTACGGTTAAAAGACATTCCACAATCAGAGTGAATTGGATTAAAGTATTGGTGTTGCATTGACACAGTGTAGTGTCTTTCGCGGTGAATCTCAGCTGGAGGTGAAATGCTGATGTCACAGGTAACTCTGCCCAGGTATAAACACAAGGACGAAATTCCAGGCCTCAGCTGTGTGTGTGTGTGGGGTCATCCATGGCCCCGCTTTGTTCTATGTACCCAGACATGCATCCAGTGATGATACATTTCCTTAAAACTTAAGAATAGGTTGGGGTGTGTCAGCACCCTGTTATGGACTGGCATCTCATTCACGGGGTACACGGCTTTGTGCTGTCTGCTTTCTGGGATAGGCTGAATCGGAATGGGAGCCTGAAAAGCTACAGTATGATAATTTAATTACATCTTAACAGAAAGACAATCATGCAGATCATGGATTTAATTTGTTACGATGTAGCTTATATGACTCGTTAATCGACATGTCCTGGGTATGACGTTGAACTGCATCCACCAGACCTCCAACTTGCAGGGAAACAATTTTTGGGGGTTGGTGGTGGGATTGCCACCGTAAAACAACTCACAACTGCTCGATTTCAACAGGCATGGTACCATACTGCTTTCCGTGGGAGTAGCTCTGCTGCAGCCACCTGCAGGAAGGCTGCAGACACCATGAAGGGGGTGGGGGAAAGTCTTCGGGAGCCCCAGCCCCAGGTAGGTTGAAACCGGGTCAGGCCTGTTCGGGATCAGGGCTGGTGTGGCGCTGAGGCGTTGGGTCCAAGTTTGAGGCGACCCATCCGGGTTGGCATGTGGAACGTTTTGTATCTCCAGCAAGTTGACCGTCCTCTGCTGTCAGGGGAGCTTTGTAAACTCTGCGTTTCGGTGGCAGGTATGAAGACCAGGGAGTGGCCAGATCGCTGTAGGTAGGTATACCTACTTCTGGTCAGGTCGGTCTGATGGCTGCCATACTCAAGGAGTAGCTGTTGCTGTAGTAGTTTGGCTCCTTCCAGAGCCAGAGGTGTTGAAAATTCAGCTTAAATCCAGTAGGCTACCACCTACTAGGAGAATGAGGCCAGACTCCAAGATCAAGCTGTTTCTGACGAGTTTGCACACAATTTGCATGAAGAACTTGCAGATTTGGGTGCGACTGCTGACTCTAATGTGATGTGGGAGACCTTCTCTGATAAGACCCTGAAGGTTGCCGAGGGTCGTGTTGGTGTTGCCAGTGTTCCCAGAATGAGCTGTTTCATCTTGGAGGGCACCATGGATATTATCGAGAGGAGTCGCAGCACACAACTTGGTGGCAACTCCAGACTGTACCAGGAACTGAGGAGGATGGCTGTGAGGGCACTGAGCACAGATAAGGAGGCGTTTGTTAGATGAATCTGTGAGCAGGTGACACACCATCTGTGGTCTAGTGACCCACGTCCCGCTTACAGAGGAATCATAGCATTACGCCCATCAGAATCTGTTCCTTGGAGACCTGCAGTCAGGCCCGGTGATGGAACGGTCCTTACGGATAACACTTGTGACCCACTGGGTTGGCTACTTTGAGCAGTTGTTAAAAGCTGACCCTCCAACTAGGATGTTGGACGTCTCTGGGTCCACAGTTCTTGAAGCTGATCCTCCGACTAGGACAGGTATGGCGTTAAACTTGAGTGCTTTGCATCTGAGTATTGTAGCTCACAAAAATAACACCCATGATTTGCAAATTAAATTGGACTTCCACAGTAGTAAAGGCATGGAAATGGTCATTTAAAATCCTACCCCAGCAAAAAGATGCAGTATATAGTTGCATCTATCTGTGTGAAGACGAGAAGGGAAAGATGAATCACCCTGACCGTCACAACCACCAGTTCCTGTCAACAGCAATCCCAGGTGGGTGCTGCCTAAACAGACAGATGACACATCTCCACCAAAACTGAGAAGGGAAGCCTTTGCTCACCACTGACTGTCTATCCAAAAGATATATGGAAAGGAAACAGTTAACATAACAAGAAACCACAGCAACACAGGGAACAAGACAAGGCAATCATCACATAACAAAGTACAAATGCATCCAAAACAATGACTTACTGGAGAACAGAGCAGGGCTGGTACTTAAATACATGTAGAAAACTGGGGCAAAAAAGGAGAAGGTGTAAAACACAATCGATTAACTAATTAACACAGGACGCAGGAGAATAAGCAACAGAACAGAACAACCAACAAGCACTGGAACAAGAAAACAGGCAACAGGTGGAACTAGTAACAATTAATCACAGAAACTAGGAAACTTAAACCCAAAAACTACGAAGTATTAACTACATACTGGGAATTAAACACTAGGAATAGAACGCAAGGATAATTAAACAGAATCAGAATGGAACAGAATAGAACACAAGCAGGGAAAACCTAGGACAAGAAAACTAATACAGAAAATAAACACTGGGAAACAAAAACCCAAGAAATAGAAATAAACAGATGAGTCTGGCCCAAGACCAGCCTCAAACCCATAACCAGCAGCACTCTCTGAGCCACACACTCAGCCCACTAAGCTATATGATGGTTGGGAAACAAGGAGAAACACAAGGGTTTTATTAAGGGACAACACGGGATGGCCAGTGACACCTGCTGGCCAAACAGGGAAGAGACACGATAGACAGGATGAGACAGGACAAACCCTGACAGATTCAGGTTAAGGATTTTCTTCAACGTATTTCAAAGGTCCATCCCAGGCCTAGCAACCTTCAGCTTGGGCTCTCGTTTTCATAAACGCTACAGCATCTGACATCCTATTTCCATCTTCCCGCTGTTCCCTGAATCATCAAACCGATGGTTTGCGTAGAACATTCCCTTCGGGGACTGAACTTTTCCGAAAGTTATCTAACGAGATCGGGCGTTCATGCAACACTTCCTTGTTTTCCCTCCCTGTTATTTGGGTTTGTTTTTGCGCAGCGGGAAAATGCTTGACATGCAGGCCGTCGAGGCATGAGAGTGAAGCGGCACACCTTGGGGATCGCAGCCTCTCTCTTAGTTTAGGCCCTTGCTGAGGTACTGCTGGTATGTATTGAAACTGACACTCACACCTTCCTCAATGTGAAACAGTCCGCATAAAGAAGAGGTCATTATCGCTCTGTGGGCACAGGTAGATATATGTATTCTGTCATCGCTTTGGTTTATCGTCATTCCAATTTTTCTTCGGTCATTCACCTTGGCCATTTCACTAAATGCTAAACGGAACAAATTTGTGCAGGGGTTTACCGCTCGAGGGCGTTGACATTCGCAATTAATGGCCCCCGCACTCAACCCCCACCCCCCTGCACATTAGTTTTACTGTGCATTTAATTGATATTGGCTCCGGAACAGTTGCTGTCCTGCCCCTCCGGAAAAGAAGCGGGCCTGAGTCAGGCAGGAAGAATTATTTGAAATGCAGTAACACGGCCTGACAGTCCTGTGAAATCGAGAGACTCCGCCGGTCACAGTTCAGAATCCCCATTAAACTGCTGGTGGAGGCAGTGCGGAGGAACACCAGAGAGGAGCATGCAAGGGCCGCAATTACAGAAGACAGCCGAGATTTATATTGTACTACACCCAGGTATCACGATGGTAGACAGTGTGCTGGATTCACACAGTAAGGGGTGTATCTACAGTATAAGTAATGTTTACATCAAAAGCCCTACATTACATCAGGAATGCTTTACGATCCTGCTTCCAAAAAATTTGGTAGGTTGTGTAAAACGTAAATAAAAACAGAATGCAATGATTTATACATCATATAATTTAATGGAAAATAGAACAAATGTTCAAATGTTGAAACTGAGTTTTCAATGTTATTGTTTCATGAGAAATATATGCTCAATTTGAATTTAATGCCAGCAACACGTTTCAAAAAGGTTGGGACAGGCAACAAAAGAAAAGTTCCGTAACTCTAAAACAAAACACCTGGTTAAATATCTCACAACTAATCAGGTTAATTGGCAACAGGTCAGTAAGATGATTGGGTATAAAAAGAGCCTCCCAGAGAGGCAGAGTCTCTGCAGTGAAGATGGGGAGAGGTTCACTGCACTGTGCAGTGAAGATGGGGAGAGGTTCACTGCACTGTGAAAGACTGCGTGTAACAATTTAAGAATAATGTTTTTCAATGTAATATTGCAAAGATTTTAGGAATTCCATAACCTATGGTACATAATATCGCTAAAATATTCAGAAAATCCAAAGAAATCTCTATGCAAGGGACAAGACCAAAAACATATATGGTGTCCCAACTTTTTTGGAAATGGGGTTGTAATGGATTTGTGTTGAACTGTAATACAATATGCCTGTATGTCAATATTTTAGTTTATATTGCATTTTTTGAAAAAGATTGTTTTACTCAAAAAGCATTCTTTTAGATGAGTAATTGGATGTTTGCTCTTTGATTTGAGGCAACTCACGGTCTTTTACCTTATTATAAGTTCTCAGAACAGAGGCTTTGCTGAGAGAGGATACCAACTCAAAGCATGCTGAATCGGGCCGTTTCACACATATTGTTAGATTTTCTTGCCGGAAGGTTCCGGAGACCATTTAACAAGACGAAGTAGGAAACATGTAGCCGCCAGACCTTGGGGCCATTGACTGAACAGGAGATTCCAAAACAATGTCAGCTGGAAAAGGGCTTGAGAATGGAGGGCTGATGGGGCAAAGTACAAGACAGAAACCCAAAATAAAAATTACAAAAACTACAAACATTGACATGTCATCAGAATGGGGCAAAAGTCATGCACTGCAGGACCAAGAGGACGGTGCCCCTGGGATTTCAGCCTTAATGAAGCCCCAGGAGATGTGGCTGCAGCAGCCCCCCTTTACAATACAACATTCCATTTATGTCATAAATTTAGCATATGAGAAGAGCACCAGATTTATTCCTTGTTTTCTGTGGCTTGGTTATGGTGGATATTGAGTGGACAAAATTTCACAATGGCAACTCCAAAGGCAGCCTGCCAGATCAGGGATGAGAGCTGCCTCTGGTGTGGCATTATTTGAGAGAAATATTAATCCTCTAACTAGCTAAGCGATGTTTCTGTTACATGTCTTTGGGCAAAGGAATAGTTTAGTGTTTAAATATTTCTCAATATATTTTCAGAATTATTTTACATTTCATTTATGTTTTAAATGAATGATTTTACAAGAAACGCTCATGGAAAAATGGGAAACCTTTTTTTTTTTTTGTTTGGCAAATTTTGCGGAAATAGCAGATGGAAAAGGATTTGGGCTTTAAATCAAGAGGATGTCGACTCCCAGGAGGGTCCAAGCTGTTGTACCTCTGAAAATGACAGCTGACCCAATTTGCTTCAGCTAAACAGCCATTTTACAGAAGGTCATAGTATTTCCTATAAGGTATCACTTCAGCAACCACCATATATCACCACTGGCACACACATCTGGCATGTGTATCGTTTCAGTAAAAAAAACTGTACTGTAAACAGCCCTTTTGTTTGCAAAGCAAAAAGAAAAAGAAAACAAAAACATACAAGCAAATGTATCCATCCGTTCCTCTATCTATCTTCCTACTGCTTATCCGCTATAGGGTGGGGGGGATGTGGGGGCGCCGAAGGCCATCCCAGCATGCACAGGGCTGGGGAGACACCCCAGCAGGGATGCCAGTCAAATTTTTGCTATTTATAAGCTGTGCCAATCGGATTCAAAATAAGCCTGTAATAACTGCTCAAAGTTCCAAGTCCATTCATAATATCAGTGTGTCATTAATAAAAAGCACTATAAGGTTGTGCAAAGCACTACCACATTTTGGAGGGACCTACTTGGGCGGACAGTTTCTTTCAAAAGCAAGAAACATGGATGCCTATCTTTTTTTCCAGCAAGTGGTATCTACTTTCAGTCTGGGTTTTGACCGTCATGGCATAGTGACTGTTCTATGCACCATGGACCATTTTACCCATAAACCATTGTTGCAATCTCTGACTGTCGTACACTTAAGGTGGAAATGGCTTTTGACCTTTCCGTTTTTCAAGGTTACACATCAGGCTGAAACTCACGTGCACAGACTGGCAAACACGCCCCTTGCCTGTTCAAAGACTCATCCTTTTGCATTACATTTACTTCATTGACTCAGTCACTGTTACAGCTTCCAATTGGCTATTACGCACCAGCAGTCAACTTTCCCATGATATTACAATGCAGCAACATGTCAAACTTGGGTCAGTGTGTGGCTCAGTGGACTAAGCCTTTGTTCCTGTGATCAGAAAGTCAATGGTTCAAGCCTAACTTCAGTGCATCTGCAGGTCCTTGAGCAAGGCCCTTAACCCCCCGCACCCTGGGTGCTGCTATGGTTGGCTGCCCTTCACAGTCAGCTTGCTCTAACCCACAGAGAGAAACTTGGAGGAGGCATAAAGAGAATTTCCCCAAGACGATCAATAGCATAGCAGTTGCTAATAGCACGGTTTTATTTTACCTGGTGGTGCAGCTTTTGAAATAACGGAGAGACACCGGCTGTTAAACGCCTGCGATTACTGCAGTCCTATCCACGTCGTGTAATGTGACACAAGTGCCACTGAAGAAGGACAACAGCTTTACAGACAATGTCGGCTTCGAGTGACAGAGCTCCAGACCTGACTGAGGAGTGGAAACACCGTGGCACTGAAACTGTCACACCTGTCGGGCATTTTCAGACGATGTGCGATTTGTCGTCTGCCACAATCACCGTTCGCTCCAGTGTGCAGATGCGTTTTCCACATGGGTAACAGCCCACTGTGGGGCATTCTGGGAAATGTTAACACAAGCAATTTTTCTGGCTTTGTGGTAGGATTCCAGGTTTCCGGATGAACGTGACTGAGTAGTTAATCTTTCTACATGCACCCAACAATGTCCAAAATAACATATTTAGACAGATTTTAGACAGAGTTGTTGTGTAAAATGTTGTTTTATCTAGCTGGTTATATATTTCTCAGGAGAATACATGGCATTGAAAAATGAGGTGGGGGGGCAATGAAAAGTGTGGGGGGCAAACAGAGGATCAGGGCATGAGGCTTAATAAGCTAATATCAGGCCAAATAAGCCAGGCGCTCGGCAGCCAAAGAAGTCTTTTAGCTTGTGTTTCGGAGAATGTCCAGAGCGGGATTTATACTTGACCTTCCCTGTACACTCTGCCGTAAAGTACACTGGACATTTTTAGAGCCTTTTCAACTGTGTTCCACAGATTCCCTCATCCCAAGCTGTAATCTGCAACCTTCATGGGTTTATGGGGCTTTTCTACAAATGCAAGAGACAATAATAGTTGTGTGTGTATAATTGAGGGAGAACTTTGACTGACTTTATTTTATTGGAAGTAAAAGTAATGGAAATAACACATTTTTTGCAAAATATATATATATGCGGTTTAATTTTTTTTCCCTCCCATATATTTCCAGTCTAACGACTAAACAAAAATGCTGCATCAAAGGGACTACCTCAGTTGTCACAGCAATGGATCCAACGGAGAATAAGAAAATATGCTGCGTGACAGGAGCACAGGCACAACACAGAAAACTTCCTCAGACTGGTGACTAACATTTGTCATCAACAGATGCTCTGAATTCTTGCATATGTGGCCACTACTGGAGATCATTACATTTTTTTATTGCATGGTAGATGTTGCTGGGAATATTTTTACTTATCAATTCCACTCTGCTTTTAGTGAAGCAAGACAAGGAAAGCTATCTTGTGACCTTTGGTTTGAAAACCTCTTGTATGCCCAGTCAGCCATCAATCATCAACTGTACTTGTCCAGTAGACAGCTATGGTGAGTCTCAAGGGAGCACGAGGCATGTAGTTGGTGACATCTAGATGGGATGCAAACTCTATGGATGGGATCACAATAACTCTATGACAAATTATGAGGCAACGATTCTCATAAACGTAAGTGTATGGACTACAGGAGGAAACCTGTTTGGAAATGGTGAGAACATGCAAATGTCACACATGTGGAGCTGGGGTTGGGAATTGAAGCCACAAGCCCAGACATGTGATATCACGCCTTCCTGTCCCCTATCATATGAGTACAATTATTTCATGAATGATCAATCCTGATCTCAAGAGCCATTGTTTCATCTTTCTGTACTCGTTGCCCCAAATATTCTGTTTCTGAAGGTTAATTTATCACTGAGAAAAAGGTAGCATATTGTTTCCACAGCACAAAGTGGTTGGTATGTTACATCATAACTCAAATATGGAAATAAGCTTGCTTAAAATGCACACTAACTCGAGAACCTTTGATCACAGTAATAACTTGACTTCTAAATGTCACCCTTGTTCTCAATGATAGCTGGCTTAGCTTACACCAATAAACAGATGTCTTTATTCCCCACGAAAGAGCTGATTGGGGCATGAGGTAAAACCAATTGGACTGCGTTGTGCTTCCCGGTGCCTCCTGTAGGAATCCCGGCCCCTTTTTGTCTTTCAAACCCTGGAAAAGCATGTTCCCAATCACGGGTCACCGAGACTTAACCACTGTGTGGCGTTCCAGCAAATATTCATGCTGCAACTGTTCGACTGGGCTCTGGCCACCGTTTATTACCCGCAGACTGTGTTTTCCTGTAGGTCCTGCCAAGACAGAAATTGCAGGCTGTGAAACGCCATTTGCACTGTTCACAGCCAGCTCCGTAACCCATGTGAGTACAGATGGCACAATGGCCATTGTTTCCCTGATAAGTGGGACATATTGGATTCTATTTACCACAGTGTTTCTGTCTCTCTCTTGCTCTCTCTCCCTCCACTACTTTCAGTAGGTTAAATGACTTTACCAAATGTGAAATCACCATTTGGGTTGTATTTCTGATGACTTATTCTACACTAATATTTTATTCTTTTTATTTATTCGATAGTTTATTACAGCCGCTCTTAAAAAAAAAAAAACATTATAGAAACTGACACAAATAGCTTATCTAACACCTCTTATTTATAAAGAGATTGTACGATTATATGTTTATATTAGTGTTCAGCTCCGTTTCTCTGTCATGTATGGTATTGTCTTTGCATGTTGAGACGTCAAACCTTCAGATTTGAGAAGCTGGCTGAGGTTTTTCCTGCCGACCTGCTCTGGTACCACAGCCTGCTCTTACCCTCCTCAGAAGTTCGTAGGAGATTTGGGTCACCAGTTTCACCACACTTCAAACTGGGGACCCTGAATTCCCCATTTAACTATATCCACAGGCTAACTTTTTCCACTGCCATACAAAATTTTTTGGGCGGGATGGAAATGATCTTCAAAGTAATCTGGCTGGGAAAAAAAACATAACAATAGTGCAGACTTAAACGGAAACTCAGCTCAAGGAATCAATAAAAATGCCCGAAAAGACTTGCATAATTGTGTATTATTGCATTTATTTACTTTCTTAGGAAAAGGCTTGAATCAAAAGTTTGTATTACAGTTTACCATGGGAAATTTGAGTTATATAGTCATATTGTTCTGCTGATGCCTTATGTTATGTGCATGACTCACTGGTCCCCCCCCCCAAGATGCTGTTTACAGGTTCAGAACCATAAAGCATTAGCATTTAGCATTAGCATAAGCCTTTCTGGCATATGTGACATATTTTAACAGCTCTCTATGACAAAGAGCACAGTTTGTGGACAAAGTGAGGCAGTGATGCCCTTAACGACACGTTAAATTCAATCTTGCTAAAACATTTCTATATTAGGATACCATACATCCAACAATCTTTCATTACTGCTTATCCAGTATAGGGCATGGGACCCCTGGGATGGGATTCCAGTCCAATAACAGGGTACAATGACAGGCCATGTGCAATTTTAGAAACACCAATTTCCCTAAACCACATGTCTGGGGACTGCAGGAGGGAACCCAGAGGAACGCGGCAGGCACGCATGGGAAGGGCATGTAGCTAGTCAGTCATTTCCCTTCGCAGTGCCCTTTCTCCCACAAGACACAAGATGCTAATAGACATCTGTAGTTGTGATATATGACAGAAAGGCAACAGTGACTCAAACAACCACTAATTACAACTAAGGTACACTGAAGAGCATCTCTGAAAGCAAAACTCGTAGAAATTTGAAACAGATGGGCTACAGCAGCAAAAGACCACGTTAGATGCCAATATGTTTACAGTTTGTATTGCCTCTGTGACCCAGATAAAAGATGGATGGATGGATGGATTATTGCTATATGTGGCTTGATATCGACTCTTGGTGCCCATATCAGTGGTATTCCTCCAGAATCTTCTTCTGTCTGGGTCTCGAGTATTCTCCATGACTATTATGCGTATATATTTTATGCATATAACGTATAATATTGCAAAATCTGTGTATGTAAAATTTTACCTTGCATCATTTAAAAACCATATGTGTTCATATTTTGAATATTATGAATACCTGTATTGAGAATACAGCTGTTTATTCTGTGGCATTGCATAAAACTTACAGGAAGTTGTACAGCAGATTCAGGATTTCCTGACAGATTTATTGCATTTGTGTATTTGTATTAGTTAGATTTATGTATATGTTGCTTTACCAGTAGATGGTGCACTTTCCAGATCTACAGTGTCAGGGCAGGGCTTAGACCAGTAAAGCAATCTGGCTTTATGTCCATATCATGACAACGACTCCTACGGATGCAAAAGTGAAAAAGACAATCGCTCTTTACATTGATATGTAACATTCCCTGATCTGCTTAAAGAATTTAGAACTGAATAAGTCTCCAGTCTGTTTAGAAATTGTGTTTTTTGATAAGGATAAACATTTCAGGCTATTTGAATCTAATTTTAAACACAAGGAATGACACAGAAAGAAATAAAAGCACGTACAGGCTCACAAAGTCGTACAACTCTTGCTTAATTCTGTAAAAATGTACCAAATTTATTGGTTTTCATATCAAAAGTCCATTGACAGGTAATGTTTAACATATCTGCACAGACATTTTCTTTTCAGTAAGTGCCATCATTTTTCAGTTCTGTTCATTCAGTTCTATTCTTGCCATTTTGCTATTAATTTCAGTAGCAGTCACTGGCTCCCAAAGGGACCCTAAACGCAAATGTTTGGTGTTTTATGTTATTGCAGAGGTGTTACTAATTAAAAAGCAGCCAGTGAGTTTTTTCTAATGTGATATATATTATTTGTAAACAAATGAATAAAGTAATGTTGTTATACAGGCAATAAATATACTATCTTTTTACTGAATTAACCAAGCGCCTCAAGACACCGTGAGCTTAAAGTTTTATGCCTTTTATCAAACTTGAAGTAATTTCAAATTTCATCTTAACAATGTCTGTCTCATGAACTTTTTTTTTTGTGGGGGGGGCTGTCATATGGTGTGTCATGTAACAATATCTTACAGGTTTACTGCAAAAGTACATGAGGAAATGCAGCGAATGTGAGGCAGGAGAGAAGGACTTGGCCTAGGAAAGATCCAGAAAGGAAGAGTACTGTTTTTAATCTCCTTACTATCCAAACCAAGACAAAACATAATGTATTCGACACCTAGGATGCGGAGTTATGAAAACAAAATCTTGAGTGCAGCAAGTGAAACTAGAAAAAGAGGCAATGATCCAACGATTTGCCTTTTGTGGCTGCAGCCAGGACACTGTAGGAACCCTCATTTGATCTTGATTCTGTGAAGATTCGTCTGCTTGGGAAACAGGAGGAGAGTGAGAGACAAAATGGATAGAAGAGGTCACGGCACAGACCGCCCATTGCCTTTGTAAATGGATGCTTTTACGGTTAGTTAGTTTTCAGGGTGATTGGTCTAGATATTGCGTTGAGGTGGAATCCCGCAGCCATTCAAAAGGACCCCCCCATCTAAAGAGGGTGGGTGAATAAGAGCCAATGGAGTGTAACAGATGCATCAGAAACACAGGTTGGTAACGGTCCACACACAGGCAGGGTTGTAAATGCCCCCCCCCCCGCCCCCCCCCCCCCCC
>JAODJU010000108.1:886049-898518 GCA_026776725.1 Gnathonemus echidnorhynchus | reverse complement strand
AAATGCCCCCCCCCCCCCGCCCCCCCCCCACCCGCATGCGGGAGGGCGGGGGCCCAGGTAGCTCGGTGACTAGGTGAGGCGTTCTCAGAAATTAAAATGTGGAAGCCATTTTTGGACTAATTCTTTTCGGCCCCGGCGCGTTGCCTTTGATTGATGGTCTTCTAAACGTTGCTCCACATTTAGATGTAATCGGGACGCTCTTATCTCAAAAGATGAAAGACTTCCCTATTCTGGGGTCTGTTCCATTTATACCACTTATGTGACAGAGGTGCTTAATATATGCGGGGAGAGAGGAGAGGGAAGACGCCTGGCCTCTTAGAGGGACAGAACCCTCTCTTTGATTATATTTTTTTTGTCAATCGACAACAATAACAGGATTAAAGTTAAAGTTTGACAATATACAAAAATAAAATTTATTAAATAAAAAAAAAATGTGTAGCGTCTGGGGCTTATATTCCAGGAAATACGGCAGGGGAACACCCTGGATGGGATGGCTATGAGAAATATAGATATGTAAATCTGTTTCTATTCAGAGGGAATTAAAGAATGACATGAAACGGATCATGTCAAAGAAACTAAACAATGGTATCGCTTTTCAGGGGCTATTCTCATCCCTGTTCTATCAATTCTGCCTCACAGTCCAGCAGAGAAACCCCCCCCCCATCCCCAGTGGTAGCATTTTTATCATGCCTAATAAGGAGCACTCCTCTGATTCACACAGCTGTCAGTTAGGGCAGCGTCTCTCCAGCATAACCCCACAGCCCCGCACAGGAGAGGAGCGGCCAATTGGAGCAGCCGTCTGCCTTTTCATGGAGGTAACTGCTGACCTCCTTGGGACACGATCTGTCCCTGGGTGGCACCGGCGAGAGCTGAATCAAAGTGATCCTCTCCTCGCTGATGGAATCGAATCAAATCCCTAGTAATACAGCACCATAAGCGACAATGACTCCCAAACACAAACAGCAAAGCCACAACTAGATCTTCAAGCACTTAGCCCTGTTTCCAGGGAACTCAGGAAGAAAATGACAAAGCCGGACTGTAATCACAGCCGTGCGAAAGGAAGAATGCCAGTTCAGGCCTTACGACAGGAAGATGCTGAATGTAAATAACATGCGTTATCTCACATACAACTTAAACATAATGTTTGTTGTTTCAAATGTTGATACCTTGAAAAAAACTGATTTCAACTCAGTAAAGCTTCAGTAATCGTGTGTGGTGTGTCTGTGTTCTAGCCATGTTTGCTTTTCCTTCTGATGTACCATGCGGTTCGGTTTGTACGTGGCCGTCAGCGTGTGCCCTGTGTGGCCTGTAACTCTGCCCACTGAGGCTCACTCTGCCCCTATATCTGATAAGTAAGGAAGGCATGATGGATGGATGATTACTACTTTACAGTAATTCTTGGATTTTATATGTATTGTGTTTTTATGATTGTAAAAGTGACTTTCAAAATTATATGGACAGATGGATGGATTCATGGATGCTTTTTTTTTTCTGGAACAAAGCTTGCCAAAAGGTGTTAGATATTGAAATATATGCTAATAATTTTCTTTGTAAATAGTACCCAATGCAAAGAGTAGTTTGACGTAACATATAGTCCTCACAATTTAAGCTTTCATGTTACCACATTCTGCTTCTGGGAAATAGAGGTTTTGCAAAACATGAAAACAATTCTAATGTAGTATGGCACACAGAGGGCATTATGGCGATGCAGAGGGCATTATGGAGCCTTGTGCAAGTGTAATGTCTAGAACTAAGCAGAATCTGAGGCAATACAGGAGTCACTAACATCAGAAATGCCAACGTTGAAGTCGCTATGTCAGAATAAACAGTATTCTTGCTGGCATTCACTTTGGAACCTTCGATACACGGCAGGATACCTTGTTACTTTCTAAATCTTTCTGGTCAGAGACCTTTATCTACCCCAGGCAGCATAGTAGTAAAGGAGCAGATTTTGTGACCAAAAGATAAAATCCTATAAACTGCCCAGTTTCTGTTACCCTTGAGCCAAGTACCTAACCTGAATCGACTCTGAATCGACCTGCTCTATCCAACTGTATAAAAGTCTAGAAATCAATTTTTGGCATGTTTTAGATAAAGATATCTGCCAAGCAGATAAATAAAATTAATAACAAAAGGACTTAGCAATAATGCAATAGCACTGTCTTGTTTACTTGTAGGTTTATTAGGATTTTATTGATGCAGGAGGTTGATTATACTGCACTGGGTGGATGAGTTTTGGCCCCCATCCTGCTCTGCTTCAGGGCTATATTATGTCTGAGTTACATAGACTATGTTTCAATTCCTAAGCACAACAGCTGTTGAATTTTGACTGGAGCTGCTTTATTGGCTGCATTTCAGGCAAACGTTTTATCAGTATTTCATTTGACGGATTTCAGCTGGGACTGATGACCCTGCTTTCACTATAGCCGTCATATAGTTATCATTATATGTACCTACCATGGGGGGGGAGGGTTTGCTGGACCCCAGCACAGGTTAGGTTGGACCCATGGTTCTTCCTAATCACCACTGACCGTTGAGCTTCCTTGCAGAAGCAGCAGAAAAGTGACTCACAAACATTCAAAAACACCAGAAAAGAGTAGCAGAATGCAGATGAGAGGCTGAACCACACGTGATGTCATTGATGAACAGAAAACTGTTAAAATAGGGGGGAGAAGGAAAAAACTGCTGGCTTTCCAGGAAAAGATGCTTTCAAACATGAAACTTTTGTCTAACACTAAAGACAAACTTAAAATGACTGCAGAAGGAAGACTTTTTGTTTAAGTGCAGAGTCATATCTGTTAATTGTGTGACAGAACAGCAGGTTTCTCTGCCAGCATATTTTAAATGCATGGAAGGGGGCTAATCTCTCATTTGGGAGCCTTTCCATAAAAAGTTGGGGGGGGGGGGGCATTTTCACTGGCACGCTTCATTTCAAACTCATTTTATACAAGAGAATTATAAAAGTTGGAGAATTATGGACACACAGTCAACTGAGCATAATGCCAACTCAGTTAAAAACGTTTTGGTGAAAACTGTGGAATCCTCTGAAAATTTGAGCACGTATACTGTAAGAGATAATGATGTTATACTCATTCTAATGCTTTAAAGTTGAATTACCTTATATAACCACAGCACTATTAGAGGTCTGCAATCTGTCATTTTATGGGTTTGTTAAAATGAATGCTGCACTCTTTCCCCTGGTGGGGTTGGGTTTGAAACACACTTGTTAAGGCAATGTCTCCATGAGACAGTTACAGGTACTGACAGGTGGTACGGTCGTTTAAGGACTGGAAACAAGTGCAGGCCCTCATTTGAAATTCAGGAGGCGAACCCTTGTGGTATATACAAGCAAGTTTTTATTTTGATGTATTACTGTAAGTTAATGCAGGAGGATTAAATGCATCTCCATGGATTAAAAAAGACTATTAACCAAATTAAAATGATTTAAAATATAATACATTTAATATATTTAGAGCAATGTTTCCCATAAGCTAACAAAATCAAAAGAAACATAATTTTACCTAAAGATGATATAGATGTTGCAAGCAGTAGATCTTGCAACTGCTCCAAAACTTGAGGGATTTGAGCAAAGTAGTACTGAAGATGCACAATTATATAGAAAATACCTTCCATTTATATAGCGTGTGAAACGCATTAGACCCAGCTTTTCAGATAACTAAAGCCGGCATCGTCTTTATTGAACAATGTTGCCAAATAAACTTCTTATTTGCTTTTTGCAGGACTTGTCAGTGAGGATTTGTGTCGCAAAACTTTCGCTGTGTCTAAAAGCACGCAGACTGAAGGGGTTTCTCTGTGAACATGAGCAGCTTGTTCATAGACAGAGCAGCAACTGCATCTGATGTGCTGCACCTTCCCCAGAAATACTGACCTGTAAAACTGATCCGGTGACATTTTACCATTCAGCAGCACTGGCGACAAAATGTGCACATCTCACCCTATATGTACATGTCCCTTAGCAGATATGTGGCTGCGCATAAGGTACGAGAGTCAGTGAAGCTGCACATCCCTGGAGAGGCTGCCTTACTGTACCCTACAGGTCAGCCACTGCAGTCCTGAACTGCTCCCTTGAATATGAAACAGAACAAATATGGGAAAAATACTTTTGCTACAAGGGTCTGTGGAATGAAACATAAATGAGTAATATGAAATCACTTATTCTCTCCTTACAATGTTCAATGTCCTGCGGCATAAGAGCTCATGCAGTGATAATTGGGAAAAATCTTTTACTGTATTTTTAATTCTGGGCAATAATAACCATCCTGCTTATTCTGCAACTATCTACTGAAGTCGGTTACACAAAATGCAATTTTTTTCCTTCACAAAAGTCAGCCTCGTTCAGCCTCAAGTCAGCGTTTATTCTGAAATGTCAGTGATTGCCACATATTGAAGATAATGTACAAACGATCATTTTGGGGCTATTATGACACCACAACAAATTGTGTCTGGCTGTGTGAATCTGTGATGTCACATGGAATGTTTTCACAGGTATAATGAGCATCTGTGCATTATAACCATCTGGCAAAACTGACAAAATGTCCTTTTTCATGTTATTTCCTTGTGCTTATGGGTTTTAAGTGTCTGTTATTAAAAACAAAAGTGGCATTCTGGAATCCATGACTATATATACCATTATTCATAACTCATTCCCTTACAGTGACAGAATTTGGAAATACAAGAACAGCAGGAAATGTGGTGACAGGAGAAGGGGAACAGTAATCATGTGGTTAATTTAATGGTTTCCAAAGAAATTATTCACGTAAGATTGCTGTCCTTGCTTTGTTGATTAAGAGGAGCTGGTTGGGAATGTTTATGTATTTAAAAAAAAAAACAGTTCATTTCACACTTTAAATAACACATCATTCACCTCTGGAGGCTGGATAGAATATAATGATGCTATGAAATATTTGAAATGCATACAGTGCTTTCAACTTTGTATTTTAATTAAATGTCATCATTTGATTATATAAATATAAGTTTAATATTTAGGGTATTTGACTGTAGTAATCTGATACCTCGTGCTGTATTTATGTGAATGTATCTAAAGATGCACAGCAGACCAAAAACAATTTAAAATGTGGCTGGGAGGGTGGATATGGCCCCTATGACACGATTATAAGTGCGACTATAACATTTAAAAGTGAAATAGATGGTAAAGACCCCGCCCTCCCCAGGAGACCTGCTCTCGGTTGCTGAATGACGTAAACGTGAGGAAATGCAGTGACTCAGTACGTAACACTATTACCTCATACTTCCTGGGTAGGAGGCCCAATCTGCTCTGCCTTTATGGAATTTACTTGTTCTCCCCCCATGGCTTGGGTTTCTTCTGGGGGCTCCAGTTTCCTCTCGCAGCCCAAAGACATACGGTGAAGCTACCAGGATCCCATACAAGGAAGCCCTTGCCCTGTAATGCCTGGAATAGGATGCAGGTGAAAGACGGATGACAGGCAAACGGGGGCATTCCAGTGAGGACGCACTGGCCACTGCTCAGAACAGCTAGGTGGTGCCTTTATGACAGAAGGTTCTCTTTTCCTTCCAGACCTGTGTCACTGCTGTCTGACACCATGCATTTCAATCAAACAAGATTAATTACTTTCAGCACCATTATGCTTCTTGATGACTTATCTTTTGATAAGCCAGAAAAAAAGCCCCAAAAAAACCTACTTTTTTATAGCATCATTTGATAAGAACGAAAAAATTTCAAGGCTTCAAAATCAAATTTCATCTCCTTCTTTTTCGTTGCGTTGGAGTTATGGAGTGATAATTGCATTCAAGTGAGACTCAATCTGGAATCTGTAATATGATTTAAATGTAAACTCACTGGCACTACTGGAATCACGGCTGTGCTTCAAATAATTAATCTAACAATGTGAGGCCACGGCTGCAGACAAAACTTAAGTAAATAAAGCTGAGCCTCCCCTCTTTGAAACCTGAGCCCCCCCTTTAGTAAAAACACAGCCTGTGCTATTTAAATATATGAGTATTTATCACACATGTAAACATCACACCAAGTAAATATATTTACACAAAATTACAATCTAAAATCATTAGATGAAGCCTAAATTTTGCTTTGCCTCTTTGTATTTCCAACATCACAAGTTAAATTTTTCTGCTCTAGTTAATTTGCTAAATTGCACAATTGTTATATTACATTTTGGTCAATATTTATTTGCAAAAATGCCTATATATGCACCATCTAAAATAAAATGTAAGCATTAGAACATGCAAAATACATTAAAGTATAACTAAATGATAACTCTTGTTCCACTGCAATGGGTTCTCGCCCCATCCTGGGTTATTCTCAGCTTTGCGCCCGTAGTTTCAGGGAAAGGCTCCGGTCTCCAAGACCCTAATAGAATAAACGGGTATGGAAGATAGATGGATGGATGGATGGATGGATGGATGGATGGATGGATGGATGGAGGAAAGGATTTTCATTCCATATTTACTAAGAACGTTTTTTGAGGGCATGTGTTTTTCACTGTAATCAGGTAATCAATTACTACAACAATGACTGAAAGGTCAGCTTAAAAGAAGGATAACGTCAAATTGGCAACCCACAGTTTAAATGTAATGGAGAGATATTTCCTCGGCTAATGGGCCTTGTGGACACGCGTAAATGAAGCTTGTGGTAATTGATTCCAGCTACATGCTGCCGCAGGTTGTGGTGCAATGTCTTAGCCGAAAGCAGCACATACTTAAGTATGTGTCGATATGATTAGAGGAGCAAATTGAATTTTTTAGAAAAAGGGAAGTGCTCTATAATCGCAACTCAGTGCTATGTCAGTGCAGGGCAGTGAAATACAGGCTGTTAACGGCTGACCTCCAGTCAGTGAGAAGGCCAGCGATGGCTAGCGAGACCGATTGGATGACACTAATTAAAGGGGGTGGTCACATTCACTTAACTAAGTGCTGGAGGGGGGCTTCCGTGGCTCTGCAATGGGCTTGTGTTTGTATCTAACAGGAAACTTTATCTGAATGGGATTTGAGGTTTCAGATATTCGATAAGGCTCCTGAAGGTTGGGGGAATTCTGGGAGATTTTATCTAAATACTGAAACATCAGTGTACTTACTCCCTGCGTCTGAATACACGAGTACCCACCACAAACAATACTCTCTGACTATGCATTGAATACATGAGTACCCACCACAAACAATACTCTCTGACTGTGCATTGGGTGCCACTGCAGTGAGTTGGGCAGGTGAAGTTTTTGTGAACTTTGGACACAATAATACATACATTTATGCATAGAGGCTTATTAAGGACTGCTACTGAACTCAACAGACAGCATGTGCTTGCATAAAACAGGAACTGATCGAAACTAAATGTAAAAGAAGGTACTTGTTCAGGTCTTTCAAATCTTTTTGATTTTGCAGGTGTTTCTCAAGAGTTACTGGATCTCAACGTTCACACAGACTGTATTTTGGTTGTTCTTCATGTCATGGAACATATAGTTTTGGAACTTTTATGTAAACACTGGTATGTTGACACTACTGATTTGTTGGTTAGTGTTCATTTTGATGAAAAGCCCATGTATCTGTAAGAGATCTATTAATAAGAGATGCATTATATTCTGCAATTGGTGCAGACACTCTAATCGCTGTTACATCATTATGGTTGGAATTTTCCATAGTAGTGGCCTTGCTGGAGAAGAGACAAATTACAGAACATATTTCTTTAATAGTGATCAATGCAAAACAGGCTGGCATGTGATCAGGGTCTATACAAATTACTCAGGAGTTAGGAAAGTAGGTGAGGGGCAATGGCTAGGGAAAAAAATGAACTTTAACAGTAATTTATGTATGAAATGAACATTGAGTATTTTATTAAGTTTCTCTTGTCACTTATAGTTAACTTTCATAAAAAGGGCTAATTGAGTGGAAAGGAGGACTGTGCATTACTGTGAATGGACATTACATGGACTTTAGGGTTTATTACCAAGAAATGAGAATTACACACCCTGAAGCAGGACTGCTGGGCATTTACATAACCCCCACAAACACAACCACACATGCTGGCTAAAAAAAAAAAATCTTAAGAGCAGGTCCACACGCATGTGGGAAAAAAACACTCAAATGCACACAAGCATTCACGCACAAACACAAGCATTCATAGACATAGTATCAGTGGTATAATTGCACCAAAAGTCTTTTCTTCACATACTGTTTCTGACAGGTAGTATGTCCATCCCATTAAAAATTAAAGTTCATGGTATCAATTCCTTTGCCCTCACACACATTTCAAAATTTTTAGCCGCCTGTACTGTTATATGGGGCAATTCCAACAAAATACGGCATGAGGTATGAGATTATTAAGCATAAAAATTATAAATAGTTCCGGCACTCTCAGAAGTGACACAGTTTACCCTACAGCGCTTCACCGCGAACTGGTGACCTGCCCCCCCGTGTAATCTTCCCAATTGCACGTAAAGCACTCCATTTGCAGAGAGAAAACAATAGTCGCCGTGCGTGTGCCACAATCGCCAGCGGGTTTGGCGCCAAGGTGAAGGTGTGGTTCTGCCACCTTTGACAATGAAGCACCGAGCTGTAAATAACTACACCCGCTGAGCCTGGGCACATTCCGTAATCGAGCCGCGTCGCCGTGGATGTCACCTCGGTGATCCGTCACCCACCGACCCCTTTTAGCGTTCTCCACGGCCAGGCAGCTGCATCGAGGTTAAAGCGCTCTCCTGCCAGCGGCACAATCGATGCCGGCTCCACGCCACCCACTTCAAATTAGCCACTCCGGAGTAATTAAGCGGGGGCGGTTAGCCAGGCTGCTAACAGCGACGCCGCGTAATGTTCCAGGCGCCACCCATTAATGGTGATGTCAGCCGGCAGCCTCCGAGCCCTGGAATGAGACAGACGCCGACATTTAGCAGATAAAAATACACCTTGTAAGTGGAAAATGGAAGGAAGACGAACTGAGGGGTCAAAGGTCAGACTGTCTGCTGTCCAGCAATTTCCAGCCTAGGTCAGAGTTCAAATGTGTTTGTGACACGCAAAGAATTCACTTCGGGGCTCAGTTTCTAAAGCTGCTCTTCAAACTTGTCTAGTTTTTAGGGGCAAATAAAGGATTCCTGTTAACTCTCACATTGTAAGCATTAGTAAACAGGTATTTTACATGTTATAGCGTGTATTACCTGGCTGTGAATATGTCAGACTGTAACACATTAATAAATGGGTATTTTACACGTCATACATAGCAAGGTAATACACGCTATATGTCAGACTGTAACACATTAGTAAACGGGTATTTTACACATCATACATAGCCAGGTAATATATTTAATATATATATATAATATAAAACAGGGAACCCCTGTTGTTTTCTGACCCGTCTATGCGATTCCTCCCATCCTCCTATATAACATAGGCAGACACTGGCAAACACTTAAAGTGACCTTGAAATCAATCTGGTTAACTTGGGTGGAGTTGTAAGTTAAAATATGGGAGGATGAAAGTGCCCAGTCATTCAGATTCCTTTGGGAAGCTTGATTTATATTCTGTAAAAATGGAAAATAAATCATGTCCACACACATAGACACACACACACACACACAAAATCACTTTGTTAGAAACATGGCAAGTACTGCTTACCCTTCAGTGTTTGTCACTGACTGATTTCAAACGCGAATAACAACCTTGCCAGGTCTGGAAGTAACTGAATTAAATGATCAACCGTGACAGAATTTTTTTTATTGCTTTACTGCAATTTCACACACACACACACACACACACGCTCGCTCACACACACACACACACACACACACATATAGTATATGTATTAATTTCGCCTCGTAAAATTTTGCTATCCACAAAGCTTCTGAGATTTCAAAGAACTTACCACTATATAAAAATTTCAATGTCCTTAAAACTGCTGTGCTGGATTACTTTGCCATGAATCTATATGATCATTCCCTTGTCACTAACCTTAAATGCCACTGTTTCATCCCCAAGCTGGCCTAGAGGAACGGGGAGCAGCTAGATGGAGAATCATGAGGAGTCTGTCTGGGTCAGTCTGAAATGTTTATTATTGCCAGGGTGTTTCAGAGAAAAGCGGAAATGGACTTCAGGGAGAGCCAAGGCCAACAAGTCAAGGAAAAGCATGAGAAAAAGGTATTAGTCAAACTCGAATGGCAGCTCTCTCCTACAAGCTTTCTCTGGCAGAGGTAACAAAAACGATGAAAACGTGAATCTGTGAGTAACAACCAGCTACAGGAAACATGTGAAACCTGACCTAAGCAGTAACATACCATAAGGCAGTGTTTCCCAACCCAATCCTCGGGGAACCCCGGACAGTCCACGTTTTCGCTTCCTCTCAGCTCCCAGCACACCTGTACCAGGTGCTCCTGATTGGCTGGGAGGGAGCAAAAATGTGGACTGTCCGGGGTTCCCCGAGGACTGGGTTGGGAAACACTGCCATAAGGCATAGCTTGGCAGAGAGCTCTTACAAACACATGATGCTCCAATAAAACCCCAAATGGCCAAAGGCCTTGAAGGGCAGCGTCAAATGCACCTGGTGGGCACTCATTGGCTGCAGGGGCTCAGACCTCAGCCAATGACACAAAGGACAGGAACACCAATAGCCAATAAGGAAAAGGGGGAGGGAACCCAGAAATGAGGACTTGAAAGCAGCACAAAATACCTTAACCCTTCGCAGCCTTTACATTAATCTAGGTGAATGTACCAGCCACAGAGATTAGTAGGACCGCTCTTTTGGTCCAGTTAAACTCGACTATATCTCCTGCCTCACAGAAAAGACTAGAGAATCAGAGCAGATAAGGAAATGGGAATTATTGTCAGATATTTACAGATATGCAGGTACGTAGGTATTCAGAACACTACAGCCAAAACTCTTCTGGGAGATTTCAGTCATAAAACCAGTCCTTAAATTGCAGTGCTACAGATCCCCTGAATGTTGCTCGCCGTTTTTTTGGGGGAGATAATTGGTCAGGGCCAAGTGGCCGCAGCCAGTGAGTTTGTGGGGCTCCTCCAAGTCCAGGTGGAAGAGCAGCTGTACCGAATCCCCGCTGGCAAAGACAGCCTGCTGCCCTTGGCCCTGAAATGACCCTTTCAGCACCACACCCTGTTACCGAGTCCGAGGGGAAACCAGCAGGCAGAAGCTGAACCTGCTGCTAAGGAGGAGTTTCTCATTGACACAAAAAAGACACAAAGACTTATTACACTCATTACCCTGATAACTGCTCTGTTTAGTGCTTGGGGAAAAAAATAAATAAAACATAATATAACATTTTATTATTATTATTATTATTATTATTATTATTATATAATATGTATTGCTCAATTGAATGAGGTTGTTTCACCTTCCATTGCAGGATAGCAGTTAGCTGGATCACAGAGCCATGCACCATGGACTGGATGCTAGTGTATCATACAGCTCGCATTCAACCACAATATGGGTATATATAACGACACCTTTTACGTAAAGTACATGTTCATTGAACTGGGGGAGGCGGGAAACTGGGAGAGCTGGGGGAAGCCCATACAATACAGAAAGAACTTAGAGAGCAGATCTGGGAGTTGAATATTGAACCCTGGGGCTGTGAGGCGGCAGAGCTACACTGAGCACGCGGAATGAAGGCTCCTGCCCAGAGCTGCTTTCAGCCTGTAGGCAGAATCAGGATTTGCTGTGTCTGCTTGGTAATGTGGATGATGATGATGCAAACTCCGACACAACACAAAATTCCAGATGGTACCATTAGTGCAATTTTACTCTGGAAAATAAGAAATAAAAGTTCTCACGCTTTGGCTGGGTACACACATTACATAAGGATGACGTGGCATCTTGTGGCCCAGAGGCTGCCATCTTCTCTGGACAGGCGAGGAGGTGCGTGCAGGGCTGTCGGCGTGCAGCGGAGGGCTGCTTCCTGAGCCGCACCATCCGGGCAGCTGACCTCATCTTGGAGGAGCAGGATGGAAGGCTGGACGCTTCAGCGGCTTCTTGTACGGCGGGGGGGGGCAGGCGGAGGCTCACGCTGCATCCGGAGTGGCGGGGCTGGTGCCAGGGCCCGCTCTTCTCCTTGACCTGAAGTCAGCTTCCCAGGGTCCAGAAAAGCAAGCCCTTAGGCACTGAGTCTGCCCCCCCCTTTCCATTAAAGGTGGCCTCTCCACCCCCCCTCTGACGAGCCGGCAGCCGTGTCTCCTTGGGGGTTTTCACATGGTTGATTGTTCCACTTAATAGTACGTGGGCAGTCACCGGCCGGCAGAGCGGCGCCAAACCTCTCCGGGGGGCGGCTGTCCACTCTGTGCCTGGCCGTCCGTTACTCTGCACCTTATGTCCATGATTTCATAGTGCTGACTCTGTTTCTGGAAGCCTTTTTATCCCTTAACATTGTACAATAATAACAATGAGCTTCAGTATCTCATCATACTTCCCGCACCCTTTCAGGAGGAGCCGGAGAAGGACCGGGCTAGCATCTACCCATCC
>JAODJU010000108.1:859897-885949 GCA_026776725.1 Gnathonemus echidnorhynchus | reverse complement strand
ACTGGACCAGTCCAAGCAGGACACAGCCACAACTAACAACAACAACAACAATAATATTATAATTATTATTATTAATTACTGAAAGAGGAGTGGTTACAGAGAAGGGATGGATGGATGGATGGATGGATAGATATTAACACACAGAGCAAGATTATACACTGCACCAGTACATGCAGGATACAGTCACAACAATTACTACTACTACTACTACTACTACTAATTATTATTATTATTATTATTATTATTATAATACCAGGTTTGTTACCTTTGCATATGAGTTATGCAGCATGAAAAAACTATGCTGCAACAATATAAATTGATTACAGACAATCAATATAATCTAACAAATGCAAGTCCTGTTAAGATAAAATATGCACTTGAAATGGTCTTTCAGTCTGTAATCATTCAGATTTCATTATGTTGGCTTAATTTCCATCTACAGCAAGATTATATCACATTTAATTGATTCCTACTTACAAAATTTTAGCATTGCCCTTTGAATCTGAGCTCTATTGTCAGGAAAATGCAAATTGAATATGTATCATAAAATTAATTTGGACAATAATTACCCATCGATACAACTTTAGATTCTGATTTATAGATTGCAACATTTACAAAAGTGTTGCCTGAAGTAGCATCTGCTGAAGCTAAAGGGTTGGATTCGAAGCAGGACAGTTGCTATTTCATGATCATCTGTCGCCATATGATTTGGCTTTGGGACCAACTTCCCAGCCGCTAGGTTTTTGTAGGTCAATGGGTCATTATCTGGTTCAAGGTGTTTTTCTCAAAGATGTCATGGCCGCTGGCAAAGGACCGCTGTGTCCCAAATTACAGTCAGAACCAGCCATGAGCCTTTTTGCAGCCTTATTGCCAGCTAGCCCACTATCCGATGTCGTCTGTTTTACATTGTAAGGAGATCAATATATTTTTGTAGTTTATGAAGAATAATAGATATTCATAATTTTATTTGATGTCTCAAAGTGCATTTTACAAGAAGTATATGGAAATGACAGTAAACTGTTGTCATACAAACAGACAAAAAAGTCAGTAATGTAAGGAACAATGTGGTTCCCTTACTATTTATTACTCGTGTCCTGACAAGGTTTTCAGGACACCCTGCTGTTCACTGTTTTGTTGCCCAAAGCTCTGAGGAAGTGCTCTTGACATTGAGCAGGATACAGGGGCGTTGTAGGCCTGTGAAGGGCGCTGATTGCGGGGGGCTAAATTGTCATGTCCATTCAGCACCACAGCCTGGGACAGCAACCAGCCTGTGCAATGTAAAGGAATGCCACAGAAAAATGCATTAGTCTTTGCAGCGCTTCTAAATTATGCAGCGCAAATTTCTGGTGCAACAGCCATGTATTTGATAACTACTATATAAATACAATTTGCTCGACGACGGACTGCATACACGATGGTGGCCCCATAAGATTATAATGGAGCTGAAAAATTCCTAACGCCTAGTGACGTCCGAGTCGTCGTAACATCGTAGCCCAATGCATTACTCAGGTGTTTATGGTGATCCTGGTGAAAATAACCCTACTACTCTGCCATCCCTATAAAAGTATAGCCCATACAACTCTGTATAGTACATAATACTTGATAATGATGATAAACAATAGTACTGGTTTATGTATTTACTAGAATGTACTTTTTATTGCTATTTAGAGTATGCCATGTAGTCTGTGTGTAGTTGACTATACCATCTAGGTTTGTGTAAGTTCACTCCATGATGTTTGCCTCAGGACTTATCTCTATCATTAAGCCATGCATAACTATATGTGCAAAGGGTCTGCAACACATTCACAAGTCTGATGGATGGGTCTTCACCCGGCTTTGGTTTATGGCTTGTTAAGGAAAGATGCAAAGATCTGAGCAGAAACCAATGATGTTGTGTCGCGGTCTGGCTGCCTAACACCAAGAATGGGGTCAACACTACAGTCACTTCCCTTTGCATTAGGACCTGACACTCCAGCTGAAGTTGCTCTACTTCCGGACTTCCTTGTACTGAAGTAGAACTTAAAAAGCTCGCTAGTCATTAGACACTGCGGTGACCCCCGGTGTGGCCTGGAAACCACCCACACGTCTCCCTTATCCCAAAGCTTGGTGTTGTGTCTGTGATGCATCGTGGGTTAACAGAGGACGTCTCTACATTTACATATACATGAATTTGTTTGGCAGAAATTCTGCTTCGAAGCTAATTAATGCATCGCAATTGCATTATGAATTAAACAAAAAAGAACAAAGAAACAAGCACAGCAAATGTAGCTCAGTATATAATGTTACCATTTTTTTATTTGTGTGAAATGAAATATTTCTGCATAATATGGACTTTAATTCATCAATATATATAATATTAATATTAATGTGTCCAAAGAATTTAAATCGCACACAAACCCTCCAGTGCATCACGCTCCCAGTTATATTTTAAACGTTAAAACAATTCTTTCTAAATTAAAGCTTCTCAACTTTTTCTCAGTCACCTTTTTCCCCAACCCCCCCTACCCCCACCCTGTTCACCCATCAATATTGCATAGGAATGACTAGCTGGTGGGTGCTAACAGGACAGGCGAACTGTGATAAGATATTTCCAGCACCTCTCATTGTTATAAATAGAAAGCCATTAATTAAGCATGGCAGCATTAAATATAGCCTGGACAACAGGTTCACGCTGAGCTGGGGGGAGGCGTCGCTAGGTGGTCAGAGAGCGCGTTAGGTACCCTCCTAACAGCTGCTTCGCGTCCAGCGCGTCGGGCCTGCGCCGGACAGACAGAGCCCTCCCCGCCACTCCTGGGACCCCCGCCCGCTCACCTCATCTTCACGCCTGGGGTTGACTCCAGGTCACCGGCGCTCTTGTTCTGTATTTAATCTGTTTGTTTATAGCACGGACCCCCCCCTGATGTGACTGAGGGTGCTGGCGCAGAGGCAAAACGCATGATTAAATGCCAATTACAGCCACTGCCAATAAATCCATCCATTCTGATTCAGAGAAAAGCAGCAAAAAAAACCCAAACATAACTACTTCATATAAAAAATCTGTCTACCTGTGTTTTAGTGTATTCATGGCTGCTGTATGACAAAATTATGGTTTAGAAATCATCATTTTCAACCGTGCACTTAATTGTATTGTGAGGCTAGGGCAACAATAATAAATAGTAAATCAAACACATTATGAAATGAAGGAAACTACTAAAGTATGAGTACAGGCACATTGGAATGCCTTGGTTTTCACATATCCCATCATGCTCTCTGTTAAGACAAACACATATATAGGTGGGAAGGAGGCCTGGGGTCTGAGTGCAGGGTCGGCCATTTATCTGACACCCCTAGAAAATAACGAGAGCCTGCCATCCTAAAGCTTAACCAGGGAACCTTAGCAGAGTGACATTAAGGTTTCATCACAAAGATGAAACACTTACCAGGGCTCTAATTGGTCGTTTGTGATTCCGGATTGATACAGAAGGCATACAGGTGGTCTATCCGAACAGCCATAACTAAAAAATTGTGAGGTTCATCTGACATCTGGAAGAAGGAAAGAGCAGCAGCCGAAACTCCAGGCCAGAAGAGCATCTGCTTGCCAGCACCCAGTGATGATACTGAAACTCAGGCCACATGATTCTAAGATATAGTCTTGTTTGTTTGGTGTGAGCTTGTGTGGCCCAGTGGAAATGAATCTGCATGCTATTCCAGAGTTATTCTGTTAAAATATGAGGCCTGTTTCCTACGATCACGTGAATAATCTCAGTCCTTCACTGCACCGAATGACTGCAACCGTACATTACAGCACGGCGGAAAATCGTCTGAAGCTCTTGGCTTGGGCCTCACACGCAGAAGCCCTGCACTCCCGTCCCGCGGGTATCGAGCGCCCAGTGGGTGGCTGCGCAGATCATGAAGACAATCAATAAACCCCGAAACGGCTTTGGTCTAATGCAGAGCTTTCGCGTTAAGCAAGATTAAATCAACCCCCTTCCCTCGGAGTATCTGTGGGTTGGAATTATGGCCCTGCTTGGCCTGTTTTTCTTATTTAGATGCACACACAATATTCCCAACAGACAAATGGCTTGTCAGTCTCTGACATTTCCAATGCAGTGATTCATCACTGCTTTAAAAAAGCCACTGCAAACACTGTGGCCCAAGCGACCTGCGTTTCATCTGGTAGGATAGATCATTCAGGTACATGGAGTCTGAAAGGCAGCCCCCCCTCATAAAGCCTGGAAAAAAGGGAACACCTGGGGCCCCCATTACAACAAGCAAACATTATTGAAGCATGTCACCCTTAAGGCAACTTTAATAAATGGAAATGTATGTTAATACAAACTCAGCACTATGAATGTGATGTTCACGACTTGTTTTTATCAATTGTCTGTGCCTGTTTAATAACACAGTGTACGGAGCACTAGACAAACAGAGACATAATAAGACATCAACCTAGGAGACTGATTTTGATTTGTGCTGTGTGACACGTGCAGAATAAGTACAGAGACGACATTTCCCAAAAAGGCACTTCATCTGCACACTCGTGCATCTCCGGGGTTATGGCTGAGATTTTCCTCATGATGTTTGTTTGCCCCTCATGCTTCGATTTTTTTTAACCTAATTACTGAAACACTTTGTTACTCTGTGTCCTTTTGCTTCTATGTACCTCAATCTAATAATAGTTCATATATCCAGCAGGTCCTTTCTTTGTCCTAGTTTAAAAAAAAACAACCTGTTTTTAATCTGATGGGACCAAAACGTCTAGCCCATGTAAATTCATAATATACCATATATAGTATCTAGGTAGAGTCTTGTTTAAAAAGAATACCATATCCCCATGACCCTGGCCTGGATGAACAGTGGGATGGATGGATGGATGGATGGATGGATGGATGGATTAAAGATTGCCATGTACTAGCTCACAAAATGAATTTACATGCTGGGTAGCTGATCTGTTACACAGACATTATAGAACAGTACAGAGAAATATATGAAAATCCAGGGGGCCAATTACAGACCAAAGAATTCCATCTCACACCTTCCTATGATAATTGCACCTCTATTACAGTAACAATGCGGCCTGTCCAGAAATAAGGCCTTATACTGCCTCTTCAGTGGGACAGCTGTTCTCGAGTCAGGCTGTCCTTTAGAATTTTACTAAGCTTAGATTACGTCTTCAGGTAGCTTATCCCAAAGCCTGCCCACTGTAATGGAACCCGTCTTGTTCCTGATCCTTAAATGGGGTTTTCAGGGGGGTTCAATGGGTTTGTTCCACCTGGAGAAGCTGGAAATGGAGACCATATCTGAGTAAACATCTCACAACTGTCTACATGTAGCCAGGGATTAGCGCCTTGTGCCATTCTCTGGAGATGGTGGTCCCTTATTAGCTAAGGACCAGCGGAGATTTCCCAGCTTCTCTGACACATTAGCGGGGTTAGCTGTCAGCAGAGGAGGCCTTTGGGGATAATTACTTTCAGCAGGAATTGAAATTTTTAAAGTTATATATCCTGTTCTTTTCAAAATGTACTTTGAAGAAAAAAAAATCAAAATCCAGATGTTTTGGAAAATGCTGCAGGTCGCTACCATGATTTTTTCCAGCAAAAGATCTGCACCCAGTATCCCAGGTTATGGCTGACTGGGTCCTTGGCTAACTGTGAGCAGAATGCACTGGTTTGGAGGTGTTCAGGGAAAAGCAGTGTGCAGTTTCTTCTGAAAATGAGATTCAGTGCTGACTGCATGACACTTGCATTCCGCTTATGTGTGCGTATGATAGCTGCAGTGTTTCTGTTTGTCTCATGGTATCTGACAGAGTATGACTCAGCTGGTGAGCAAATCCTTACATTTTAAAAAATATGCAACAGCTCAATAATACATATTTTGACACATGACAGGCTCTAGGGCTATTCCCTCCCAATAAAATGTAAAAACACTTTTTAAAACTTTCCCATTAAAAAAAAATAAATTATCATTCCTTTTGTAATTAGCACTTAAAATCAAGTGGAATTAACACCGTTGATATTTTTCCACTGATCTCGTCGCTTTTCTACACCTAAATACAAAGGTACCTTGATACATCAGCTACACAGATAAGTAATATGGAAAATAAACTCAGACACAGATTTTTATTTCGTTAGGAAAAGGGTGGGAATGATATATTCTATGTATTATATTGTATGAAGCTATTTCATAGACATAGTAATTTTAAAATAATATATATTAAAATGAAAATTCTATATTTTCAAGGTAAAAGGCAATATTGTTGAGGTAAAAATGGAAAAAAAAAATACAAATAAAATATGAGAAGCTGAAAGTGAAGTTACCTGCAAACTGCTATGTCTTCACGTTTTTTGTCAAACACTCATCACTGACATTGCAAAGCCTCACCAAAATCTGGAGACATCCCTTCTTCATCTGTCTTAAAGAAAAGTCTAAGATGTGAAGGTATTCTATACATTTACCTTTACAGCACTTGGCAGACGCCCTCAGCCAAAGCGATTTACATAATGTAAGTGCTTAGAAGGCTCACCAGTGAATGCATTGCTTTTTGTAAACTGCATATCGTCTAGGTGACTTTTATGAATTAGATGGATGCAATCGAATGAAAATGTGAGCTATAATCAAAGTAAATTTTCCTCTTTCCCACCCGTTTTCTGTGCAGAGCCTGTCCCAGGCACCATGGGCACGAGGTGGGGCGTATCCCAGGATGAGGCACCAACCAATCACTTTCCACCTTCAGACAATCTGGAGATTTCAGTTCACCTCAGAGGTAACCCCACAATGAGCCGTGGAGAATGTAGAGAACGTGGAGAAAGTGCAAACTCCACACATGTAAAGCCATGAGAGAAACTCTAACGCTGGCCAAACACTGCACCACCATGCAATAAAGTTATTGTATTCGTCTGAACACAGTGCGGCCTCTTGTGAAACCACTGAATTCTTGTCCAATTGGACTAACAATTTAAGGTTTACCTGTAAATATTCACTTTTAGATATTGAACACATTTTAGCTTCCGAGCTCAATGTTCTCCTCCATTGCAAAACATCACATATGCCCCTAAGCTGATATGGAAAATCACTCTTTTATTAGTTTACTTATTATAACTTATTGCTCTTTTCTTTTTTTCATTTGATTTCCAGATTCTTTTTTTTTTGTCATTTGATACTTTCAAGGTTTTGTTGTATGTGAACGAAAAAGGAAATTCCCAGAGGTTTTGCTCACTGTCAGATGTCCCGGTCATACCTGCTGTTCACGTTAAAGCAAACAGAATAAATTAGTTTGATATAGATTTTAAACAGCTTTTTGACAGAAACTGAAGAACCACATTAAAATTCCCCAGTTTCTAAGCCACTGAAAGGTGACTCACTGCGCTGAAGATAATCCACTGTGAATATCCAGTTAATTTTAGCTTAGTGGGATTTGTAATCTTTATTTTTTTAATTTCCTGGGCAAATAAGTAAGGGCTTTTTCGTAAATTTCACTGACAACCTCAGTAATGTTTTGTGGGTCAGTTACAGATCATCAAGAAATTCGTTAATGTAAATAACTGGCCACAATTTTCACGGGATTATGAATTTGGTGTGAATGGATATTGCAATATTTTGTCTGAAGAAGTTGAAATTAATTAAAGCCCGTTAAAAGGTTAAAATAGCAGAGTGTCTTATTACAGAGGTTTGGACGATCCATTAAGTCATGATACTGCTCCCTCATGGAAGTGCAGGACCCAGGTGATTCCTGTCATTCTCAGTATTTTCAGGAGCTTTTTTCTTTTGCATCTATAATCCAGCACCTTTACCAGTAGACTGGGCTTCACCAGTTCCGGACCTGGAGGACAGTTTACGATATACTTTGTAGATTTCCCTGTTCAGACCTGGCAATTAGCTGATTAAGGTGGGTTTGAGCAGGGAAATCTGCAATCTGTGCTGCAGGCTGGCCCCCCAGGACAGGAATTGGGGAAGCCTACACTTGAAGATAGCCACTTAACGAGCCGATTTCTCAAAAAGATTCTGGCAGTCCACTGGGTCTTTATCCTTTCCCCCTATTCCATGGTCACCTTCTTTGATACCTCCCCCCCCCCCCATGAGTGCTGCCTGCTGCTCTCATCCTTTTCTAAGCCCCTGTACTGACGTTCTGGACATGAGCTCCCCAAAGGCTGGGATCAGAGCCACACGGCACTGTGAACCTTCATCCATCCATTTTCAGTCACCGCTAATGTCACCTGGGCCGGCTGTATCTGGTGCCTAGCCAGTGGCACATAGGGGTGAGCACTGAACAGGACACCAATCCTTCACAGGGACATGAGACGTACAGATATGCAAGCATCAAGGGAGTTTTCCTGTGGCCGATTTGCCTGAGGAGTGAGTTCTTGGAACTGGACCAGATACAAGGGAAGAACACGCAGAGACATGGAGCTGAGGGAAGGGCATGGACAGTGTAGAGAGTAAAGGGGCTGAATTTAAACGCTGCAAACTGGATGTGTGAGGTGACTGTGCCGCCATCTGAGTCACAAGGCTGCAATATATGTGATATCAAAACAAAAAAAAAGACAAAATCATTCTTCATAGAAAAAATATTTCAATTACAGTTCTACATTTTTTCATTTCAAAATTAGTTCTGAGAAGTAACACTATTTGATCACATTTTTGCAATGTTAAAAACACAAAACGAATATACTGCAACACCACAGAGTCAGACTATCATCTGAGGTAACCCTGCATCCTGAGTGCTGATGATCTCATTTAGTTGTGCAGCAGACCATCTTATCCGAAGAGACTTGCAAAATGATTGCATTTCTGCTCAATTTTGAATGTTTGCTGAATTAAATTCAGGTTAAGTACCCTCCTCAGGGGTACAACAGCAGGATTCTCCTGGGATTTATACGAATCAGTAAAATGTGTAAATGAAGTTTGTTGATAAGATAGTGAGGATTGCTTCATTATATTGATATAATATTGACTAAGTCATAAATGCACTGTAGTCTAGGGGTCTTCAGCTTAAAAAAATGTGAGGTGTGGTATTGATTGAAATCTGTCTTTCACTTGTACACAAAAATATCCCAAAAAGAAATACATTAAACTTATTGCAGTAGCTACACTTAATTAGCACTAAATGCAAAGTAATCATGCATTTAATATATCACTCAAAGGTGTTGGATATGCGTCTATGAGAAAGGCAGTTAAGCTGGGAGCTGCTGGACTGCGCTCTGTGATACTGAAACGTCAGAAGCCCGTCGCCGACGCAGCGGCGTGACGGGAAAAGTTGTTGGAATATTTCTGACAAGAGTTCAAGCAGAGAATAGAGAGGACGGCACCTTTACTCTTTGCTGCAGAATGTCTTTGTGTGTGTTTGTGTAAAGCTGAAGCTACTATGCATAATGCTGTTTACAAAATATCTAACCATCTCCAAACACAGCCTCACTAGGGTGTCAGACACACACACACATACTGTACACACACACACACAGAGGACTATCCATACCAGACAAAGAGGCCCCTTCCAGGAAATACTGGCACAAAGCAGTGAACATTATTCTGCTTCACGACACAAAGTCATTCAGTTTGGTTCGACTTTAAAGACCATTTGACTTAATTGCAGGAAGGACAGCAGAGAACCTAGAGGAAACCTGCAAACTCCACACACACACACACACACAGACCTGTACTCATATCTTTGTGGGGACATTCATTTCTGTGGAGAACTCCAAACAATGACACCTTAACCCCTACCCAGCCCTAACCAAGTCAAACAAAATACAAAACTTTTGGCATTTTTAGTCATTTGATTGTAATCACAGATTTTTTATTTATTTATTTTTTATAAAATTGTGTTTCCCCTTGTGGAGACTGAAGAATTGTCTGACCACCATCAAAATAACAGGTTTTTTTTGGTCCCCACATTGTAACATAGATATAACCCTCAAACAGAGAGAGAGAGCTGGGACTGAGATTCAAAGCCATATCTCTGGCCATGGCGTACCAGCCTTATGCTTTCAATGTGAAGATAAATGAAAGGAGCATCAGTGATGGAGAAGCCTTACTGTTCAGCAAACCGCCATGTTTCCTTTGACTTCCATCTATCTGTTACTGACTTTTCATCACAAAATGCAAATAGAGTGAGCATGACAAACATGTCCTTAGAGCAGCACGGCGAAATATATAAAGAGGAAGTAATTACATAATAAAATCTGCACTTGTTGAAAAGATATGTAAATAGTTGAGGACTTTGCATATCTGTAGTTAAACTGTTTAAAGAGGAACACTGATCACAACAACATACAAAATATTGACAATTCCTTTGGATTATCTTTTTTTCCACATCATTATGCAGTTTCCAAACGTGAAATTACAGAAGAAATAACTTTTTACTTATCCATTTTTTTATTAAACTGAAACATGCGCAGCTTACAGTGCATAATGAAGATCACACTGTTGCAAATGTTTCACAGTCATACTGCCTCTGTAAACATGAAATGGATAAAAAGATACTGATGGTGGGATTAGTCCACAGCCAGGCCATTAAAACACACAAAAGAGGGATTTTGCACAGCTCAACCCATATGTTATTTAGGACATTTGTGACTTTTCATTCTTTATGCAGTTCACAAGGACCTCAGTCAAATTAAATTCATTGTGCTTGCATTTAGACACACTATCCATGCACATAGATGTGTGCTTCCAGAGCCATTTTAGAGATTAACTAATCTTGTCCCATGTAAGTTGCACAAATAAGTGCTGAAATAACTTTAATGCACGCGTAGGCCTGCTGTTAATGCTTGAAAATAAGACTATGGGTAAAGTTCCCAAGAGAAACCAAAGTGAAGCGCGATGTTATTTGTTGGATCAATCTTGACAGGCCTGTCTCTGTTATTGTGTTTCTTAAGGCGCATTGTCGTCTTAACATCAAGAGTAGGGAGTATTGCCTCAGTCAGCACTGACAGATGTACATTTCTTGAGGGGGCAAAGTTCACTCTTAGTTGTTCTGGGTTTTCTCTTGATAGATGAATCTTTCAAAAACAATGACATATTGTTTTTTTAAACCAACTGCTTAATTCCAATAATCTGTACAATTTCAAAAAGCTAACAATTGAATTCACCTGTTAATAATCAATAAGTACCCAACACAATTTAAATTTATGTTACTACTAGATGGGGGTGGCATGGTGGTGCAGTGGTTAGCACTGTTGCCTCACACCTCTGGGACCCGGGTTCGAGTGTCTGCCTGGTCACATGTGTGTGGAGTTTGCATGTTCTCCCCATGTCGTCGTGGGGTTTCCTCCAGGTACTCTGGTTTCCCCCCACAGTCCAAAGACATGCTGAGGTTAATTGGAGTTCCTAAATTGCCCATAGGTGTGCCTGTGTGAGCGTGCCCTGCGATAGGCTGGCCCCCCGCGACCCAATCAGATAAGTGGGTTGGACAATGGATGGATGTTACTACTAGAGACATTTTAAGCAGTTTTTTTTTTATCTTTTAAATCTTTTTTGTTTTTGCATTTAAAGATGCATATACAGAAATGCATGTAGTTCTGTGGCATATTCAAAGTCAACATTTTCTCTAATGAATTTTCCATTGTTTAATTGCCTGCCTGCTTAATCTCATGTTATAAAAACTGTTAATAAATTCTAGTTAATTCCACATGAAGTCCCCAAGGACATAAACTTCTTTTTTTTATACAGTGGTATCTCGGTTCTCGAACTTAATCCATTCATGAGCTTTCATGGGCATTATGGTGACCATTGGCATTGTTTCCCGAACAAGGATTAAGACTAGTCTTGGACTAAATTGCCGTTTCAATGGAGATTCACCATTGTAACTCAAAGCTAGTCTAGGCTTAGGCTTAATTCTTGACTGGGAAATTGGCCATATACGTTTTGTCAGTATGGTATATTGCAAAGACAGAGTTGTCCATGCCCAGTGACTGACTGGTGTCCCTCCCAGTGCTCCCCTGCTTTATGGCCTGTGCTTCCTGAGACTGGCTCCACGTTTTTTCCCACTCTGCACTGGATACACGGTTATGGGAAAAGTGTAGATGGATGTGCTCACTATGTCAGCCTTTGCATAATTGTTTTTATAATCAGCACAAATAAGTGTAATACATCAAGATTTAATTGCAGCATAATTGCAAGTTTTCATTTTCCAGCACTTTTCTGATCCTGATCTCTGGTCTTTTCTCCAGCCTCCATGAAAGATTATCCATCCATCCATCCGTCTTTCAACCATTTATCCTACTAAGGGTCATATGATGAAAAAAGATTAGGGGAAATTCTAATTCTTGGATACTAGCTTATTGCAATTCATGATGTATGCAATACAATGAACCATGCAGTTCTGATAAATTTTTGAGAATCAGCTCTATGTTAGAACCTAGTCCAGAAACAGAACCGTAACTTCAAAGTCAGTTAGTGTAAAACTGGTACCAGCTCCACCTAGACATCCATCATTCTGTCTTTTATTGCACTTATCCACTTATCTTTAAGTCATAAAGATTACCATCATATGCCATAAGCAATATGCATATATATGCAGGAGAATCTTAAAATGACTATGGCTGTGCGATTGATTCAACGGAAACATTTACTTGTTAGAAAGGGCTAAAACAGCTGTGTTTTCTCAGATTTTCTCAGGCTGTCTCCTGCATTTGCTGTATTGGCGTTTTCCAAAATGAATGCAATCCATTGTACAGACAGCTGTCCAGTGCCAATTTTTGAATTAGTCATTTCATGAAAAAGAAGATAAACTTTAATACTACTGTTAGACTATTGTCTGTGTTGGGAACATGTTTAAAAAATAGCTAAAAGGAAGTTTTGATCTTCCTTGTGCAGTGTAAATATAATATCTTTCTCACAGTCATGAAGAAGAATTTCCAGAGAAGCCAGACAGGATGCCTGTGTGACAAATAGGCTAAAGCGGTTTGTAAAAGCTTCTAGAAACAAGTCGTCCATGAACTTGTTGGAACATATAGTCTCAACAAATTGTCTTTAGCTTTGGCAGAAACCTTGATATCAAACAGTTACTTGTCAGAAATGTGAACACATTAAAAAAAAAAACACAAATGAATGCACATGGAAAAAGCTAAAGAATGACAAAGCCCTAGCAATAAATGTCAGTAGCTGTTGATTTTACATGCTTTTTGATATATTAAGTTAATGGAGGTCATCGCTAATATGATAAAAATGTCACTTAGTGTCAGTTATATTAGTCTTCAGAATCAATAACTGCTACAACGCAGATGAAACTCATCATGCATTTTGAACTGTAAAAGCATTGTTCCGTAGCATTGTCAAGACAGAATATATATGTAATTATCATATGACAACTTAATTATGAAAGCAGCGGCATACCTAACATGAATAATACATTTTATATGTATTATCTAATATAAATAAAAAATGTCACTATATCTGTAGAGCAACTTGTCGATTACGTCTATAAGGGAAATGAGAGAAAACACAGACACATTATGACCATAGCATTCCGCTATTGAAAAAATATTCATGTTGAATTAAGGTCTGTGGCGTTGTAGTCTAATTGAAAAATATAAGCACTTTTGGCCAGTTTCCCAGTCAAGGATTAAGCCTAAGCCTAGACTAGCTTTGTGTTACAATGGTGAATCTCCAATGAAACGGCATTTTAGTCCAAGACTAGTCTTAATCCTTGTTTGGGAAACCGGCCCTTTAAGGCTTACCTTAACTGAATCATGCTGCCTGTCTTGATGTAGATTTGCAAGCTCCATTAAAATAAATAAAGCAAAAATAAATGTAATTTTGCACACACCTATCATTGCATTATTTGCTTAATTACATTTTATTACGCTGTCTTTACATAGGTTTTGATGGGGAGATGAGGCAGGCACTGAAATGCTATATGACAGCTGAAAGAGGCTTTGCCTTCCTGGATGTACGTGTGCAGCTTTGATCTGACCTTTATGACCTGCCTGCATTTTCAGGTTCCATTGGTGTCACTCCTATTATCACCTTTTGTACCCGGCCCCAGCAGATAAACAGAGTCAAACTGCCCCTGTATTTGCCACTAATCTATATATGCAAAACTGCAAGAAATTAAGGAAACACTTGACCAGATGAGTACACTAAAAGTAATAGCCTCCTCACAAATGTGATTCATTAAGCAATAAAACAATTACCATCCTGATGTGTCTAGGATCATGCATAAGTCCGTTATGAGGTAGAGCTGCTTATTACTTTGGCTACCATGTGTAAAAGAGACTGGAGTGTCCTTGACTGAAAGAAGATCACGGTGGTGACAAAAAATAAATAGAAAATGCTTTTTCCACAAAAAAAAAATCAGTGATGCTGGCATAGCAAAGTATCAGGGAAAGACATCAGCTGTAGATTAAAGTGCTCAGCTGTGCAGTCTGTGAATCGTTTGAGATGCAAAATGGAAAAGAAACTCTGGACCAGATGACTGCAAATGTCACTCTAAGGAAGGAGCAGTTGAAAATTTTAAAAGGATCAGGATCCAGTACATAAACCTTTTATTAAATATGCAATTATGCATTAATTTGTGTAAAATGAAGCGAGAAATGCAGACAGTAGTTTTAATGGGCAGTGCAAAAGCACCGTGTTCTTAATAAGCAGATGAGCACATGTGCTGTTCATGGTGAAAGAGGCAGAAGGCTTGAAAGCTTCTTTCCCAACTTCCAGCAGTTCTGTTGTGTCGTGTTGTGAGGCCTGCTTCCTAGGCAAGATTTTTGGTCTCATGAAACACATAGTAAGCAAGCAAATACAATCAGATGTAACACCCTGCTGAAAAAAACAGCTACCAGCCAGCTTATGCTGGTAGCTGGATTTAGCTGGGTTTAGCTTATCCGACCTGTATCTGTAGCTTATCTGACCTGTACCTGTAGCTTATCCGACCTGTACCTGTAGCTTATCCGACCTGTACCTGTAGCTTATCCGACCTGTACCTGTAGCCTATCCGACCTGTACCTGTAGCTTATCCGACCTGTACCTGTAGCTTATCCGACCTGTACCTGTAGCTTATCCCAGATGTTGTTGCCCTTTGGTGGTTTAGCTGGGTGGGTCAGCAGCTGATCTTGCTGGTGTGGCCAGACTGGTGACAGTCAGGTGACAACTCACCTTAAACTGGTTATCTATCAGATGTTGGCCTTTTTTCAGCACGGTAGGCGATTCAAGGCACATAGAAAGGGCTCCATTGGGTCATGGTAGCCCGGATATTTCATGTTAGTGTTGTCTTATCTCTGATAGTTAGGTAGTTCTAAAGTCTTACATTATTGATATACAGTCAATCCTGCTACAACACATGATATCTCTGCTGAAAATACCAGTATAGCCCAGCATAGCTGGTTACCAGCATGACCAGCATGCTAAGTATACAGCATATGCTATGTTTTTGGTGCTGGTGCATGCAGCAAAGTAAATGAAGAGCACCATCTAGTGGGGTCAGAAATAACAGCAAATGGTTCATGAAGTGTTGTTTTGGCCATCACTACTTCTGACTCTTGACAATCAACAAGTGAGCGTTCGGTAGAAGCAGTTACTAGGCTATTCTTGTGAGACTCATACGACTCATAGGAGATGTTCAAGATATACCGTGTTGACCGAAATATAAGTTGTTTTTTTCCTTTTTTCCTGTTGTCTTGTATTTGGGGTCTAGACAAAAAAACGGAATAGATGATTCCAAATATGATATTTTGTAATGAGTGTTTTGACTTACTATAATATAGAATAAAAGTGGGGTGTCATCTTATAATCGGGATCATCTTATATTCTTTCCAATACGGTAATTTTTTTTTTTTTTGTATTATTATTATTTCTCATTTAAAATGCATATAATTACATTATTGGCCACTGGTATCACTTATTACTATTTACTTCATTTTGTTACTTGTAACTAAGTGTTGGAGTCACATTCCCCTAACCCTGTCTTTCCCATTGCATGTGTGTACTGTATGTTCATATGCAATTTTAGTGAATGTGAGGTTTTAAAAAAATGCATTAGTCGCCTTGTTGCAGGACTGTACTACTGATTTCAATATGTGTCTATCCTTAAATATCGATTTATTTAAATTAGACTAGAAAGCATGAACTATTATATACTTAATTATGATGACAGAAACATATGTGCAGGACAGAGACCCAGAGTTATGCTGCGTGATTATAAAATAGCACAATTTGTCCACAAGAACAATAATTTCTGCCAATACTAATTAGTCATAAAAAGTCCTAAAGTTCTGCTAAAGACTGCTAAATATACTGCAAATGATTAGTGCATAATGAAGCAAACTGTATGCTGTAAAGAAATTATGCGGCAACCAATTTGTTACAACCTTGGGCTTATTCCTCTCAATGTATGTACATCACATTAAAAAGATTGTAGTATCATTTTCCCCCACTCAGCACTTTAACCAAGAGAAGTCACATTTTAATGAATATATTCTAACTAAAATACAACTTTCTATAATGTAATCCTTGTTTAAAATATAATCACTGTGATATGTGTATAATCACAATTAGTACCACTACAACAAACTTTTAAAATACATATGTAAAAATTTGTTTTAACTGAAAGCTATTGTATTGACTACCTTTTTCTTTAATTAAGAAGTTTGTTCATTTTCATGGAACTTTTTGCATATGCAAAAGCTTACAGGAGGCTCAGGCTTAAAAATTCATCATGTCTCCATGACAACAGTTCTAGCTGGAAATCCCCACAAGGCCATCTTGCTATTACTTGCTAGAATATTCCATGGTGTATCTTCTAAATCGTTTGAAGGAAAAGGAAGGGAAGAAAACAAAGTATGAGTGTAGGCATGTCTTATGTATCTCAACAGTAGCCTCTAGCTGCATAGTAATGTTTTATAAATAAACATCCATCACCAGCTACCATCTGACTACGATACTGTATTCCTGTCACTTACTTCAGTTTCAAGAAATGCCATGAATTCACCTTCCTGTGTTAACTTAACCAATACTGTCACTTATAAAAACGATACAGGCGTTGTACTGAAATTTTACCGCTCACAAAAAAATTACATATATTACTAATGACCCTCTGTATCGTTTCTTGGTTAAATTCCAACATCCGTTTATTGTTTATTGATTGCACTATCAAAATGATGATGTATTTTAAATCCCCCCACAGGACTCTGCCACCCTGGACTCCTTTGGAGCCTGTACTGTTTTTCACCCAAACTGACAGTTTGGCCCCAATGAGACTGAGCTCAGACCATCACATGACTCACCTGATGACATCACCTCAGCCCCAACGGAACAAGAAGGGGCCCGTAAGCAGGCTCTCGCAGCCCCTCTGCTCATAAACCCGTCCTGCCACAGAATGTCTACATGGGAGAAATTCTGCTTAATGTTAATGTAACTGATACAGCTTCATGTTTGGTATCAGTGTGACTGGTACAATGTGCTCAGTCTTAAGGTAGTACTGTATATGGTAATAAATAAGCATGCAGCCTCTAAGTTGAGTCAATCAGGTAAACTACAGTCCTTAACTCGATTGATCAGATATTCTGGACTGCTGAGCTAACCTTTGAATTCGTAGACATGCTAAACCTTGAATCACTCCAGTGCACTGGGTCCCTGCACTGAATTGACAAAGCAAGCTGACATTGTGCTAGTTTGTAGCCATCCTGCAATCCCTGTACAGGACCAAACTGGTTACACATTATATCTGTGGATATCACTTTATTAGCTAAGTCGACCCTGTGCAGCATCACAATCCAGGACAAACAAGTGCAGTTAAAAGGGGGAAAAACCTAAACATAATCATCCATCTTCTGTAATCATACGTCACATTCAGGGTGGTGAGGCGTCTGAAGCCTATCCTACGGAAGATACCGGCACCAGGCAGGAGAGGACTCAGGATGGGGCGCCCCCCCATCACAGGGCTCACTCACACATGCACGCCTATGGGCAATTTCATAACTCCAATTAATCTCGGCATGTTTTTGGATTGTGAGGAGAAACTGGAGTACCCAGGGAAATCCCCCACACTGACACGGGAAAACATGCAAACTCCACACACGGAGCTATGGCGGAGACTGGAACCCTGCTCCCAGCAGTGTGAGGCAAACTACTGTGCTACCCTATTGCTGTTCTTGTCGTTCTGATGACCACCATACTTGAGCAATAGCTGTTGCTGTGGCGGCTTCTCTCAATGTCCGATGTCACTCCTTTCAACGAGTGTATTATGAAACTCTAAGGCTCTCTGTGGGTGTCTTGTCTGTTGTCTTGCTATATTCTCCAACCATGGTGAGTGATGTCTCAATGTGGGAGACACTTTAATCACAACTTTGCTTGGTTGTTGATGGGTGCCCACATGGTGACACTCCTCTGGTCATGGGTGACTTCAATGTGACCACTGGCACTGCCCTGGCTGGCTATGAGGACTGTGTCGGTCCCCACGAGTATGGTAACCATGGTGATCGTACATATTTGTTTGTATATGTCAACACTGCTCTACATGCCTCAAATTGCCCCTCGGGGACAAATAAAGTATATGAATGAATGAATGTACCTCCATGTTCCTTAACTTTGTGAAAGGTTAGGGTCTGCGGGTCCCTGGATCCTGGTTTTGACCCCCTGAGCCGCATCACTGGACTTGATGCTCCAATACTGGTGGTGTGTTGAAGGAGATCGATCTCATCCTGGTGGGCTGATGCTGGAGGCTCATACAGAACTGCATGGTCTACAGAAGTGTCTATTTTGTAAATTCTGGCCACAGACCTGTTGCTACTACTTTGAAGATTCAGTTTAGTTCCAGTAGGCTACCAGCTACTAGGAGAATGAGGCTGCACCTGGGCAAACTCCAGGTTCAGGCTATTTATAACGAGTCTTCACACAGTTTTTGTGAGGAACTTGCAGAATTGAGTGTGACTGCCGATTCTAATGTGATGTGGGAGACCTTCCATGATAAGATCCAGAAGGTTATGAGGGTTGTGTTGGTGTTACAAGTATTTCCTAAAGGAGGTGCTTCATCTTACCGGGCATCTTACCACGAGAAGTCGTGGTGCAACTCTGGTCTCTGAAGGCTAATAAGGAGGTGTTTGTTAGAGGAATCTGTGAGCAAATGTCACACTGTCTTTGGTCAACCAACCCACATCTGGCTCACAGAAGAATTGAAGCACATCCGAATCCATTCCTCAGAGACTCGAAGTCAGGGCAGGTGATGGAACGATGACACTACAGTTGTGACCCATTGGGCCAGGTTATAAGTTTGAAGATGATCATCCAGCTGGAACTTTGGACATTTTTGGGTCCATGGTTCATGAGGCTGATCCTCCAATTAGCTGTGAACCACCCAATCACATTGAGATTGCACAGGTGGTGAATCAGCTGGGGGTATGGAAGGCTGGAGGGATCTTAGATGATTCTCCAGGCTGGTGGGAAGATTATCCTCCTGTCTTCCTCTTTACTTCTAACTGGGAGACATGCGTCATCCCAACTGACTGGAAAACAGGACTTCTTGTCCCTGTGTGGAAGCGAAAGGGTGATCATCTGGATTGCGGCAACTAAAGGAGGATAACACTGTTCTCAGAGGTGGGTAAGGTCCTTGCTAAGGTAACCCTCAACATGATCAGTGATTATTTGCTTTCCTATCAGTGACCAGAGCAACCTGGTTTTACATCTAAGATGTCTACCATTGATCGCATCCTGGCACTGATGGTTCCGATTGATCACAAATGCAAATATTGGCAGGGTTTCTTTGCAGCCTTTGTCGATATTTGCAAAGCATTAGACTCAGTTGATCAAGCTGCCCTGTGGGACATGCTGAGACTTGTGGGATGCCCCCCATAGTTGCTGGATGTCATGGCCTTCCTGTACACTGGAACCTCTGAGTGCTGTGCATAATGGAGGAAGAATCTCTGCGTTATTCCCAGTGGATTCTAGGGTTCAGAAGGGGTATGTTCTTGCTCCTATTCTGTTCACTGTTTGCATAGAATGGGTGTTGGGCAGGGTCATGAGGTCTAGCATCCATCTGCTGGCGAGGAAAGATTTACCAATTTTTGACTTTGCCGTCGATGCTGTGATCTTCACGGAATCAATGAAGGCTCTGATCATGGTTCTCAAGAGACTGAGCGAGGAGTCTGGGTTTGCTAGTGTCCTGGATTAAAACCAAGATCCAGGCCTTTAATGACCTCTTAGACCAGGGGGATCAAATTCCAGTTTTAGAAGGCTGGAGCCCTGCACAGTTTCTGGTTTAACCTCATTTAACACACCTGATTCACCTCCTTATGCTAATTACAACACAATTCTTGAGGTGAATCATTTGTGGTGGAACAAGCAAAGAACTAAGCTACATATGGGACCGGCCCTCCAGGACTGGAGTTTGTCTTAGACACAGCAGTGTGTCTGATTGTGTAAAGAATGTTGACCACGTCAAGAGGTTCACTTACCTTGGCAGCGACATTCATGTTTCTGGCGACTCTTCCTATGAAGTCAGCAGACAGATTGGAAGAGCATGGGGGGTCATGAGGTTGCTGGAAAGGGGTGTGTGCCGTTCCCGATATCTTTGCAAGAGGATGAAGGTCCAAGTCCTTAGAGTCCTGGTGCTCCCGGTCTTGCTGTATGGCTGTGAGAGATGAGCTGAGACAAAGACTGGACTCCTTTGGTACCGTGTCTCTTCGAAGAATCCCTGGGTACCGTTGGTTTGACTTTGTGTCAAATGAGCGGTTGTTAGAGGAGCCCCAAATGAGGCACATTACCTGCATTGTGAGGGAACGTCAGTTACGGCACTACGGCCAAGTGGCGTGTTTCCCTGAGGGTGATCCGGCTTGCAGGACCCTCATTACTGAGAACCCGAGCGGCTGGACCAGGCCGATGGGGCACCCACGTAACACCTGGCTGCGGCAGATGCATGGCCATTTCCAGGGTGTGGGACTGGAACCCAAGGAGTTTCGCCGTGTGGCGAGTGCAGCAACACGCTGCATTGGTGCAGCTCCCCAACTTGACCTGTATACCGTGAAACCCTACTAGAGATCATACGTAAAATATAAAATTGGAGTCAGATTTAATTTGGCTTGATTTGAAGGGTGAGCAACTTTACAGAAGCGTACAGGACCTACATGCATTCAGAGCCTTTAGCCGCCCAATTGAATTCCACTTCTGGGCCAGTGGTTGCTTTCTTCCAAACTGCTTATACTGTCTTAGACCAAGCAACACGAGGACATTTTCATTAAATAATCCCGTAAAGATATCAATGCTGCATTTTATTGCAATGAGGGCATTGCAGACAGGGATGTGAGGCAGGACCACATTACATGGGGTTTTGGAAGCGAACCAGCAGTTTATTGGACATTTTCCCTTTTTCAGGATAAGACAGGATCAGGGCAGGATTGGCTGTGAAAACATACACATCTTATTTGCAGTTACTTGAGATTGAAAATGCTCACTGTTTGCAGGGCTTGTTTGCAGGGCTGAGCATATTGGTGTTCAGGTTCAGGCTCTGGGGGCAGGGGGGCTGGGGGTGGGCTAAGCAAACACAGCACAATGTAATTAAACTCAAAGGTAAGGAGGAAGGGGCTGACTAAACCCAGGCAGCCACAGTCACCTGGCGATCCATCTCAACACGGGTGGCCGTATGACATACAACAGGCATGCATGTACTCAATGGGGACCAATACTCCCAAACATGCTTAACGCCACTTGCTTATTTTCTACTATTTGTAGACCTGTAACTAGGGCCAACAGAGTAAGAATATAAAACAAAGTATCAAAGAAAATTAATAGCAACCCAAATTATTACTTGGTGACCTGTGACTACTAGGCAAAACAAGCTCAAAATCATATTACCCTATTGGCTACTATCCAAAACTCAAGTCAACAAGGGCAACTTAGTTCTCTAAATTATTTGTCAAAAAAAGGTAAAGTGTGTGTGTGAATATTATTTATATGTTAACTGCCTTTAGTTGAATACTTTGTGTTGCAATAGTAATGTGTGGTTCAATATCACGGGATTATGAGTTAATATCTGTTGCCTGCTTTGACCCCTGCTTCTCGGATTTTGCCTGCGATAGTGGATTGTACTGTAAAGCTGTCGGCTCCACAGGAATCTGTTGCCCTGCACTTTTTCGGGTCTGTGCTGTCTTTCGTTCCAGGGGAGAAACTGTCATGGCAGCTGTGATGAGGCCAAACTCAGATGCTCACTCGCATGGTCATGAACCCACCCGCTTCTAGTGTTCATTTGTCCCCTGACCCAGGACAGAGACAGTCCACAAAGAATGCCTGTATGTCACAAACAGATCAGTGGGAATGCAGGGGGTGTGTAAAACAGTTTCAGCCTTAAAAGAGTATACTGTATAATTATAAAGATGTGTGAAGTTGCTGAAGTTGCCTTGTTGGGAGGCTCTGTCACCTTGGTATTAGATTCAGTGTAACTTTCTAGTTAACATTACCATTATCTGGTTGGTTGACCCATTACGATATACTCTGAAAAATGATAGTGGTGGCATCCGGTCAATGAGCGGTTTATTACTCTGATCAATGGAAATGTCTATCCTTATGGTTTGATTTATATTTTCATAAAATACATAAATGAATTCCAGACAATTTCACAAAGTAGTTGTACGGAATTAAATTTAGCAAAACAATTGCTGGTATTTCTCAATAGGTTAAAGCCTTTTGACTGAGGATTGCTTATCCTGGAAAACCAGTCATTGTCATCTAATCTGCATTTTCCACTTCTCACACTAACACCCTGCTGTCCTCCACTCACCCCAAAACCCTGCTTGACGGCTGCCATTAATTATAAAAAATGCTGAGTAGGCTGTAGGCCCCCTTCACATGTATACCATTTGACCATTTTCTCTATTTTACTACAGTTAAGAAATTGAATTTTGTAGGTTATAAGAAGGAAAGCACAAGATTTTATATATATATATATATATATATACATACACATAGAAAATGGGGCGGCATGGTGGTGCAGTGGTTAGCACTGTTGCCTCCCACGTCTGGGACGCGGGTTCGAGTCTCCGCCTGGTCACATGTGTGTGGAGTTTGCATGTTCTCCCCGTGTCGTTGTGGGGTACCCTTCAGGTACTCCGGCTTCCCCCCACAGTCCAAAGACATGCTGAGGCTGATTGGAGTTCCTAAATTGCCCGTAGGTGTGCATGTGTGAGTGAATGGTGTGTGAGTGTGCCCTGCGATGGGCTGGCCCCCCGTCCAGGGTTGTTCCCCGCCTCGTGGATAGGGATAGGCTCCGGACCCCCCGCAACCCAGTAGGATAAGTGGGATGGATATATATGTATCTTATGCTTTGATTATTTTTCTCCTTTTATTTAAAAAGTTTTGTGTAAATTTAAGCATGTATAAAATATAAGGTAAATGTAAAACACTTTTCAACTATAGTTACAAACAAAATATAGGCCTAACACTTAACACTTTCAAGTTTAAACTACAGCAGTAAAATAAGACTCACGATATAAATATATAAAATATTTAAGTTAACAAAGCACTCCTTCAGATGTCTTGGCCCTGCCTCCACTATTGGCTTGGACACCTCCTCTACAATCTGATTGGTTAGAACATTTTTGTGTAAGTAAAACTCTCACAAGTGACTCATGCATAGGTGGTAAAATAGGTTAGTGGTGTTTGAGTCTGTTGCAGGGACAGGTTTGTGGCATTTTTTGCAAAGTTTGGTATTCTGTTCTGTTTCAGACAAACCACTTCCATCTGTTTGACGTAGCCCCTATTTTCAGTACGAGCTCTTTGTTTTGCCTTAGCGCCTCAGACTCCTCATCCAGTTTGGAATTATCCCATCCTGTGTCCCGTTCACTCTCCTCCACATTTGTTTGTATTGCCTTCATGCAAATTTCCTGTCTGCATCCATGCCATGTAGAGGAACGCACAGCATCATCCAAGTGACTTCAAAAATTGCCATAAGGAGTGTGATTTGCAGCACAACAAAATAAACAATAGAGTGCAATTTGAAACCAGAGATTTTTCTATGGTCACACAAGATATATTGTGATATTGCACAGCCCTACAGAGCAGTCTTTCTATGCATCTTTCAGCTTTGGGGTCAGTGTTGAGTTCACCATGAGAAAGACACTGGGGGAAATGCATAGCAGAGTAGCAAGGCAGAAACCACAGGCATCGTGATTTTGAAGACTTAACTGTCTATGGAGAGATATGTCAAAACTATAACTCTTTACCTGAGATTGATCCCATTATGTGGGGGTGAAACTCAAATGCTGTGTTTAAGAGTAAAAACCTCATGCTGTCATTGATGTCATGGACCAGCCAAGCTGTGCACCTGCGACCTGAGCCCGAAATGTGTCTCGATCTTCCAGAAAGACGAAGATCTGACTAGTAAGTTTACATCAGGCCAACTAAAGAAGAAAATCAATATTTGAGACTGAAACTCTGTTAAACCATTTTAGCAAGTCCTACTTTGAAGTATAGGACCATCTCTACATGGTCCTACATCTTAGTTATGTCACTTGAAACTTATACTGCTAGGGATCCGGGAATGACAAACTGTTCATTTGAATCAAATGCTGAAAGCAAGTCTGAGATTAAGACTAAGCCCCAGCCAATGCTATACTTGGCCTGGGGGAGTTGATACCAGAAGCATCTGGGACACAATATGCTAAATTAAAACTTATTTTTGGAGATTTTTCTTAAATGTATTTACAGCTTTTTTCCCTATAGAATTACTCACACAAATGCGGCATGGTATCTACATTGTCCTGTTTGTTTATCTCAAGGTTCTGAGATCATCTTTTAAATATAGCTGGCTAGGCTGGGTGGGGTGTCTATGACAATACAAAACACTCATTTGTTTGACAGCACTGGGACATTTACAGAGGTGATTTATAGATTTTTTTAAACATAACTTTTCAGCTAGTTGAACATAGTTGTTAAAACAGACTGTTCTATACTCTTGTCCTCTTTGGACTTCAGTCCTAGCTCAGCATCGAACAGAACGACTGCAGTGTTAAGCAAATCCCCAAGACCTGCATGTCTGAATGATCTTAGACATGATGTCTGTCTTGCACTGAGCTGAACTGAAGAGATTTTTAGCAATGCTGTGCAAAATTTGAGTATGTCTTTAACATCCAGAAGGGCATTATCTCATCTTATTCATTGTGCCTTCGAGACAGAAGCACCCAGGTATATGCCAGCATGTGATAGAGACCCTGATAGAGATCAGCCCCCAGCTGGCGAGGACAGGCAGAAGAACAACGCTGTTATTAACCTCCAGCAATAAAATGTCTCTGGACAGAAGTACTGCTGTTACTGATATTGCCTACATGACCTCTTAGCCTACATCATATAGACTTTAGAGACTGAAATCCCTGTTGGCCATTGTCTCATTCATACAATCACTGTGTTCTTTCTGATTCCTGCACCCGGTATTTTCATACATAGTGTCTCACATTTTCTGTTTAGTTTTGTTTATTTTTATTGCTTTTTTGTAATTTTGCCTGGAGCAGTTTGTTACGTGAATGTTGGTGGGATGCAAGATGTAAGATTATTAACCCCATCCTTTAAAGGTCCATTTTAATTAAGTGTAAGATACTGTGAACGGAAAATGTTTCCCAGGGTAATGACTAAACGTTATTGCTGAGAAATCTGGAATTAGATCAAGATATATGTTTAAACTTGTATAATGAGAATTTTTATACAGTATATCGTTTGAATACAGTAAATCAAAACTACATACACTGCTGATTGTTTTGAAACACAACAGATGAGTTAACTACACTTTAAAATTCTATAATACAACCAGAATAATGAGCTAAACCTATGACAGCTTTAAAGAAAACAGAATATTTGAAAAGAGAATGAGTATCTACCCTTTGCAGTGTGTAGAAATGTGGACAATGTTCCAAATAATTCATAATTCACAAGTAAGACTAGAATATTATTCTCCACGTATGTCTGCTGTGTTTATCCTAGGCAGCATAAGGCACGGGGCTGGGGTACACCCCGGACAGGATGTCAGTCCCTCACAGGGCACAGGGCTGGGGTACACCCCGGACGGGATGTCAGTCCCTCACAGGGCACGGGGCTGGGGTACACCCCGGACGGGATGTCAGTCCCTCACAGGGCACGGGGCTGGGGTACACCCCGGACGGGATGTCA
>JAODJU010000108.1:833007-848133 GCA_026776725.1 Gnathonemus echidnorhynchus | reverse complement strand
TCCATCTTTCCTTCGATGCAGTGCAGCCGTCCTGTACCCTTGGCAGAAAAACACCCCCAAAGCATAATGCTTCCACCCCTGTGTTTAACAGTAGGGATGGTGTTCCTGGGGTTACAGTCAGCGTTCTTTTCCCTCCAAAGACAGCGAGTAGAGTTGATGCCAAACAGCTCGATTTTGGTCTCATCTGACCACATCACATTCTTCCAAGCCTCACTGGAATTATTCCGGTGTTCACTGGCATGCTTCAGATGGGTCTGAACATGGGCCCTCATGAACAGGTGTACTGTTTGAGCACTGCAGGATTTCAAACAATAACTGCATTCTGGGTTACCAATGGTTTTCTTGGCAACCGAGGTCCCTGCTGCTTTGAGATCATCAATGAGCTCCTCCCGTGTAGTTCTGGGGTTACCCCTCACTGTTCTTAAGATCATTGATGCCACACAAGACGAAATCTGCCTTGGGGCCTGAGATCCAGGGTGATTGACAGTTATTCTGTGTTTCTTACATTTGCAAATAATTCCACCAACAGCTGTCACTTTCTCACCAAGCTGCTTGCTGATGGTCATGTAGCCCATTCCACCTTTGTCAAGGTCAACAATCTTGTCTCTGACATCCTTAGACAGCTCTCTGGTGTCTCTCATGGTGATAAGATTGAAGATCTAGAAAGGTTAGTGACCAAAGAATACCCTTTAAAGTAATGCCATTAAATGTGAATGCTGCCTTGGTATCTGTTAATACTTAATTAAGTACTGTGTTGTGTTAATGTGTTAATTTCTTGCTGACTTGTAGGGGATCAAATACTTATTTCCCTAGATAAATGAGAAATTGATTTGTACCTGTTACATAATGATTTTTCTTGTTAGTTTTGTTAAATCTATCTTCTGATGTTGAATTAAAAATACCATTGAAATTATAGACTTCTCATTTCTTTATAAATGGGTGAACTTAGGAATTCAATGTGGGGTCAAATAATTATTTCCCTCATTGTATATTGCTGTACTGTACATGTTCTTGCCCCTATAATTATCACGGTACTCGCATCCAGTGCTCCCTGCCCCACATGGGGATGTAAATCGGCAGATACCAGCAACGCCTTTTGTCAAATCCGGTCCATATTCAGTTCACAAGTGTCCTGCTGCTAACATGGCTCCCATGGCCACACCCACCTCTAAACTGGTCCAATCTGTTACCACTCACACCTGCAGTAAATTGTCATTTTTAAGCTCTCTCCAGTGGCGTAGGTTTGGTTTCAAAGGGACCAAATTATCCTCGAACCCCCCCCCCACCCCCTAAAACACATGGTGCTCCCACAGTCGTGGTCAGGACGTGTCCCTGCCACCCTTGACTTTCTCATTTTACTTAGACATTTGGACAAGTTCTGGATTGTCCTGGGATAGTTCTCTGGTTCATTATCTAGCTTAGTGTCTTGTATTCTGTTTGCTGCTCCTTCCCCCTATTTTTTGCTATGATGTCATCCTCAGCCACTCCTGTGTGTGATTTGCTTGTTATCTCTGCCTTGGAAGGGTTTCCTCCTGCAGTACCAAGGCAAGCAGTTAGGTGAATTGTCTAATTTGCCGTGTGTCTGCCCCAGGATGGGGTGGAATCTCATCCCGCGTGTATTCCTACCTTGTGCCCTATCCTGCCAAGGTCCTGTCACCCTGTGTTTGACAGCCACAGCCAATCAGAATAGAGCATCACCAGGACCATATTGTGCATTTTCTGACTGTTCAACAGCAGGGCCTGCAGCACAGGTAGCAAGGAAGATCGCAAAATAAACAGGTTGTAAACATTGTGCCACAAACTCAAAGTCTGGTAGCTTGTGTTACGTCTGTTCCATCCTAAACAAACAGCTTATATACTCAGTCAGTGTAGCTTCCATTTTCATATTTGAAACCAAGGGCTGGTGTATGAATACATAACTAAGCAAAAGTCTCAGAACCTTTGCCTCCCACTGTACTCTTACAAATAAAAGTGCCCTGGTTCTTTGATTTCTTCCTTTATGGGAATCTATCATTCTGCCTGACTCCAACACCAAGAAGATCTCATTTGAAAGCCTTAGTTCTAAGGATGCATATCTCTTGAGCTAGCAGTGAAGTGCTACTGATTGACAGACTGTTGCTTCAAGACTCCAACATTAGTGTGTGTGAGAGGCATATTTCAGTTAAGTATGAGAGATCTTTCAATTCGTATTATTAATACCCCTGAAAAAAAGAATCAGCCTTCATTCGATTTAGCAGGCTAGATAAAGCTATGATTTACTGAGATAGACTTTGTGGGCTTCTGTTTTCATCCATTCCTTTTCTATACTGCTACTCTGGATCACAGGGGTCCAGAGACTATCCCAGAAACAACAAGTAAGGAATAACCCAGGATGAGGTGCCAGTCAATCGAAGGGCCCTCACACCATTCACTCCTACAGGCAATTTGCCAATTAGGCAACTGCGATTCACCTTAGCATGTTTTTAGACTGTGAGGGGAAACTGGAGTAGATCCCACGATGACATGGGGAGATTCATGCAAACCCCAAAGATGTAGGGCCTGGGTGGGGGATCAAATCTCGGTCTCCAGCTGTGTGTTGGCTGCACCATCCTTCGATCTCTGTTTTGTAAATTGGGTATGTTGATTATTTATTTTGAGCAGTAGGGTGCAACAGTTGGGGGTTCGAATCCCAGCTCCACTCCGCATGTGTGGAGTGTGAGTGTTCTCCCCATGTCTGGTACGCCCTCCCCCCCCCCCACAATCTTCCTCGGTGAAGTCAGACCTTATGCTGCCTGATAGGATTCAGAATAAGCAGGTGTAAGATGGATAGTGGAGGTCAAAGTGTTTGTTTTAAATTCCTTTTAAAGCCTTCAGGTAGGCCTGCCCAAGCTACCCGTTGCGATCTGCTGGTCGATCGTGATCTACTGATCGATGGCAGCATGTATCCAGGTGAACTGCAGAATTATTAATCAATAATTATTAATCAACAATGCTCTATATTAGCTCCCCCGATTGGAGAAATATGCTGTTGCAATTCGGTAGCCAAAATATTTTCCTTAAAAGTAGCTCTCATTGTAAAAATGGTTGGACACCACCGCTGTAAGGCAACATAGGCTAATCATAAACGCACTTCTGCATTTGCCATTACTCCCGTGTCATCGCTGACTGTCATCTCCTCTGGTAGACATCTTATTAAATGTGGCTCCAGACCTCACTCCTGTGCTTTGATACTTCATTAAGCCGATGGAGTCTTTGGCAGCATCGGTGCATTACTGCAATCCAGAGGCCGAAAGGAGCCATGAGTGTGTATGTATGTGTTAGTGGGCGGGGTTCAGTGGGGATGCCTTCCTTTGGTTGGCTCAGAAAAAGGCAACTCTGCCAGGAATCTTATCTCCTCCCTTTTACCAAAGGTGACTGAGACTGATGAGTCAGCTCACTCTCTGTGTATGCTGAGCTGTGTCTGTTGTTACTGGTACCCCTACAATTCATCATGTCATCATCCAGTGCCTGTCATACTGCAGTGGCTCAGTGGCTCACATCTCAGGTTAATCACTTTGTTTTTAGGCTTCTTTTGATGCGGGACGTCCTGGTAAGTACAAATGCAGCAATTAGGTGCTGACAAATTGGTAATTGATAAGCCTTTGCTTTTACATAGAGGGCATTCCTAATTTAACTACTTGGAACCATTTACTGGACAAATTAGAAAAAACCCCTCAATAAATAAATTTCCTCTCCACTGCATCACATGTACATTAGGAATGGATGCGTTTAATTCTACTTAAGTCTAATACTGGGATTTATATCCAAAAATATCTTTAAAAAAAACACACGCACAACAGACTGACAGAACAAAAAAATAAGCAATATGATAGTGTACCTTTTATGTAGCAAAATAAATATTAAATGTAGCAAGTAACAGTGACATGTCTAAGCCACATTGTAGAAATGAGCAATCTATAACATCCTCTTCTGTTCTGAAACACATTATAATCCTCCATCCGTCCATCTACCCATCCATCCATCCACCTCTCCATCAAACCCTTTTCATTAACTGCATATTCAGTACATATTCAGAGCAGCATTTGGGCTGGAGACGGTCCCTGGAAGCACAGAGGACAAGACAAAGGGACAGCCTCGACGGAAGTCGACTAAATAGCGAGGATTATTCTGGGAACACTGGGAAAAAAGCTGAAAGAATCAAAACGGCAAAGGGTTTATACATCTCGGAGGCCCTCGCTGGGGGAGGAGTCATTAGCCAGGCACATTGTAATACAATCCGTGAGCGATAAAGGGGAGGTCGGCCTGCTGCTAGGCTGAGGGTCCACTGGGGATGAAGCACTTTCTGCTGTTAGGAATAACGTGTTATCATTTTTGTCCTGAAAGAAGTTACAAAAGATGCCTTCTGAGAGTCTCAGACATGGGATTCGCACATGCTTGATGGGCATTCCACGCACGGCGTCTGCACAGCAGAGCTTTGGTGGCAAGTGGCACAGATGAGCTCTCATCTTATGTGCATTCGAGATGTGCCAGCCAGCGGGATAAGGAACTAGGTGCTGGTACGTCGGTGATAATCAGTCACACAAACGGCAGCATCAAAACAAAGCTTAGCATGTTTTTTCTTAAGCTAACAAGAAGTATGTGGGTAGATCTTCTGCATGTATGGATCTATGATATTCATTCATCTTCTTGGTATATTCTTCTGTGAAATTATGTTCATGAAAAAAGCACGTATGGGTTTTATCTTGGAGGCTCTCGGGACTGGAAAATGAGGTCTTATCCTTCAACAGATGAAACTAGGCAGATGTAGCTTTCATTGGAGAAATACTTTTATGAGACGCCTGAAAGTGAAGCACCTAAATTTATATTTAAAGAGACTTGGTTCAAAGTACTATTTTTAAAACGCGATAGCTCTCACATAAGAAGGAATAGAAATATTTGAAATAATAGAATAAGATCCAATGATAAAGACACATGTAGATACTCTGTTGGAAAAATAACAAAAAAAGTTTTTTATTTAAGATGTCATGATTGGATTTTTAGTAAAATGTGTATGCAAAGCACAGACTGGAAAAAACTTTTAGCTTGTTAAACATTAGCCTATTCCTGTTCCCGCTATTAATTAATAAATAAACAAATAAATAATAAAGAGAAGAATGACTCACTGAAATAGAGTAGCTAAGTCATTTTGAAAGGAGCATTTTCAAGATGACTGTAAGACTTGCTTCAGGCATGACAGTGAACAGTGTTTGCTTCAGTAGTCTAGTATGTTTTGTGAACTATTAAGTTTACAAAACATAATGATTTGTCAGCACTGCAAGCAGGAGTCTCAGATTCGGCCCTGACATTTTTAAATATAAATAAATATACTAATTTCAACAATTACATAACGAATGTTGTTTCAAACCGAACACACGGGGGGTGAGTATTCAGCCTTGTCAAAATTCATTTGTGGTTTTACTTTTCAACTATAAATATGACTATTACTGTTAACACTGTAAATCTTTTCATTAGCAGATCAAGTCTTCATTAGGATAAATAAGGATTTACAGTCATTTCTATAACAGACATAGTTGGATACAGATACTTTCAAATAAGTCCAAGGTGAGGCTGAAAAGACTCAAACATCTCGGCGATATTATTGCTTTTTAATTGCACTTTTACGTACCTTTGAATCTCTTCATTGATTTAAAGATAAAACATTCATAAATTGTGTATTTTAAAGTGTATAACCATGGACTATCAGCTTATTATGTCTCAGTTTTTAGCGTAATGGGTGAATGATTCGGGGGTCTTATTTCATCTCTTTTTGTTTTCTAACTTCCCTGTGAGATAAACGACAGCAAACTGCATTCTTTTCCCGAAAGGTTACAGAAGCTGCAATTTCTACACCGCCACTGATGTATATCACAGGCTACAAGAGGTCATAAAATGAAATGCCCCCCAATAACAAGTAGAATTTAAGGCCAGGCAGATCAACGCTTCATAACACGGGAGGGCTCAGAAGGAAACCTTGAGCTGGATTGCTGAGATGGGACACTGGATCATCCCATTTTAAGCACTGCTGTGGCCATTCGCCTCAGCCAGTACTACACTGACATAGCTGATGATTATACCTCAAAGAGCCTCTTCCTGCTTCACTTGATATTTCTTAGCAGTTTTATTCTATCTGTAATAAATTGTCAGTTTTCTTCATTCAAGCGATTGGCTCATTAACCTCTGCAGATAAGAGCTTTCAACCTTGTAGGTGCACAAAAGTGACCAGTTTCAGACTAACACCGAACAATTACACAGTGTGGATTATAATTTTAAACACAATGTAACAAATTTATTTGACTTGCCAGTACATGAATTTAGCTGTCAAATAAGCTGTTGTACATTTATATGACAGGTATTTTATTTTTTCAATTATTTGAAATTTTGCCTAGATATTCCTTAGAATATTAAAAACGTACTGCAATATATTTTAACACAGCAAGCATGCAGTAGCTTATTGAATATTCAGGTGCCCTGGAGACAAAAGGGGAGAATTATCTGTGGTCAGTGGAATGCACTGTCATGGCTGATATAAATGCTGAAGCGGACCCTCTAGGTTGCAATAATGAAACATCATCATCTCTGGATTCACTAATAAAGTCAACACATCTCTCCGGTGCAGAGCCAATCTGCTTGGCTGTTCCTCTGGGCCTTAAATGGAGGGAGGGGCACTGTGTTATACCCAGAACACTGTATCACCTGCTGTCTTCATGATTCTCTTTCAAAATGCAAGCAGTTTCCTCTCAGAGGCAAAGCAGTGTGCTCAGTAACTTATCTCGGCAGCAGTCTGAGACAAATGTTTTGTCAGAAATCACAGTCCACAAATAAGTGTGCGAGCAAGCGCTTCATAAATGTATTCATACACTTACCGAGAAGCAGTCAAGCATGCAGCACACTATTTTCTACTCCATTTCTTGTGTACCTTCTTGAGGCTGAAGACTATACCCCATGATACTATGCATCTACTCCAACACACCTGGAAATGCATATTAAAGGTATTCGCTGAATGTCTTTCCATCAATGAATGATGGTAATACATCCTTCGATTCATTGTTTTTCATGACGTGGACCAAGCCCTGGATTAGCAGCTAAGGAGAAGATCATGTTGAATTGCCTTGACTTCTAGGTAATAATACAAGGTTTATATTATCTGGGTCTGGACGGGTTCAGCTTTGGCCAACTGCTGAACAAATCATTAGTCTTGGGGACTGAATATCACAAATATCCTGTCTTTGCCACTTATTGAACTGCCCCGCGCCTCTAAACTGTTAAATTGCTTTCTTGGGGTTTTCTTAATACTAGCCAGCAAAAGTATAGGCATGTAGCAAAACCACTGCTATAAATATATATTTTGAACTATTTTTTGAATTATCTTGTGTTCAGATTTGACAGGATAGCAAAAAAAAAAAAAGTTTAAATGGCTTAGCACAATTTGGGCTGTTATTCTATTAGAAAACTACATTTGTCACCTCAGACGTCTACCAATGACACATAAGATCATTCAAGAGATTACAAGAGATACAGTGTAATTCCAGAGTCACACTGGCCTGTAAATCATTCAAAAACGCAACTAATAACTGATAGGATGGGAAAGGAAGGGAAGGGACGGGAAGGGAAGGGAAGGGAAGGGAAGGGAAGGGAGGAGAAGGAACGCTAAGGGAAGGGAAGGAACAGGAAGGGATGGGACGAGAAGGGAAGGGATGGGAATGGACAGGATGGGATGGGATGGGAATGGACGGGAAGGGACGGGACGAGAAGGGAAGGGAAGGGATGGGAATGGACGGGAAGCGAAGGAAAGGGACGGGAAGGGAAAGGACGGGACAATAAGGGACGGGACAATAAGGGACGGGACAATAAGGGAAGGGACAATAAGGGACGGGAAGCGAAGGGAAGGGATGGGGAGAGATGGGAAAGGACAGGACTTTATTGATTCTTCCCAAGAGGACTTACAGAACTTCATTAATCCCTTTATTTTTTAGATCACTAAAGAAACATCCAAACAGTTAAAATATAATTAAAAACTATAACAGAAAAGCAAAAAAACAAGAACAACAGTATAAAGAAGCATCAATTGACATCCATGAGCCTACAGAATATCTCAGGTACTACAGGGAATGAGACCAGGGGCAGCATATAGTGATACACACTCGTATGCTACAGGCAAGTTAGAGAAACCAGTTTACCCAACCACATATTTTTTATTTGCAGGAGTAAACTGCCATACAGAAAGGGAACCAGCAGCAAGATAGGGAATGGGGCAGAACTTCACATATGCACATACACGCCCCTAGAGGCAGGGTGCAAACTCTCATTCTGAGAGGTGAATATGGTGTGTTTATGCGTGCATGTGTGAGCGGTCCCCATAAAGATATGTTTACCCGACGTGTGTGTGTGTGTGTGTGTGTGTGCCACCTGGACAGCTGTTCCAAGCATGCCTCGCTGGGTAGGGGTTCTGGGAAAGAAAGACCCAGGGCATGCTTTTTTTTTGGGGGGGAGGCGGTTTGTCTTCCAGATGGTTTGAAAAAACATAAAGATTGAATGACCGTGGAAAAACATGTATGGTCTGACTGACTTGCTGTCACCGTGACTCTCACCAGGAAGAGTGGTAAGAAAACGCTGATGAGATACATATAAAGAGCAGCCAAAATGAATCATTTCACATGGGAAGTTGATAAAACTGAAGTGCGTCAGCCTCGCTGATGTTCTTCATAAGATAATAAGGTTAATCACTGTACACGTCAAATAGACTGACCAGTGAACTTCATGAGGAAGCCAGCCAGAAGTAAATGTTCTCAGGAACTTAATTTGCAGAATCTCATTACAGCGCTGAACATAAAACTGTTCTCCTGTGGAGGGAAAAACAAGCTGACTTTTCACCCCTGACATTTCTCGGACAGTTTCCAGAAGACTCTCTATGACTCTGTTTGGTATTTTCTGTGTAAGCTTTATATATTAGACTGTCAATCCCTTGTCTGTGTCCTTTGAGTCTCACACAATCCTAATTTAGTTTGCACATCCTGATAGACTGTTTATTTTGTATAATTATGCTAATTTTTGTTTTGTTTCAATGTTCTGATTTATTCTGACTGACAGTTCGGCATAAATAACAGCTATTTTTTGTATGAATACGCTCATCAACGCAGAATCTCTCTGTTTTCATGGAGAAAGCTGAAATCCCACCTCTGTAAATTTCATAGACCACATTCCTCTGTCCTAAAGGGCCACTGTGTAACTAATGCAGCAGTGTAGAAGAAGATCTACTGTAACAATGTTTCAATAGTAGGACAGAAGGATACATGTATGACTGTGGCTGCATTTGAGAACATATGAATAAAAAAAACAGCACAGAACTACAGCAAGTAGTCAGTGACAGCGGCCCCTTAATGTCACAAAGAATGGAATGACATCATTAGGAGCTTTTCCTGAAAACCTCACCCTCCTTAGTGTACCTCAGTCTGTTCATCCCTGTAGCCTGTGGGGTCTGAGTCAATCTCTGGGTAACAAAGTTTAGGTTGCACCAGCAGCTAATATATAGCACAAAAAACAGATCAAACAGACAAAAACAATGCCTGCACCACTATTACACAGCTTGTAGCTATCACTGAAAATAGCAAAACCCTTTGATATGTTCAGGATAAATGGACATGAAACAGAATCAACTAACAAAATGGAAAATAAGCTAAAATCTGATTTTATGTAAAACAGGCAAGACAGTGATGTGTTCTCCCTAAGATTTTAATAACCATAATTATTTTTCACTCCATGGCTCAATCTTCCCCTCATCACTACCTTTATCGCCACGATTTTCGAAAATTACTGTTTTTCTTTATACATGGTTTCTGTCTGTCTGCTCATGTGCGTCTCCATGCATGTGTGCATCCGTCTTTTGCTAAATCATGAGGAAAATCATGGATTTGCTTCAGTGAAACTGACGGAGGTTTCATGGCGAGAAATTGTGATGCCTCAAGTTTGGCGCCTGGATTCTTACACAATGAGTGATGTCTTCTGGTCTGTGACGTCCAATGAATGCAGTGAAATACCTAGTAAAAGAAATCAATTTAAAAAAAGTTTTGGAAGTACAATAAAGCATGTAAAGTACTGAAACCTATTGTTTTGGGATGCACTATGTATGAATACATATTTATTAGAAATTTATCTGAATTACACTTAAAAATATACATATGCAAAATGATGAGTTTGCATTTTTGGAATAAAACTTTGTTTAATGAAATGCATGTTATTTATATTTCACGTGCGCATATTGTCTACATTTAAATAAATGACCTAGTCCATGGAGCCATGGAATATTCGCTAAAATGCATACGAACCCCTACAACAGACAGTGGAGGTCAAATCACTCCAGCTAACAAAGCATGCGGGAAAGTCGATTGACAGGGAAGTGAATTGGATGAACAGCCCTCAGAATCAGCCACCCTCTGTGGCCTGGCAGGCAAGGAGACACTGCAGTTTTGCCAGAAATGTCTCCAGCGTGGAATTTTCAGGAAAATCACCTGAGATATTAGATCGTTATGTTTCAGAGTTAATTCTAAGAATCTTTGCATTATTCATATGCTAATGCTGCTTCTTAAAACATATGTTGTTCATTATCACCAAGACATCTTGCTGGGATGCTTTGGTAAAGGATACTGTCAAAATAAAGCACATTATGTTTCAGGTCATTCTTTTCAGTTTGTTAATGTATCTCACAGGTTCAGATGCCTCATTCTCCACATATTAAAGGCCCCATTCAGTACCTGTTCAATGGATATAAACTTCTGCTCTGAGAATGGTCCCCTCCTAACATCATCATCCACTGTTTACAGTTATTAAATCTGTACTTGTTTGTTATATACAGATAATCCATTAATGGTTTAAATCTATCTGACAACAGCAAAGTTACTCCTACTGAGGATACCGGAAACAAAGAGGCAGCCTGTTCACATTCCAAGTCCTACATCTTTGCATCTTTTCCATTTCAAAGCAGTAAGTGTTTAACTCTATGACAGCTGGCTATAATTAAAAGTCAAAAAGGAGGAGACTTCTGACTCACTACCTATCGCTGAGTCCATCACTTGTCATTTTCTCACACAAGCACTGGACATAATGAAACAGCTTCCTACCTTGTTAGACACACAGTGACAGTTCTAATCAGTGAACTGAGATATTGGCCTGCTAGTGGGGGTATTGGCTGTTCTGATCACACCCCCTCCATGACGACTTCACTTGAAGCATCAGTTGTATCATGCATGCAGGCTTTGTCAATCAGATTATTGTCATGGGTTAGTGTTTCCCAATCCGGTAATTGGGGCCCGCAGACAGTCCGTGTTTTTGCTCCTGTCGGGAGCTGGGAGGAAATTGAAATGCGGACTGTCTAGTAGGGAGCTGAGAGGGATCAAAAACATGGACCGACTGTGGGTCACTGAGGACCGGGTTGGGAAATACAGTTGTAGGCACATGTGGCGGAAAAGAACTGTTATTAGTCAAGGCTGATGAACTTTTGCTACTAGTGCCAATGAGGGTCATTATACGACAGGCTTGACAGGGAGTATATTATGAGAATTGACGGTTTGCAGTAAAAATGCAAAGCAGTTTCATTAAAGCAAAGTTTTTCTTTTGGCTTATATGTAAACCTGTCAGGAATACTGAGATGCAGCAGCTGCATTCGCACTCCTGCAGGCCAATAGACCACCGAACAGAATCACACGGACATCCCTAGGGGGTGCTATTTCTCCCATGGCCAGCCAGACGAGCATCCTGCCACACCTGCCACACAGCGAAATGGACTTTAATGGTGCTAATAATATTGTTCAGAACCACCGGATTCGCTCCATTGAAAGTTTAATCCTCATGTGTTGATTGCTGGGGCCCAGCGATGGGATATCAAGGCGAATTACAGCTGATAGGAGACATTTCATCCATGAGGTAACTAGAAAGATGTAGGAAGTGGTGAAAACTTGCAAGCAGCTTTGAAAAAAATGCAACAGTGAGAACAACCGAGGCTAGGACTTGTTGGTAATCTAGATAACTTGTCGGATTTAAGGTTCCCTGGTTTAACTGGCCTATTTCTTCATTCACTCATGTTAAGCCCAGACTAACTTAAATCTGACTAGTTATCTTGCTGACCCAAAATTCCAACTTTGTGTTACAGGGCCCTGGTCTATAAATATAGAACTAAAAGAACTAAAACTACGTTTTGACTTAGTTATCTAGGCAACAGATGAAAAGTGCACTGGAATAGAATGCTGCCCCCCCCCCAAAAAAAATCTTCCAGAAGTATCTGTGAGCATGTGAGTCTAAGACCTTGGCCCACTTGATCAAGGCCATATAGTTTAATCCTATTCTTATCAGTTCATGATTTTTTGTATAACTGAACCTTAATTCAGAGAAGGTGATTCCATAGTTGACATTAAAAATATTGAAATGAAAACATACTTGCTTCTATGATGGGCTGGCACATATATTATTGATCTGAGTAAGAAATTCAGTTTTTGGATCCCATACTGTACTTGTCATTGGGACATTATGCTGTATTTTATGAGTTCTCTCTAGAGCATCACTGAACAGCCTTCGTCTAACAAGCACAGCCTACTTGGCCATAAATCATAGCCCCAGGAAGCTCACAGGCCAAATAATGTGTCATTGCACCAAGGCACCTGGGCTCAGGGCAACATGTCAGCCACATCTACCATGGGTCCAGCTTCTCTGGTCATCCTTCCCTGCAGCACAGGCGCTGTTCCGGGAGCGGGGGGGGCTTCCCATCACTACTGCCCAGATCATTAGCGTCTGCCGCTCCCCCATGGGCCCCAGGCAGAAAATAACTTTGCCTGTTTTTTTTTTTTTTTCTTCTTCTTCTTCTCTGGCATCTGCGGAACCTCGGTTAAATGAAGATATACGGCCTGAAGCCCCCCAGGCCTGCTCAAGGTAACCTCTGCTGTCAGCACGTATTTACGAAAGCAGGCCGGGAAGACTTTGAGAAGGAAAACATCACCAACGGCCTCTACGAAAATATGAATAAATAAAGCGACCTCATTTTCGCTAGCAAATTGATAAAAGTGTGATAGGCTAGCCTACAAAGTAAAAAAACAAAACAAAGGCATCCTCAGAGGTCACATTTAAGAGGTTTTTAACAGATTACAGGACAGGTGTCATATCACGGCAGTATATGAAAATTCTTACCCACAACCACACAATGTTTTAATATAAACTATAATGCAATTGGGCTTCTTCATCATATGATTACTGTAACACAGTAATCTATAGTTAAACGCAGTAACATTGTAATTAAAATAATAATTAGCAATAGCTACTAATTACATAATATCAAGCTGCCATAGGTTAATTCTGCAAGAAATTAAAGGAGTATAGCGGAATGTGATGCTGTGAGAATACATCAGTAACCTGCATAACCAGGAGAAGCATGCTAATTTCTGAGGTGAACATATAATTGTTTGTAACATAAAATTTGTAAAATAATCGCATTCAGAGAGGAGTTTCTTTGTACCTGGGCGAATATTGGGACCTTTTATAGGTTGCTCTGATATATAAGTTTTCTTAGTTGCAAATACAAAATGCAAAGAAATACAAAAAAGCCAAACTACATCATCCAGCCCATATCAGTTTCTAGCCCATATTTAGAAGGAACCAAAATGTTATTTGGCAGCTATGTTTATAATTCATTTAAATCATAGTGAAAATTGTTTACATAACTGGCTCATTTTTGACGATAAAATGTCTGTGACACTGCCTGGTTGCAAAAATAATCAAGACAGCACAATATGACATCTCTGTAATGTAGTTCAGCATTTGTGTCACTTCCTTTTTGCGAAAATTATAGAATTTTGATCCTGGTTTGAGTATATCGGTTCAATGAATTAAGGGCATTTTTATATAAAATGAAACAAAGCATTTGTAAAAATCAAACTAAAATCACCAAATCATCCACCTTCCACCCACCTATTCTGGTCAGGATCAGGGACCAAAAACTGTGTAACAAATTACAGATGCAATATGTTATGCTTATTCAATTATGGTTATAAAATAGGGATCTTGACAATTGTTTAGCATTCCTGATATACATAGTTTAAGCAAAGAGTTTACTCTAAATACACAGCGTGTGTAGGCAGATAATGAATCCAACATAGCATGAGGATTTACCAGCATGACTGGTCATTTTCACTTTTCTGTCATAATGAACAAACTACTAAAAATTTAATCTGTCCTTCTGAATTATGAGTTCAGCTTTATCTCAGAGTCAAATTTCTGCAATGGATATTGATGTTAACATTTTATAACAATGATAAAAATTATAATAATAAATGCAGACTGTATATTGCTTCTGATGTATCCATCTTCCTGCTGATTATCCTGGTCAGGGTAATCAGGGTAATGCTGTTTACCCAGTGAGCCGGGAGTCAGAGACGGGGGGGAGTCAGAGACGGGGGGTTCACAGAGCCAAAGGAGGTAACACCTGGTCTCTTTTTGAGGTTAAATTATGAAACAAGTAACTTTGATAAAACACATTACGAAAAATGTATCAGCGTTTAAAAAAACATTTTCTCTTCTTCGGAAAAATTCCCTATTGTAATATTGAAAAATGTACGATCTTCTTAGCTCCTCAATTTGTTTTTTTAGCCACCAGCCACTTTTAGTTGGAGTGTATCCCAGGAATAAGTCAGGACAGGCTACACGTCAGGCACACGGGACACACTCACGTAAGCCAGGACAGGCTACACGTCAGGCACACGGGACATACTCACGTAAGCCAGGACAGGCTACACGTCAGGCACACGGGACATACTCACGTAAGCCAGGACAGGCTACACGTCAGGCACACAGGACATACTCACGGGATGCATGGGTAGAGACACTACTTCATCCAAACTAAGAACATAAGAAATTTACAAACGAGAGGAGGTCATTCGGCTCATCAAGCTCATTTGGGAGAACTTAACTAATAGCTCAGAGTTGTTAAAATTTTATCTAGCTCTGATTTGAAGGAACCCAGGGTTTTAGCTTGCGCTACACTAGCAGGAAGACCATTCCATACTCTAACTACACGCTGTGTAAAGAAGTGCTTCCTCAAATTCATTTTAAAATGTTCTCCCGCTAATTTCC
>JAODJU010000108.1:803565-816747 GCA_026776725.1 Gnathonemus echidnorhynchus | reverse complement strand
GCAGTGAGACTCCTCAACCACAGCACATAACTGGACAACATGATGGACAACTACACACACAGCACATAACGGACAACATGATGGACAACTACACACACAGCACATAACGGACAACCACACACAATCATCTATAATTTAACTTCTTCCTTCTGGAAATTATAAAAATATCTGTACCTCATGGCACATCTGCACTTTACCTTGTCTGCACCTTATGGCACATTATTTATTATTTATTACAGAGTAAATGCACCTGTATTTCTGTATAAATATGTATATAAATTCGTTTTTTTTTTTCCTCTTATTTTATACTTATCCCCTGTTAGTACTTATTCCCTTGTCTTTTTTTCTTCCTTTTTTTACACTTATATATTTTTCTCTTTTTTTATACTTATCCTCTCTCTCAATTTTTTTTTTTTTTTTAGTATGTCCAGCACAGTCAGAGTACTTTTTTCAGCCAAGGAAAAACATTTCACTGTATGTTGTACCAGCTATAACTACATGTGACGAATAAAGAATCTTGAATCTTGAATCACAGGTGTCCAGGAAAAACAATGAAAATCCAAAGGAAATATTTCAGGGCCAAACAGACTTTGTGAATTGCCTGACAAACTGTACTCTGATATATTTTCCTCATCGCCTACATTATACAAAAAAGTGCCGCTTGTAAATATCTCAAGGCGACGCACATTGTCTGTGTGGCTGTGAGCCCGACTTCACCTAGCTGGACTTCTACTATACGGAGCTAATAAATCTTTAAGATATAATATTCCATCTCGGCTGAAGCGGTATCGCCACTCTACTCGACGCTTGTAATATTTGCATAACTTACACATTTAGTCTGTCCGCCAAGCCAACTCCCTGGCTGTGTTTATGGCCACAGTATTACCTTTTTTAGCGATTACATCTTTGTATTTTTCATACAGCTCCATCAGCAGCGTTTGTTCTGTGGCGTAAAAAAACACTACTTGTTTTACATACTTTCCGACTCATTTGATCAATCTATCGTTCATCCATTCATTTGGGCTTTTTAATGTCTTGGGTGTGCACACTAAGTCAGGCTATGCAAGTCTATCTTGTATAAGCCTTGATTAGTTAAAGCTGAATTGTGTTCATGGAACAACGTGAGGCTATGTTTAGAGATGGCGTTAGTTTGAGTCTGACTTTTTCGGGAAAGTCTGGCTTTCTTTAGCTACTTTCATGGAATACCCCCCAGGCCTTCGCTGAAAGCTGTTCTGCTTGACCCATCATAATGTTTACCCATTTAAAAAGCACAAAAAAGAATGAACCATAAAATTGCAACTTATCCAAGTTGTTCTGCTTGAAAATCATTTGACGTCACTTTCTGTCCATTTAATGCTAGTTCCTCCAGGCCAAACTGCAGGTTGTAATATCCTCACTGTAGTGTGAAAACCATGATTGGCCACATTTTAAAGTTTGTGACTTTTTACTCTAGATGGGATGTGTCAGATCTCCTATGTGTATTAACAGTGTTTGACATCTAATTGACAAAAAAAATAGTTTTTCATGAAGTCATCCATTTAGTAAATGTTTATTTAGTAATCAATACTTTATTGATCAACTTGCTCTTTGGAGAGTAAGCTGTCCACAAAGGGCAGCCACTTGTAGCAGTACCCAGGGACCTGGAGGTTAAGGGCCATGCTCAAGGACCCACAGACATGCTGAGGCTGGGTTTGAACTAGCAACCTTCTGATTACAGCCACACAGGCTTAGCCCACTGAGCCGCACGCTGCAAGTAGTTTAAGCATGTTAACATTTGTATTTATGATGGTAATTGGCATGGAATATTTTATATTGTTAATTTTAACTTACAGTTCATATAGCTAGATAGCTACCTAACTAATCTTATTGTTAATGTCAATGTAAAGCTAGATTAGTTTGTATCTAGTAGAAACTGACTGTAGTTTATGAAAATTGCATTTTTAGTCACTCCTGAAATAATGGATTTTTTTTGTGAATTTAAAAATACATCTTTCAACAAAGGTCATTGGTGTTTACTATTCAAACAGAGGCCAAATTCAGCCCGAGGGGGAGACACCGTTCGATATAGCGCTCCGATGGAAGGCACAACCTCTGAGGGCAGTCATATGCTGCAAAGATACACGTTTTCTTTTCACTAATAACCTTGTTTCAAATAAAGAACCAAAGTAAATATGTATATATACTGTTAAAATATTAAGACATATGTTAAGATGCATACAAATTCCCGAGTGCCCAGCAGGTTTGTTTCACAGCTTCTGTTTCTTCTGGTCTCTCTGTCTCACGCTACCCAGCACTGTCTGCCATTATTAGGCTTTATACATAATTAGAAATCAATATATACATATACATATATACACATTTTAACACACTGCTGCTACGGCGCCGCCTGTCCGGGCTGTTTTACGTTCACGCACTCTCTCACACGCTCTCACGCTCTCTCAGGCTCACTCTGTCACATTAATGTTACGGACGGGCCTGCGGGCAGCGCTAATTGGGAACGTGCCTGTCTGTCAGTCGGCTGTTAGCGGGCTTCATGCATGCCGGCTTCAGGCTCAGTTCCCGGTGCAGGAATAAGGAAGCCTGACCCAGTGTGAACTGAATATCATCAGCCGGGTTTTTTGTGGTTCTCGCTGCATCCGTAGTGAATAAAATATTTACATTAAAAATCTGATAAATGTCTGCAGCCTTTGTTCTGTAAACAGCAAAGCAGAGATTACTTCTTTGTAGTTTAATGTCTTTAAATGAGGTTGGCACAAAGATACAAATATAGTTGTTCATTACTAGAAATTAATGTACAATATTTAAACAGGACTAAGATGTTGATGGACCAAGGCTCCCCAGGTACTGGATGGACTTTCTGGTCCATTTTTTTCAACAGGACATCTCTGAACTGACGTCACCTCAAACTGAGGTGGGTGTGGGGCTTCCAGCATGTGGCACTCTTCAGTGGTACATCCAGAGCCAGGAGACGGGCAATGGCCACCAGTGTTGTGCAAGTTACTAAAAATTTGTAATTTGTTACAATTACTGGTTACTTCATTCAAACGTAATCCATTGCACAGACATCGGGGGAATTTCCAATCAGTATTAAGTGGTGATGTCTCTGCGATGTGCCAGTGAGCACATGACCTCAAAGAGATGCTTTGCGATGGATCACAGAGAGCCTATGCATCGTGGTGCCTATGAATCATTGCTACAAATGATATTTGAAACCATGTATGGGACAACTCTACAGTATGCTCTATTCATATCTACACAGCTTTGTGTTTTGATGAAGGATGGACCAGAAAAGCGGCAAACACAAAAGCCTCATGTCTCCATCTCTGTGGTTCACTTCATGTTCTCCCCAAACTTGTAATTTCCTCTGGACTGTATCTCCTCCTAGTCCTAAGATGGTTTTGTGACTTTGTGTTTCTAATTGTCTCATGGGGGGGGCGCCTGCCCTCAGCTTCCCCGAGTTCCACTCTATTCAAACACATATCCTGCCCAAGGGTACAACAGCAGGGCCCCTACTCAGCTTTGACCCAGTGACCATTTGACAAAATATTTTTTTTCCCCAAAAACGTGCTGATTTTAAATCACTCACGTGGCTATTCAAAAGCTACCTGCAGAAACCTGATAAGTGCCTGGCCTTCTTTTAGTGCAGACATTTCAGTCAAAATGCAGACATAACGAAAGTGTAAAGGGTGACGCTGCTTTTTTGCTGCCTGAGAGACCTCTGGGAAGCCGTCTGAGCACAGCCTCTCTTCAGCAGGAGCCTGAGCGGAGCGCCTGTCCCATGTTCAGTGCTGCGTGGCAGTCAGTCAGGCACGAGACAGGCCACAGCTGAGCGCCTGGTTAGCCAGGTTACCCAGTGCATCGCTAACTAGGTGCTGAAAGGAACCACCAGTAACCAAATAACAAGCACAGTTAAAAATATGCCATCTGTATCCGAAGCAAAAAGATACAGTGGAGATTATCCTGGGTGACCTTACAGCCCTACAAGTAAACACCACAACACAAGCAGCGCATATAAAATGCGATATTTATGTTATTGTTATTTTCAAAAATAACAAAGGAAAAACATTGTGATTTATGCACTGTTAAATGCACGCCATTTAAACTCCAGGGTTTTGCGGTTACCAGAGAATATCTTAAGATGAAAAGTAAAGGCTAAAAACCGATAATAATAAAACACAGGCCACTATCATAGGGAAAAAAATCAAATAGTTATCGCAAATCCTGCACTAATGCTCTGAGCCAGTCCATTCAGTCCCCATGAGAACCCTTGTGCTGCTCTGCCAGCGTCTCATGAATGACGGTCCAATAACTCTCCACTGCGTTCTAGGTTATCCCAAACTCATCCGACATAATCCTGTCCCTCTAACCAGGGCTGAACTGCCACAATACACTGGTGGTTCTTTGTCATTTCCCATGACCTTTAAATGAATTTAGCCCAAGTTATACAAGGTTGCATATTATTCTTTTCACAGGTTCAACCCCTCAGTTCATCCAATCAGGGTAGCCAGCTTGAGGACCATGAAGCAGGACCTCACAGCGTACACTCATCCCATATTCTCTGCTGTTCCATTTCCCCCAGGCCGTGATACTAATTAGGGCGGGGTTAATTTATGAATAAGAGAATTGGACACAGGTGCAGTAGCTGAATCACAGTCAGAGATGTAGTGGCCAATCCAAACCAAAAAAAAAAATACATTTGGTAAATGCAGAGAACTTATAAACGGACCACAAAAGCAGTTAAACATAAATCCAGTTTTGATTTTTACGGCATTATAACGGCATATATCATTAAAACAAAGCATGCTCACTACACAAACGAAATCATCACTGTACAAGGATCTTTGGAATTTCTTTCAAAAAGATTTTGATGCTATAGTTTTCTGTGTCGGAATTCTGGACCTATTCCATATTTCACCCCCTGACCCCACCCCCAACTGATCCCTAGCTGACTAGGCTGAAAATGGGCCATTGGCCGATTTCCAAAGGGTGGGATCAGAGCAACTCAGCCGCGATCCTCTGCACTTCACCCGGCAGAAATTCCCCCACTTGAAATGTCCACTGCCAATAAAGCTGTCAGCAGTCACTGTTTAGCATGTGACTGGACTAGTGAAGGAGAGAGAAAATTGGGGCAATAAAAACCCCCCTGATTTAAAACACGTTCCCCCTTCAACGCGTCATTTTTGCCTCCAGAACAGAGCCAGTGAAATACTGCAGACGAAAAACCGGGACCAGGAAAATAAAGCTGAACAGCACCAATGTCTAACTATCTTAATGTTCTGTTCTTTAGCCTTCTGTAGCAGAACTAAGCACTACACTGCATCTAATTTCATGAATTAAAATATACCTGTTTAAATACCATCTTCCTCCCTCTAAATGCTGTCCATTTACTTTTATCTCTCTGATAAGCCATTTGAAGTTTTCCTCTAATTGGCTGTAATTTCCCTCACTGTGGTACTGTTGGCTGAGACTGCCCATTGTTGGCTGAGACTCTCCATTGACGAGCCACTGGAGAGAAAGCAGAGGACACAATTCTGACTCTTTTCTCTGCTTCAGGATCAGCATTACTGTCCATCTATTTTACAAAATACTTTCTAAAAATTGGACATAGTACTCATAATTTGTTCTTAATCTGTTTGTAAGTCAGATTTCAATGATGTAGGCCTAGTGCCTTGTCTAATAATATATCATTGGACCACGGCTAACCAGTTCCTCCACGGCACCCCCATGACATTGAACCTACAGACAATATCACAAAGGCTAAATCTTCCCATTCTTATAGGAATTAAGGAAACATTGAGAAATCAGTGTAGCTCAATTGAGGAATTTAGACTTTTTTACTTTTCTGCATCTGTCATCTGTTTCACCCTTGCCTTGTTTCATAAATGCATTACGTATGTGCTCTATTTGGACTACAGGTTTGATGGTTGTACCTGAATTCCCTGCCTGGTGTCTTGGGATGTTGCTGCTTGTTTTTGTCTAGCCAGTGACATTGTGGTGAAGTGGGTAACACTGGCGCCCCCTGTCTTCAGTGTTTCTGTTCGAATCACCCCCTCTATGTCTCCATGTTTCTCCATTATAGTGTATATCTTTCTTCTACCTGTGAGAGAACGTGATCTCCTCAGTCTGAAGACATGCAGTTATGTGAGTCAGTAACTGTATATGTCCGATTGTGTGTGTGTGTGTGTGTGTGTGTGTGTGTTGAGGGGTTGATTCTAAGTGTGTGTGTGTGTGTGTGTGTGTGGGTGAGTGTGTATGTCTGGCCTGCAATGGATCAGAGAATGCAGTGGATTAGGAGATCAGTCCTATGGAGGGATGGAGTACAATGGGTGAACACAGAAGGTTGGTCCATCAGATACAGGAACAAGAAAGGGCAGGAACAGGTAAGGCAGGCAGGAGTGGGAATGGGAATGCAACGGGAACAGGAAATGGGAATGGAACAGGAATGGATATGGCTATGGAACAGGAATGGATATGGGAATGGGAACAGGAATGGGAATGGAACAGGAATGCATATGGGAATGGGAACAGGGGAACAGAAAGGGGAATGGGGACTGGAATGGGAACAGGAACAGATACAGAACAAGTGAAACACTCTGAAACACTCAGGAAGGCTCATGGAAAAGCAACAATACCTCACCCTGAGTGAAGGGAGCAGGTGTAGGTGTTAATAGTCATTAATCAGTAACACTTAACAACACTTTACTTGAAGGGGCATAAATAACATAGTTTTATGCTATTACTTATGTATTGTTTAACCACAAATTAAGTCTTAGTTACATACTGATCTCATGGTAATTCATCATTAATGAATTGTGGCGCATATTTTATCACGCAGTTACTATATTTGTTACTCTATCTGTTAATTCTGTAACCCTTTGTGAACTACTGAAGGAACAAGTAATGAATAATACAAGTTAAATACTGATCTCATGTTTGTTCATCATTAATGAATCATGATTCATGGCACATGTTTTATCTCAAGTAGCTATTATACAGTAGTTGTTCATGATTTGTACTTCAGTAGTAACTTAGTCATTACTAAGTATCTGTGCCCCCTTCAGTAAAGTGTTACCCACTGATCAGTCGGCCCCGCCCTACAGGACGCGACACCCTGTAACCAGCAGGACAGGTAACTTCATTTATTTTCACTTGCCTCGTATACAGTTCCACACTTAGACCTACGGCCGCCAGTTAACAGCAGGAGCTCTCCCCCCCACAGCCACAGCACTCCGTCTCCGGCTGAAGCATCACAAAGGGCAGCTGAGGAGAAGCAGGACTCAGCCGGTGCGGGGAGCAGGTGGTGATCAGACCTGCCCTTCATGCCGTTTCCCTGGTTTCCTGTAAACACCAGGGCCGAAGTCAGTACCGAAGACGTGCTGCTTTGGAAGGCAGGCCATTTCCCACAGTTGGATCTTCTGGATTTTGTTCTTTGTTTTCCTCAAAGATCTAAGTATTTTTTATTTTGCTTTTGAGTTGAGACATGGCTGTTTTACTGCCTAGGAGCTTTTCAGGTTTTCTGTTGTGAATCTTAATGTTCTGTTACTGTGTTTACGCTCCTGCTCTTCCTGTTCCTCTTTCCTGTCCTGTTTCTGTAGCACTGCCCAGCCCCTGACACACTTTGTCCCTGTGGCAAGCCACACGTCCTCATTTTGCCGAGTTCGATGTGCTCCTGGGTCAACAAGGGAAGGTCTTGTGTTCCACTTCTTTAACCACTCACTATCTTCATCATGTGACATCACCACATTAATTAAAATCAGTGTTCTCTGTTAACCAAAGGTGCACAGATTTCTAAAGCACTTGTTTTATTGTGTATGTGTTTGGGTTAAGGTACAAGTCATAGATAAACATAGACAAAAGAGAGGGTAATGCTTTACTTGAGGGTACTGATCCCATGTTCATTCATCATTAATCAATCATGACAGTTCAAGTATTTCATGATATTATTTCATGATTTGTTCTTGAGTAGTAAATGAGTTAAGAATTTTTTACCCCTCAGGTGATCTTACTATCATTAACTAATTAGTTAACTGTTAACTAAGATAGTGCCTGAATGGATTACATGAACTGTCATGATTGATTAATAATGAACAAGCATGGGATCAGTATGTAGTTAATGCTTAGTTACTGGTTAATTAATGCATTAAGTTCATTATTCATGTCCCCTCAAGTAAAATGTGACCAAGCAGATGAACCTGCTTACCTGCAAAGGCTGTATGTAGCAATGTAAGGGTATGTCTTCATTTCATGATGTTGATAATAGTAATAATAATAATAATTTAGTAACGAGGCTTGAACCAGCAAATACAAGCACAGAGCCTTAACTCAGAAACCCTTACACTGCCCCAGGCCTAATGGCTGGAAGCCTTGAGTTTGAAAATGAGAAAAAACTGAACTAATGTGGTGATGTCATATGATGAAGACTGTGAATGGTTAAAGAAGTGACTTGAAGACGTTTCTACCCTGTCCTGTCTGACGTCCCAGCTTGGCCACCAGGTGTTGCTGGTCATCCCATTCCTAGTGTTTGAGTCCTGAGTAATAAGTGGTAATGGCCACTACCAGTATCTTGCTGTTCCCAACCCTAGCGCTTAGTGAATGATGTTCTGCACCTGCCCGTCATGTAGCCCTTGTTATATTTGTATATATATGTGCTTGCCCTTGTCCTAGTCCTTTTTTGTTCATTGTAGATGTAGGTGAGTGCTGTGTCCATTTTTGCTTGTGGTTTGCCTTTAGTGTTTCTGTGTTTCTGTTTGCCCTACCTAAATCTGTGCGTCGATTAGCCTGTGCTCCTTCATCTTTGCCCAGCCAACTTGCCTCAGTTTTGACCCCATGCAGCCCTTTTGTTTTTGTGTAGTCGATTCATAATAGTTTCCCCGTTGTCTGACAGCCATTTCCCAGGATCGTTTCACCATCTCCATCTTGAAGCACATGTGTGTTCTGCAACGGAAACTGCGATATCCATAACTGCAAGATATACATTATATGGAGAAAAGTATTGGGACACCCTTAGTAATTACAGGAATTGGCTAAATAAGCCACACCCATTGCTGACATACATGTGTATAATTAAGCACTCAGCCATGCAACCCGCAGTATCAAACAATGGCAGCAGAATGGGGAGGGGGAGGGGGGGTCATACAGAATAGGTCAGTGGTCACCATTGGAAACCTTCCCAACAAGTCGGTTCTCCACATTTCTGTCCTGCTTGAGCCACTCTGGTGAACCGTAAGTGATTGTGAAGTGGAAACATCTGGGAAGTTCAGCTGCAAAGTGGGGGCCACACAAGCTCCCAGCCATGGATGGGTCCGGCTATGATGCCGCCCATTTCATTTATCTTTGTATATCTGTCTCCGTAAATTAGCCGACTTTGGGAAATACAGAAACTCTTTTCTTCTTATATAGACAGTCTATTCTACAAAAGCTGCAGTCCATAATTTAAATAATGTCATTAATATTGACTGCTGTTTACTGAGATTGCTAATGGGGAGCCCTAATAGATTAAGGGATGTACCTCAGGAAAATTATCACTTGTTGGGAAATGGGAAAGGAAATGGTACAGAAAATTTAATGATGATCACTTGGGCATTCATAAATGTCACCTGTCACAAAAGTTTAAGGGCACCATTAAAGCGTTTCCATGGAAATGCCTCAGCTAAACATACACAGAAGAGAGAAACGTCTGAAAAAGCTACTTGAAGATGCTTTAGTCATGAAATGTTTTTGTCATTTATTCTTTTAGAATTTATTTATAACCCTGTTTTCGGTATGCCTGCCTTTTATAATATATATTACTTCAGTACATTTATTTTTTGCATAATCTACATTTTATTATTATTAACCAACCTATTATTAGGTTATCTACATTGTTTTATTATTATTATTATTATTATTATTATTATTATTATTGTCCTTGTTACTGAATATTTATGTCCTTTATATTCCAATATTCTTTTTCTGAGGATTTTCTATTTGTATATTGTGTATGTCACAAAGAAACACTTCATGGCCATAAGCATCTGGGCAGGTTATCCAACATCTTATTCTGAAATCAACGGTTATTAATATGAAGTAATTCTGGCTTTTTGTTGTTGTTATAATAGCTTTTCCTTTTTTTTTGGAAAGCTTTAAATTAAATATTGGAAGATTACTGGAGGGTCACTTCCCATACAGCTTGGGGATAGATGTTGGGTGATTGTGTCTCTTTCTGCAGGTTTGTGTGGCCTACCACTTCCAGAACTCACTTCTAGACATTTCCACTTCACAATCACAATATCAGTTGACCAGGGCAGCTCTGGCAGGACGGAAATTTGGCAGACTGAATTATTGGAATAATTGTATCCTTTGATGGTGCCAAGTTGAAAGATACTAACCTCTTCTGTATAACCAGCTGTTCTGCTGCCAGTGTTTGATACTGCTGATTGCATGGCCGTGTGCTTAATTATACACCTGAATGTCAGCGATGGGTAGGTATTTATTAATTATACACCCTGGTGTAGCTTAAATAGCCAATTCCAATTAATAAGGATGTCCACATCTATATGAACTATAAGTATATGAAGCGTGCAAAATACTGCAAAGAACTGAAGTAATATCAAACCAGGAGAAGATGCACACAGTAAGTATGAGAGGGATCTGTTTGGGGATAATAAACCAACACTTTACCAAGCAGAGACTCTGGAGACAGAGTGACGCAGAGCATATCTTATGGGCCTTTCTTAAATAACAGACCAAGTGAAAGAGTGTCATTGAAGAGGGTAATGAGCTGATCAATGGCCAGATGTAAAACCTTATTTCCAGGGAACATGGGAATATGGAACAATAAACATCCCTTCGTCTTGCAAGTGCTTATCACTGATAAACAGTGTGAGCTGGGTGTAAGAAAAGGTTAAGGGACAGGATTTAGGACCAAAGGGTCCATGAGCCACTTCTCACTCGGTGAGTGACGTGGTGGGTGAGAAGTCAATGCTAGAGTGAGTTTGCAAGTCCAGTCTCAAGCCCGAAGGAGCCCAGGTTCATTGGTTACTGTTTGAGCCAGTAGCTTTGCACACTTTGAATTGAATTGCTTTGCATCTTTATATAAAAGTAGCTGCACATACTGGTGAACAGGAGTGAGGTCAGCTAAGAAATTCCATTGCTAAATGGATTGCATTAGACTGCCACCATTATCATTGTTGAATCCCAGGAACTTGATATTCACTTGTGATTCAAATCCCTCCAGTAAACCATCATACAAAGCTCTTCCAAAATGCTTCAACATTTTTTTCGACATCCATGACTTGAAAAGGCATGTAAAGTGGGATGCACAGAAAACACTGGACATGAGCAAGCAGCCACAACTGGTTGTAACAGCACAATGTCCCAATGACAACTGCTATCTGCATTTGGCTGCATTATCTGCGATGGAAAACTAGAGTAGACCCTTTTGCTGGATCTGCTGCAGGAACGGCACCAACAATATTATAGCAGCAGCAAGAAAGCTACCCTTTGACTATATGCCCTCTGCAAAAGCCATTTATACAGAGGACAATCACACTGCCTCTCAATGACAACGAGTTTGACAGTGTTTTGACAAAGTGCCATGAATGAGTCAGTCATTTCAAACACAAGCCCATGACTATGACAGAGCTATGGTTTCTGCAAGCCTTGCATACGCTGGAGCTGCTCATCCACAACAGAGACCCTTTGACAGCAATATTAGCATACAAAGCTCAACAGAATCATGGTTACTTCATCTGAGTTTGATAAACCAACCAAGCTGGAGATGCTCCAAACATGCAGGTGGGAATAAAGGTCTTATTATGTTAAGTGAAAACATTTTTTTTTTGGTTATTAATAACCTTTGCTGATGTGTGTTAGGTTAGTTTCCTCAAATAAAAGTTGGGATTCAATTAAACGCCTGGTCTGAGGTTAGGGCCGGGGGCGGGGAAGACTCACATAAAGGGCCCCAAATACAGGCTGGGGAAGAAACAGAAGGGTGCGTGTCAAATGGAATGGTGAGAAACATTTATACGCACTTTTATACAAAGATTTTGGGCTCTATAAAGAAATGACATAAGTAAAACATGCCCTGAAAAAAATGTGCACATTTACGAATGGCCCAGAGCAGTCTTACGAATGTTTTGGAGGAAACAGAAGAGGAGGGTTCTAAAGTTCAGACAGAAATGTACATCTGAGTTACATTTAGTCAGTTTTAGTGCTGAGTGAAAGACACGAAAAAGAGAAATATTCTTATTGTATCTGATAGACAACTAACATTCAGCATTTGTTTTATCAAGGTATGCTGTGATGTTGTTTATACTTTAGCGATATCCTAGTTTTTGCTTGCAGCTAAATCTGATCGGTATTAGATATTTGACTATTCTGTAAAATAAAAGGAATGTCTACTCTGGTTAATATTTGGAGTAACTTGTCTTGTGTTGTTTTTATATTGCGACACCTGAACATATTTATGTTAAACTCCGGTACATGACTGGTCATACTACACAAAAGTTAAACTGATTGTATGTATGATTCATATGGCATCAGTGAAAATTTACCTTTTACAGTAGGAATACATTGTTACTGGTACTGTGAGCCAGCCCTAAAAATTCCATGCCTTGCAATACTGTAATCTTCTGTTATACAGTGTAAGAGAATATCTCCAATAAATGCACCCGGTATGTTTTATAGGGTTCAAACTGACACAGTGGTGGAGTTTGATTCATTCATTGTCGGATTTGTATTAACAGCATAATGCAGCAACAGACTGAAGTAGAAATGGAGGCCGGTCACTTCTGTGGCTTTGGTAAATAAAGGCCGTGGCCACAATTTGAGGAAATGTGGTATCAGAATAATATTTGTTCTTGCTGTTGCTTTAGGTACTTCACGGAGCTTCTAGGACGTCGGAGCTAATGCACGTTGCCTGAACTCAGTCAGTTCTCCCACACGATGAAGGTTTTTGATGATGACCCTGCTTGTGTTGTACCCTTCAAACTCTTCAGCTACGTACAGGGGACTTAGCGAAGTGTAAGGAAAACGCAGATATGGCTTTAGAAGAAGAGGGGGATAGATGATGAAGATGAGGATACCTCTATTGTCACTGTACAGCTGCGAACTAATATTATTTAGAACAGTGGTTCTCAACCCTGTTCCTGGCGCCCCCCCTGCCAGAATGTTTTCGTTTCAACCCTACCTTAATCAGGCTTA
>JAODJU010000108.1:786406-803458 GCA_026776725.1 Gnathonemus echidnorhynchus | reverse complement strand
ATAAGCCTGATTAAGGTAGGGTTGAAACGAAAACATTCTGGCAGGGGGGGCGCCAGGAACAGGGTTGAGAACCACTGATTTAGAACAAGCCTGTAGACCCCAAGTTGAAAATATAACAGATTCGCACTTATAGATAAAAAACATTATAAATAAAATATATATATATATATATATATATATATATATATTCATGACACATGAATAAATGTCAGTATTGGAATCAAAGCAAGAAAGGACATGAAAAGCATTGTAGGTGTAAAAATCTGCCGAAAGCATAGAGGGATGAGGATGGGGGGAATGTCCACCAACCTCAGAAGGAACTGAAGCAGAGGCATCCAGAAGAACGAGAGTCTCCTCTTAATGGGGTCAGAGTCTGGCCTCAACCAGATCTAGTCCCAACTACAGGAACAAAGTGGAGACCAGTGTCAACCTTGAAGAATGTCCACTAATGTCATGGTTTTCACACAAAGGAGCTCATGGTAAACTAGTTTATGTTGCACAGAGCTTCTTGGCCACATCTGCAAGAACTGCAGGGTGTGACAGACTTTTCACTGTTCGGACTGTGTTGTGCAGAAGCAGTCAGTACTGTCTCCTGACAAAGCCAGCTTCTGGGCCTCAGCATCTGGGTTTGTGAAGCTGAGGTGTGATGAATGGAAATTCACCGTATGGAACACGTCCCAAACATCTGCAAGTGTTGCCTTTAAAGGAGACAGTTTTTTTCCCTTTTGGTTATTTTCCATTTTGAAACCATACATGTGTTGATGATGTAGCTGTTTACAATCATGAAGGAGAAGCAGCGGGTGGATCTACTCAGTAATGATCTGCATGCATGTTTTCCTCTGTTGTGTCATGCCTTCATATTGAGCATCATGTAACAAGGTGATTGAGGAAAATCACATCCAAATTTCAACAGAAATCATTTTGACCTTGTGGTAATGTTTAATTTTTAGAATGTACTCTTTCGATAGATATTTTTATTAATGACTGTACATTGATGACTGTTTTAAAATTAGCAATTGTGCAATTAATCATGATTAATTACATCGAAACACTTCATTGATCATGATCAAAGTATTAATTGATTGACAGCACCATTACTTCTCGTTGTTGTTGTTGACGCTTTTGTTTTGAAATTGACGAAGAACCAGACACATATATACGGTGTGTTTGTTAGTCATTAATCACTACTGGGACTTCAGTTTGAAACTCACTTTATGTAATTAGTACCTGATTTACAGCTCAATACTACAAAAAAAGTTGCCAGCTCAGGAAACCTAATTAAGGAATGAATACATTAATCTTTTTTTTTTTTTTTTCCTGAGCTGATGGCTATTTTTTATTGATTGGTAGTTTAAATAAATTATGCATTGAACTAACACTTTCTATCAAAGATGTTTTAATGATTTTAAGCCAACCATGCTTCCTTTCTACAGTTCACTATGGGGCCCGGGGCCCTGGTTATGTGACTTGGTATCCCAGATGTGGTTATTTATTAAGACCGTTCAGTATAGCACTTATTTACAAATGAGATTCTCTGCATTAAGCATGCAAACCGAATGGAACTGCTGGGATCTCCCCTTGGATATGTTTCAATTTTTCTCTGGATTTATTAATGCAGTTTCCAAAATAAACCTGAGAGGACAGAGGCACAGGGCCAGCTCATTAAGTCTGGAACAGTGAGATTTGGCCATTTTGAATGCCCTCATTTAAAATTTTACAAATAAAAGACGGGAATGGTTTTCATGAGTGCAGTGGCACTTAGTGCAACAGTCCAAGTTAGCCTGTTTTTGGACGACGATCCGCTTGCTGAGGTAAGGAGTCACTTCATATCAATTAACTGGTATTTACAGTTTATAAGAAGGAGATCTAAAGAGAATGTATCAGATTTAAATATAAGAAGGGGTGAAAAAAACATCACTTGGATCACTTATGAGATCCAAAATAACCATGCATTTGGTTTGTTTACAAAACACTAATTTGTCTGATTTCCCAGATAAACCCTGAACATATTCTCTATGGGAAAGAAGAACAGACAAAACAAATTTACAGTCAATGAATGACTGTGCATTGCTCAATAAAAGCACCATTCATCACAAAACCACACTTTAATGGCGCTAGCAGAGACCACATATGTTTTATTCTTTCAATATGTTGTTATAAAAAAGCTAACAGGACTTCTCAGACTTTGGACAGCAGCCAAATGTGAACTTCAGAGGTTCATAATCAAATGTATTATTTTTGCAATTTAATTGGGTGTGCTCAGTATCAATTGACGATATTTCCCCTTTGCCTGCATGCTGAAAGACAGTCCAAACACTTTGGCAGCTAGAGAACTGCTGGCACTGATTGGAGAATCAGTGTGAGTTTAGTCAAATTACAGTCATTCTTCCAGGTTACGGCTACAGTTTGACCTAATAAGTTGAGTAATTGAGATCCTTGGTAAAACAGAGATGTTTCATAACAGAATTTCATGCAGGCAGTGTTTTCTGATAAGTTAAACAAATGGGAAGAATGATTTCACTGTTGATTTTACAGAAATTGACCCCACAAAACAGTTGTGTAATGTACGGTTTCTTTCTATATTTAGGATGTTGTTCACATGTATGGGCAGTCGTAGCTGCGGCAGTCAAGATGTACAGAAATCAATACCGATCCAGCCCTACGGAAACGGCCAACGTGTAAAATCCGGCATCTTATGACCTCGCACAGTGCATCATCAGATTGACCGTGGTACTCCAGATGGAACAGACTCCTCCACCCCAGCCCCCAGCAGCTGTCATGGACAGACCACCTCTTCTACACTGCCGCCCCCTCCTCATCCCTCCCTACCTCCATACCTCTCTCTGCACTGGATCGCACCCAACAACAACATTACTTCGGCTGTCCGCCATTGCTCCTTTTTATTTGTCTATACAAGACTCGTAAAAAGTGAAAAATCGAGTAAATATTCAGCTATTGAAGCATTTTTCCTTTAAGTTTTGGCAGCAGACAGAGACAAAGTTGGAAGTAGAACAACAAATGTAAAATGAAGGAGGGGGATATTATGGGTGAGTTTTATCAGGAAAGCTCACTGCTTCTGTACTGCTTCTGTGAAACCAGGAACACCCATGCCAATAAAAAAAATGTTGACTAACCTGCACCATGGTACCTCGTACATCCCAAAACTTCAATATTTGTCTGGTAAATACATATATCCAAGACTTAAAATGGATTTCAGAAGCTGCAGTCATTTCTACAGCAATATTATTGTTGTGGGGGTGCCGGCATATAGCGTGTTGGCACACCTGGACCAGCACATCCAGTAATATTAGACTGAGTGCCCTGTTTTTTTCATGAGTGTTTAAAAATGATTGTGCCTCAATTATTTGGTTGCATCGAAAACCAGACCTGATTATGCTCCAATATAAAAACTCCCACGTCTCATATTTGTTTGTATATATTTGCCTACAGCAAGATTTTTTAATATGGGGAGAAATGTGATTAAGAAAATGCAACTGGAAAATAACATTAGCTAGTTTAGTTAATGTTTAAAGTCTGCAGAGTCCCTGCACTAGAAAGTTGACTGAGCCACAGAACCAGATTTTTGATATGGCACATGGCCCTTTGAAGTCTTCTCAGTCATGTGGGTCGCAAGATTTCTCATCGCTTGGACAAGCAATTTTCTTTAACTCAAGCATCCATGTCGCATAATGCATCTGGAAACATGCCTTTACCTCATGGTTTCTCAATCCAGTCCTTGCGGGCCCCAGACGGTCCACGTTTTTACTCTCTCCCGATTGCCAGGGAATTGCCAGAGAACAAACACATGGACCATCTGGAGGTCCAGGGTTGAGAAACACTGCTTTACCTAAACAAGGGCTGTTGGGCCATGAAGCCTTTTCTGAATTCATATTCTTGACCTACTATAAACCATGTAATTATTCAGTTAATTCCTAACCAGTGCAGGACAAGGAAGAGGCAGGATATCACTGAAAACCTATATGATGGTGTAAGGAATGATGCAGCATGTAGGGTACAGCATGACAGGCAGTCCCCTATCTATGAAAGACATACTGCAGTTTTCAACCACAAATAAATAAATGTCATATATGTCATCAAGCTTTCTATATATTGTGACATGGTTTTGAATTGTCAAGTGGTCTTGATCATTTTGGGTGTAATTCACACAGTTACCTCATTAAGAAATAAATATAATTCAGGAGAAACTCTGTTATTATATAAAAGGTACTTTAATAAAGTATAAGCTACCATACACAAAAAAAATGAATTATATTTGCCCAAATCACCCAGTAATTCCTGCCCCCTTTTATCTGTTTCCTGTGCCCCCTGTTAGAGGTGAGTCTGTGTCATTCTCTTGCAGAAATGGACTGTAATCCAATTATAATAGTAATGGTCATTTTCAGTTTTGTTCCCGGACTCATTGCGTGTTTTGTGTCTTTTTTCGCATCATGCAGCCTTGTTCCAGGTGACCCAGCTGGGGCTGATCGGACCCCAGCTTGTACCCACTTGGCTAGCTATTCTGACCCCATGGCTCAGCTCTCTTGAGTCACAGCCATCTCGAGTCTCCCTCTGCCACTTAGGTGGTATTGCAGATGACTCTTCGTCGCCTCTCTCCCTCAATGCCCCAATAACTTAAGGCTCTGATTAGAGAGCAGACTGCAAATTCCCTGCATCCCACCTCTACTGAGAGATACCTTACCTTCTACCCAGACTGTTGGCAGTTGCTGACAAGTCCTGCATACTTGAAGAGTTTCTTTCCACAGGCCTCCTCCAAGCCATCTTCCCAGGGACTCTCAGCTCCAGCAGCATGACTTGCCTGCTGGATTCGGACATGAGGACCATATCCAGTTGCAATGTGGTGACCACAGTCTGACTGGGGAACTTCAATTGCTGTTCTAGGTCCACTGACAGCTGCCAATCCCTAGCAGAGGCCAGCCTGCCTGCAGATGTCATTGTGGTGGGATTTGGCGGCTCCCCAGCTCTAACAAAGGCAACAGTCTGTCTGGAGGGGAGGGTCCACTTGGGTCCTGTGCTGATGGCTGCAGCAATGGTCTTCAGGACCTGCTGGTTTCTCCATCGGTCCCATCCCTGTCCAAATGCCGTTGGAGAGCAGCTGTGACCCAATTAATTGTACAGTTTCAGCTTTGATTTGATTTTGAAAAGTCTCTGACTTTTACACATGAAGTTATGAAGCCTCAAATACATCCAAAGAGGCAGAAATTGGCCCAGTTCACCGTAGACAAAAACAGGTTACTGAGCACTTTGAGCTTCTCTACTTTCAGGATTCTATGTTCTTGTTGTTAGAACTGCCAGTTAATTCAGTGAGTTTGGACTGCAGTAGGAAGCTACAAAAGTAAATTCACCCAGAACCGGACGGAACATGCAAACTCAGAAGGGAGCAGGGAAGGGATGTGAACCTCCAGTCCCAGAGGTGTGAGGTGGAAGGTCTACGCACCGTGCCACAGTATTGTTGTCGTATTTCTGAAAAAAGAACAATTAAAAAAAAATGTCTTCAAAAAAATGTGCACAGAGAGTTGATTTTTTTCAAACTTGACCAGATCAAATCCCACATCTCTATTGTAATGCCATGTGAAAAGGTGCTTATCATAAAAATTTCAGGTAATATCCAGTTGGTGAAATTCTTTGACTAAGAGCATGCAAAGACTAAATGTAAATGTGAAAAGCAAGGAAAAGTACCACATATCACCAAAAAAAAAAAACAATGAAAATGAAAACAATGCCAGACAATGTTATGACAGTGTTTTGAAAATACCTGCCAATAAACAGAATAAGGCAGAGAATAAGGCATTTTTTTTTAAAGAATACTCAGTGCTTCACCCACTCGCTGATTTGCATAAATCCAAGAGGGACATCAAACCTCCTTTCTAGTGCAAAATTCCCATGCAAACTCTGAATGTGCCAGCGGTGAATCCATCACGCTGGATAAGCAGAACAATCCTACATGAGGTCAGGACCATCATCTCTTCAGTTTAGAAACATTTTCATATTTGCCACGATAGTAGTAAGAAAGGGGCCTTCATCATTCGTCTGTTACTGTGCCTGTCTTTCTTTTGACTTTCAGTGCGTTAATATGAGTGAATATATAAAGTCTTAGTTCAAGGAAAATTAAAATCTTACACATAACAGGCAAATCTTACATGTTTTTGAAATACAAAAAAACTATTAAAATGCTACTAACTTGACCTTTCAGTACAAACCTTTGTATTCAACACTCTTCGAAGAATTGTAAATCTGTCCCATCCTTGTAAGCATCATTGTCAATCCATGCATTCAGCCAGGTTGAAATGAGAACATGGTGTTTTGTAATCCAGCACAAAATGGTTATCAAACTAAATCAAACTGTTATTATTAAAATTAATTCAGACACTCTCTGCAAGCCCCACACCACCATGCCAACACACTGATCTGAGAATGCAGAGATCAACTGAAAAACATTGTCTAACATTTCTGTGATTGCAATTGTGCTTTCTAAATCTTTTCCAGATGAATAACTCTCTGTTGCACAATCAACTAAAGCGATGTATCTGAAAAGTGTCCACTTAGAAGAATGAATTAATATTTGGCACAGTAAAAAGCTTCTGGCTTCTTTTGCGGCCATCCCAGTCGGTAACACTGTAGCCAGGCATCTCCACAGTTACAGGTTTGATCATCAGCCCTGACTCTGAGTGTGGAGCTGTTTGTTTAAATGTGTTCCAATGATTCCTCTAACAGTCCAAAGAGATTCGCTTAGGTGAACTGATGTCTCTAAATCGCTTATAGCGTGTGCTTTGCAATGGACCGGTATCCTATTCAGGGTAGCATCTGCTTGGTGCCTCATCTCAGAAACACACTGTTCAGACGTACAATCAGAAGAAATAAACATCTGTGTCCCTCAAACATGGCGGCTTTTTCCTTGGTGTCTCATGCTGAATCTCTGTGTTATGCCTTCCCGGCTCCTAATTGTAATTTTCCTTGCATTTATACCCCTTCCATAGTTCATATTCTCCACTACATCTGAGGCCAGTTTGCTGTTTGTTCCAGCACTCTGTAAATCTAATGTTTGTTTGGTATCTATCTGCCCTATGTTCAAAGAGTTTAAACAAACAATAGCCCCATCACAGATCCGTGTGGTACTTTACAGATTATCCTGGTCCAGACGCAGGCTGAATAGTGTCTTTATTCCTGTTTAATAACCATTCTAGCAGCCTTCAGTTTCCAGTATTAGTTTTTCTGTGCCACTATATTGAATGCCTTCTGAAAGTCCAAATAAATCACATTGGTGATGTTCTCCGTGTGCATAAATTATATGAGCTGATTCGTTAGCAAGGGTGCCCCTTTCTTACATACATTATGACTCTCTTGTTTAATACGTAGTGAGCTAATTTGAAGTATGCTAAATTATGTAGCTCTCACCTGATTATATTCACTTATTTTCTGATGAAATTGATGCGTTTTTGACATCCATCCATTCTCCATAACCACTTATTCAGTAGAGGGCCCCAGTAACCTGGGGTCTGTCCCCAGAAGCGGGGGTCATCACTACCGGTACACAGTGCCAGAGTTTTAGAGATAACAGATCACCTCAACTACAGCTTTTTGGACTGCAGGGCAAAATCAGTGCATATATTGTTCAAAACCATTTTACAAAATCGTAAAAAGAAGGCTCTCTTAGCCTCCCAAACCTCCAAGCTGATCCCATGACACACGGGTGCCTACTGTACATCCTTTTAACTAAAGCCTTTTTGGATAGATCTGTAATGAACATGTATAGGAAGAGACGGTGAGGGAGAGAGCAGAGTGCTCATCTGACATCAGGCAAACACCACATCTACTATCGATTTGAATGTATGGAGTAAATCTCCATTAACACAAATACAATGAACGTCTAGAAAATCTTGAATGAGGCAGTTCTGTGGTTACAATGGCTTTAATGATCTGCCATCTTTTCTTCACCTTCTGGGATACTGGAACACTCTGAATTAAGTGTTTACTCTCTAGGAAAATTCATTACCCTGGTCATTTCTCCTAATGTACTGGATTCATCCAGGTACATCTTACAATGCATACATACATACATATATATATATACATATACACACACAGACACAGACACACACACACATATATTTTTCATTTCCAGCATAGAGAATTTCCTGGCCCACTTGCCATCCTGCATCTCTTAGGCCATCAGACACCTGAGCTGAAACAGAGAGCTGCGCTTCAAGTGAAACTAACAAACATCACGCAGAAGACTGGTCAACCAAGCAGTATTACTGGCAGTAATCTTTTTAGCCTGAATTTCCCCAAAATCTGGTCTTCATTTGACTGGTACCCCACCCAGGGTCTCCCCTGCCTTGGCTGCTTGTTGGGATCTTGGGTGGGAGGACTGAGGTTTTAATCAAAAACATCTTAAATGATTAACTTACCATAATAGTTACATCTGCATCTACATATGATCAGAAGATGATGCTTTTCTGTATTTTATGGGTAAACATTTTACCTGCAGTCACTATTTCCACTGTCCTCATATCTAATCATTCCTCAAAATAAAATCTATGCTATAAATAACCTTTACATAACTTCACAAGTATCTGGGTTGCTTCATAACCCAAATGATTATTTAATATTTTTAGATGTTTTATAATCTAGATACAGATTTTGAATTACTTATCGAATAGCTGACCTCTGCTCCCTTTAGCCCTAAGCTATTCTGTTACTTCACCCAACAAAGCTTTCTGAACCACCGTAAAGATGACTTCCCTTTGTAAAGCTGCAGAATGGTCTTCAAACCATTTTACCTTTGCAATCCCCCACTTTTCCACACCTTTCCGCTATATACTACTGCACTAATGTCATAGGAGCTGTCAGTTTCTAATGTGATTTCAGTTGTTTATATGTTGTTCCAGTAACCTATAAAGTACCACCCTTTTCAAGATGTGACGCAAAGGGTGTACATGCTAGAGTACGACACTGAAGATAACCATTCATAAACTTGTATAAATGATTGAGTCTCAATATGTCAACGTACTTCACTGTAATGACACAGCTGTCGCTGATATGCACTGACCTAGATGTGTGGTGCTCTGCGTCTCTTCATTGTTAAAATGACAGTCACTTCAGCTGTCACTGTGCTTTCTTCCCTTGGCACTGTGAGTTAGTATGAGTGATAATGTGTTTTCAAATTTGATATGCAGAGAACAAAATATAAAAAAGACATCAGTCAATATGCACTGCTGTCATTTAATGTAATACTTTCATAATCACAATAGTGTTAGTGAAGTAGTGATTCTGAACCATTTCCTGATGAGTAGACATTGTTAGGTTATTTTTCCTTCAAATATATTTTAAAATTACATTTTACATGATGAGATTTACATTGAATCCTGAACAGTTTAGTGGACAAAGAAAGATATGTCTCATTCTCAGATGGGGAATGTTAACAATCAAGTTGATATTTTTTTATTTCTAGGAATACTCACTCACCCAATCAATGAAAGTCTGCTCAACAGCCTCCTGGGTGACATTACATTATGGATGTCAAGGAACCAGCAATATTATTTTCCAATATTGGCATTTTGCTTTATTTTTGTTTACTCTAAAAAATGGATATGGACTACTTTAAAACACATCTTAACAACTTGGACTGTATCAGGGCTCAAAAAATTGTTAGCCCAGTGTCCTGGGACATCAAGTTCTCCCATTGGACTACCAAAATTTAACAACAACCAACAATCAGAAATTGTCTGCCAAGCATAATAAAATTCCTTTATTTTTTTGCCTTTTCTGCTCTTTCGACTTGCTATTTGGAGGAAACATTTTGACCACAGAAAGAACAAGTTACTGATAACAATGATGACTTGTCTGTTAGGAAGTGGACGCTTAATTACTGATTTATAGAAAGGTTGCATTTTATTGTGAAATCGCCTCACGCCGCCATCTTGGTGCATTGTCAGTCATGGTAACAGAGTATTCTCATGTTAATGCAAGTAAGTTAAGTCAAGTACACTTTATCATCACATCAGTCATATTCAGTATACTGCATATGGTGATGGGAAATAATATTACAAAAACATCATATAAAAGCTAATTAAAACCAAACGATATAAGTAGAACAGGGATATTACTAGATGGGACACATAAACAGTGTTTGAGTCATCTGCCTTCATTTAATTTATGAGGATAACGTTAATTGTCGGTTTTCCAAAAGTCGTGGGTAACACTGAAGCAAAAGATCTAAAGAAAATCTGGAGATTTAATTTCTTTGATTCTGGCTGGGTAGAAAATTGCGAAGGAAAAAGTGTACATGAAGGATTTTGGTGTAGTCACGGGTAAGTAAAAGAAAAAATCTCATGCTTATTATTCATTATATATTATTATAGTGCATATTGTGTGGGTGGCGTGGTGGTGTAGTGTTTAGTGCTGCTGCCTCACAGCGAGCTGGTCCTGGGTTCGATCCCCGTGATGGGCGGGGGTCCTTTCTGTGTGGAGTTCACAGGCTCTCCCAGTGTTTGTGTGGGTTTTCACTGGGGGCTTTGGTTTCCTCCCACAGTCCAAAAGTGAGCATGATAGGTTAACTGGTGACTCAATGTTGGCCCTGTAATTCTGATGTGGTGGTGACTGCCCAGGGTTGGTTCTTGCCTGTAACCCATTGTTCCTGGGATAGGCTCTGGTGCCCCCAGTTGGGATTAAGCAGTTACAGTGATGGATGGACCGTTTATTGTTATGTCATGATTCATTAAGGATGAACACACATAAAATCAGTATATCACTTGTGTTATTCATTAGTAATCCCTTCAGTAGTTTACACAGGTTTATAGCATGAACGGGTATAGTAACATACTGTATAGTAACTGCCTGAGATAAATGATGCTTCACGATTCATTAATGAAAAACAAAGTACTTCACACGTGTTGTTCATTATTTATTCCTTCTGTAGTTCACAAAGGTTCGCAGAATTAACAAATATAGTAACTACTTGAGATACAAAATGCATCACGATTCATTAGCGATTAACGAACATGAGTTTAGTCTGTAACTAACACTTAATTTGTGGTCGATTAATACATAAGTTTAATACTCCATTATCTGTGCCCCCCTCAAGTAAAGTGTTACCCATACTACCAGTACATGTTTTTCTAACCCGGACTCCCAGGCTTTCCCTCCCTTCCTAGTGAGGCAGCCTGGGTGATGACTCATCCTGATAAGCATAGATAGCACTCAGCATGCAGCTGCTACGAGACAGGATAGCATGCTACACTGGCTGATTAGAAGCCAAAGGGAGCAAAATACACAATTTCGATCCATGCATTCTAGATCTGATATCAACCTGTTCATGCTGTTTCACAGCCACACAAATGTGACCTTTCTGCATCTGTACAGGCAGTTCTGCTTTCAGCATGAAAATGATTTTGTGACTAATATATTTCATGTGTGGCTAAGGAAGCTCCGGTACACTTAGCCACAGTGGCTAATACTTTTGAAAGGCTAGCAAGAGCCTTGAATGCTATGCAGTTGGACGGGTGCTGAGGTCATTAGAGTAAAGAGAATCATTTGTGTGACAGTGCACGCATCTGTACTGGTGTCGTGTGTTGAGGGGGAGAGCTCTGGGAAAGGGGATAGCTAGTATTTCAAGATGAAACAAGTAGAAGAATATATTATTTTGAAATTTTGATCAAGTCAAAAGTTTAGAATATAGTAGGATAAAATATCATAATCATTGACAGATTTAAGTCTCATTATTTCTCACATTTGATACCAAATACACTGAAATAATCGAAATAGAGTTTTTAAGAAAGCTCGGCTTAGCCAGTTGTAGCCTCATGCTGTTTTACTCAGTGTTTCTGGGAACAGAACCCATTATTGCAGATTTAAATAGAGCAAAGTAATGAAGGTGGCTGCCATCTGCTTAATTGTTTTCCGCAGCAATGTGTGTGCACGCTTCTGCGGACGGATGCTTGTGGTTCATTGTGTCCGCACCTAGCATCTGTAGAATTCCTGCAGATGGCTGTGCACTGTCCAAAGCTAGTAATCACCCTAATCACTTTAAGAGCCCTCCTCACAAGGTGTTAGATTTCCCGTGGATAAGCAAGCACACACGTAATGTTCTCCTTTGCATTTGCAATTAAATTTGTCAGAATATATTTTTCCAGAGTATATAATGTTGTTCCTCCAAAACATTTGGCAAGACACGTGTTTTGAAGAATCTTGTTTAAATCATGTATTTTGTTCATTTTCATGTTTGTAAGTTGCTTGTCTTCATATGATTTAAAACTGATATGTTTATTTAAGCAGCATAACACGAGGTCATGTAAGTGGATATTTCCATAAAACCTGTGCTTAGTATGATGTTATAAAAACTACACAAAAATCATTACTCATATTATTCAATAATTTTTTGTGTAAGTTGCAGTTATGTTTTCACTGCAGGGAATGCACCAGGGCAAGGTAAACTTCACCGCAGTCACAAGTTATTTACTGATGGTTGCATTAATTCCTCTCTGTCTTGTCTACATTCTGCTTGAATGAGCAATTATTTATTCTGGCCCTTCCATCTTTTAGAAGGAAACAAGTCCTTTACACACTCATATCACTGTTTCCAAAATAAAACAAGTCTTTTACACACTCATTTCACTGTATCCAAAATAAAACGAGTCCTTTACACATTCATATCACTGTACCCAAAATGAAACGAGTCCTTTACACACTCTTATCACTGTACCCAAAATGAAACGAGTCCTTTACACACTCTTATCACTGTATCCAAAATAAAACGAGTCCTTTACACATTCATATCACTGTACCCAAAATGAAACGAGTCCTTTACACACTCTTATCACTGTACCCAAAATGAAACGAGTCCTTTACACACTCTTATCACTGTACCCAAAATGAAATTTACCCTGAGGTCAGGCAACTTGGGACACTCAAGAAAAGGCATCTTGATATTCAGAAGTTTGTTGAAATAGGACCCTTTTCCCTCATATAAAGTTCAGGCCATCTCCAAAAAAAACGCCAAAAACTGCCAATGATATCAAGTGTAATGAAATTCCATACCTCTACCTCATTTGCATGATGCACGCTTTTGGTTGCATCTTTTGAGGATCACTTACCGCCCCTCCTAGTAGATAACCTGCCTTTAGTATTGTGCTCAAGAGGCAAACAAATTGCACTTTCAATGCTTCTCTTTCATATTTGATTCTCCCAGTTTATGCCTCTGAAGACGTTCATGAAAGTCTATACAAACACAATTGTCAAGATCTAGACGCCAAGTCGGAAACTGAAAATCAGCAAGGGCCACTGTGCTCAGAGACGCAAGGCTGGGAAAATGGCTCGAGTTACAAAAGCTAACAGTAGTAACGTTAGATTCAAAGCCACTTTAAAATGTAACAAATGCCAATTTTTCGGAGATTCTGCAGTTAGTCTGCTTCTATCAGTATCCACTTTGTTGCCACTGATGCATCCAATATGTTGTCCATTTGAGGTTGAGAATACACATCTCATTCGTCTGATCATTACCTCATTCAGGCCTCTACAGTGCAAACACTATCTGAGTCACTACTCGTTCTTTCAACAGGTGTGATACAAGGGCTGTGTAATTTACCAGTAATGCCATTTCTCTCCATTTCTTGCGGGTGAAACAGCAAGAACACATCTTGAAAAGCAACGTGACAGGAGTATCAATTTTGGGTGAAATGACAGCGATCTAACCAAAGTCATGTTCTCCTTGACTAAAAACTGTTATTAGGCTTCTTTTCCCTATTACCCAGTGTATGATACACCCCTCCCTTGTCCATCCATTTTCTGAAAATGCCTGTCCTATTCAGGGTTGTGGGGAGCCTGAAGACATGGACCAGCCCAGGCTGGGGAGCCCACTCAGGTCACACACACCAGTCACTCACACCTATGGGCAATTTGGTGACTCCAATCAGCCTCAGCATGGTTTTGGACTGTGGGGAGAAACCAGAGTGCCTGGAGAAAATCCCATGACAACATGGGGAGAACATGCAAGCTCCACACACCTGATACCCTGGCAGAGACTTGAACCTTGATTACAGTGCTAATAACTGCACCCCCGCCCCACCATATACATAAAAATTCACTGCGGACCCCCTCTACACTGGATTATCCATGGTTCATTACCACTTACCATGAACTTTTGTTGAACTACTCACCACCATTGTATTTGCATTACTGCATGAGACTTAACAATATGGTTAATTACGTGTAAAATCATGTCTAAACATAATCTTAGCTTGGCTATTTTACTTCAGTTTCCTTCAGATCTTCAACTTTCCCTTGGGGAATAATCTCTGTAAATAAAAACGGTTGCTTCTTCCTGATCAATTAGCTAATTATCTCACCAGAAATAAAATCAATTTCCACAATGAGCATCCATGTATAGCCACATAACCATTCTCTTCACATAACTCCAATACTAGCTGTATGGTTTCTGTTATTAAAATCCTGCAGCTCTTCAGATTTTCCACAGGACTCTTGATAAATCATAGTCAACTGCCTTGGCTGTTCATATTCTTATACGTCAGCCACTCAGCTCTTTTTGGCCAGTTGGCTGTGTCTGTCTCTTTAGTCAGGTAGGAAATTAATATTTAATGGCTGGTTCTCATTTCCCTTCAGATAAAGGAAATCAAGCCATGGGAGGAGATAGGGAAGACACTCCCAGCATGTTCTCTTGAGATTACCAGCTGTTTCCAAGTTGAATGTTCATTAGTCTCTTAACTGTAGTCTGCTCCAAACTGTAATTGTCCCCCAGCAAATGGTTTGGTGAAATATCAATAGCAGCTCTTATCTAACGCCCTAACATGCCTTAGTGTCTAAAAACCACTACCATCTCTCTACATTTCTCTAGAGGCTCCCTGAGACTCTACACACATCCATACATCTATCTGTTAACCTTCCATGCTGCTTATCCAGTACAACTGTACATGAAACACAGGGCAGAAGACAAAGGAGACCCTAGACAGTCACACCTCACACATAAAATAAGGAATTCTACTATGCAAACTGCTGCAATACCCAGGTGGAGATGTCTGAGGCTACAGTGTTACCCTCTGAATCAGCATGTCACCCCATATACATCACATGCAAGAAAACTTCACATAACTTCACATCCTTGTTCTAAATTTGGAAGGTTTGGACATGTAAGTTGGACATGAATATACTGACAACAACAGTGCATTTGCTGAATCAGTCGTCATATGTGTTGTTGAGCTGGTGGAGGAGATCGTGCCTAAGGTCAACATCAAGATCTTTCCTAACCAGAAACTGTGAGTGGACAGGACCATTCATCATGTGCTACACGATGAATGGTTCTGTCTAGTACAAACTGCAGGTTTGTGGTGAAGGAAACAAAAAGATGATATGGCGAAAAGGTATGTTTGTTTGATAAGTTTAGTTAGTTGGTGAACGAATTAAAGATCTTCCATGAACGGTACTGGCAAATGTGTTCTCCTTAACCCACCAGTCACCCACAGGTGTTAGTGTAGAGGCAAAGTTGTGAAAATAATTAAAGATTCCAGCCACCCCAACAACAGTAGCTTCTCTCTGCTGCATTCAGGAAAGCACAACCACAGTGTGAACACCAAGACTGGTGTATGTTTGTCTATGTGACAAATAAAACTTGAACACAAACTTGAAATGCTTTCTCAGCCAATCAGCAAATTGCACTGCAAACCAAATTCATGAACAAACTCTTTATTCTTTCTCTATGTGTTAAATCAACCCTGTACCATTAAGTGATTGTATAATATGTACTTGCTCATAGCCTCCTTAAGATCTTGGAAATATGTACTCACAGCTGCTAAGAGCCCACAATAAATTTTACATGTTTTACGAGCTAAAAGGAATGTCATAAATTCCGGTTTGTTTGACTCATTCCAACCATTTGCTTTCGCTGCTGCTTCAAATTGCTCAGGCTAATTAATCGCATCCCTCAGTGGTAGAGACTGCAGTCCAGCAAGCAATGAAATATGAAATGGAAAAATAGTGCAGTTGCACAAGCAGACGATTTTATTATGCCAAGCATTACATTTATAACTAGCAAAAGTGACACAGAATTCCCTGCACAGACGTTTCACCGTGGTCTGTGACACTGCTTATGTTATATAATTTGCTGTTCTGTAACCAACATGTATACATTCAATCTCTATACACTAGTGATTAACTGTAGTACATAAGGCTATATATGAAACTATTAATGAACATGTGAAAGTTTACATACAACTATAAACTGTCCAATGCAGACAATACCACAGCATAACAAGCAGCTCAAAGACAAACCGAAGACTCAAGACAGCAGAGAGGGAGAGTCCAGTCCAAACAGTCCCTACAGTGTCTCTCCTGCCATGATTCATCACCTTTCTAAATAAGCAGGTGTCCAATTAAATCACTTTTTTCTCTCCGTCCCTAATTGTAAGCAAGCATTACAGTGACGTAAAATTCATATGTCAATTACAATGGCTCAAAATGTGGAGCAATCAGTTATAAATTAAACACCCATTTAGGGCTGAAAGATTTGGGGAAAATACCTAATTGCGATTTTTCTATCAGATATTGCGATTGCAGTTCAATTTGCCATACCATATTTTACAATTCAAGCTTCAGGTCAATATACCGTATGTAATAAATGTAAAACATATGACAAAGTATTACCACGTGACCTCCATCAACATATTAATGCACGGAGGAGAACTTAAAGATATTAATTGCTTCCAAAATGTATTTATAAGTTTTTTTTTTTACTTTTTAGTCTTGAAGTTGTAATGCATCACAGCACATCCATGTAAAGCACCGTAGGACGTGAAAGGCACTATATAAAAATAAATTGCATTGAATTGAATTTAGAGACCCGCTATACATATTTAAAAATCATTCCACAAGCAATGTAACTGTGCAACCTTTTATTGAATCCCTCATTCCTGAACATTAAGAACAGCTTCTAAACTGAACTTTTTACATCATAATTAGTGCTGTCAAACGATTAAAATTTTTAATCAGATTAATCACAGGGTTGCTGTGGATTAATTTCGATTAATC
>JAODJU010000108.1:772366-786306 GCA_026776725.1 Gnathonemus echidnorhynchus | reverse complement strand
GTTCCCAGGGCAAATGGAACGCACCAAAACTGCCCGAAATGGGTTGACAGAGACATTTCAGGGATTTTGAGTCATTCAAATAATGCAACATTCGCTTTATCCACAACAATTTGCCTTAAATTTAAGGCAAAACAGCTTGAAATTATTGTGGTAATTTATGTGCCCCGAACATGGTAGAGATGGTATATTTACATGAACATGGTAGAGATGGTATATTTACATGCCCGGTTTAAGTGCTGCGTTTGGAAACACGGTTTGACTGCATTTTTTTTTTTGCCCAATTTTGATTTGAAATCAATAAATTGTTCAGCCCTACTCCAATTTTTTTCCAATAAGAAGAATCATGGTGCTTTTTCCTTGTCAATACTTTTCAAAGCTGACAATTTTACAGAATCAGCAGTAGACCACTTAGGTGGCATCATTCAGTCATTCAGTGATAGTCGAGATGTATTTAGATATGCATTTCCAACACAGCATTACACATATCTGTACAATTAGGGACAAAAACTTTGTGCAGGGATACAGTGGGGCTCTGGACCCCCCCCTACAACCCTGTGCAAGAGGGTATGGAAAATGGATGGATGGATGGATGGATGGATGGATGGATGGATGGGTGATTACAGATGAGATGAGGGGTTTGACTCCTTACCATACTCCTCCTCAAAAGCATCCGAGATCTCCCCACATCTCACACTTTGGTAAACCAATACCGCTAGAAGATTTATTCCCCATTTAATTCCCCCATTAAAATGACTCAGTAGCAGAAAATGTGGGGTTAGATTTCTTCATGGTTAGCTCAAAATACCAAATAAATGTCCTAGCAAATTAAATTCAAAGGATTAACTAATGTGGTAAAATGGAAATCCCTCACAAAATAAAAAAATGACTTCAATAAAACAGTTATAGAAGAAGATATCACCTGCAGTACCTTAACTACTGAAGTCAAACCTTTTACGTTGGGTAAAAGCAAAAGGGTATGTAACTTTGGGTAGTGACTGAAAAAATGAGATCACAGATACAAGAGCCAGGGTGTCAGCCTTGGAGATATGGTGAGGAGATCAGACATTCAGGAGGGGCTTTAAGTAGAGGCACTGCTCCAACACATTTAAAGGAACCAGTTGAGGTGGTTTGGCCAATAATCTAGGATGGCTCCAGGATGGCTCCCTGGGGAGGTGCTTGGAGCATGTCCAACTGGGAGGAGGCCCCGGGGCCGACCCAGGATGCGCTGGGGAGATTACGGACCCTATTTCCCAGCAGCGCAAAGCGTGACGCAAAGTGGGTTGCTGGTTTCATACCAGTGCGCTGCTCATTTTCACGCCACAGACCAAATTTACTTGCTATATATTTTGTTCTGAAGTTACAGTACAAACCCAACAGGAGACTCCCCGTCCTGAGATGGCTGTTAAAAGCGGTCACTGTCTGGCAAAGGAGAGGTGGACTAATCAGATTTGACTGGCACATCTGTTCCCGGCATCAGTTTCTGTGATGGTTGCAGTTTGTAGAGTAGTTACTATATCTGAGCAACACACTCGGCTGGCAGTCATTAGCATCTGTCGTTTGCATCATCCATCCAGCTGACCATGGGCCCTGCATAATTCCTTTTAATGTATGAGAGTTGAAAAGTTCTGTGGGGTTGTGTGCTCGGGTGAGGGGCTGTCAGACATGGCAGAGATGGATTGCGGCTCCGATTTTGGATAATGCTTCCTGGCATGTCTCTGGAAGAACAGCAGTCGTTTCGGGAGGGGGGGGGTATCCTCTGCTAGGCAGAATGATCAGACTCTGTGGCCATTGAATGGTTTATTTTCTACCCAAACCATGAGATGGTAGTGAGCCCCTCTTAACAACTGACTCACACAGCATTACAGGAATATTAAGAAGTTTAATTATATTTTGCATATATTAAAAACTTACTTCTAGGCAAGCTCCAGTGTTCTCATTCCCCGGAAGGATGAAAGTTTATGTGTGTAGAGCTTGTTGCAATAATAAAGACGTCTCACATCCCTACTACTCCTCATGGGGCATCAATACCCATCAATTATCTGTTATCTGCCTTCATAGAAAAATAGGGTCATTGCTTTACTTCTGCAACTGAATTATGAAAATTAACTGGTAGCATTTTTTCTTCTAATTCAATAGCAACCAATCAGTGATCCATCCCAAAGAGAGTGTAAAAATCCATGTTTTGCTTGTACTCTGAAATTACTTATGTTCAAGAGTCTTTCATTTTTAAAGCTACTTAAGATTTCCAGGTTAAATTTGTTGTGCTGTATTTACTGTATTTGAGCTGTATGTCCATAAAATACGTCATTGGTCCGGGGTCATAAAAATGGATAGAACAAATAAAGTCTTGTGATTGTCTTAATACCGACGCCTTGCTGAACTTTGGACGACATATATCTCCTCTGACACTGCGGCATTTCTCAGTATACATGCTTTGCTCATTTGCAGTCTTTTTGGCCTGCTGAACATACTGAAGTCTAACGAGAAATGACATCCCCCGTGATTTCATGTGTTGTCCGAGATTTTTCAGGTGAAGCCCGTAAAATAGCAAAGCCGGACTGTCACCGTCATAACAAATTCACTGATATTGGTGAACGTCATAGGCTTGAATGCCATTATCACATCAGTATACACTGCATGCGGACAAGAGACATTTTCCCACAGTTAAACAAGCCTCCATTTATCCATTTTCTACAGCCACGTTTCCTAAGCAGGACACACGCTGACAGTCTGGCTCCTCCAACTCACCTGCGTGTTTTTGGACTATGTGGGGAAAACAGAGAACTGAGAGGAAAATCCCACAACAATGTGGAACGAACATATAAGGCTGAGGAGACTGGAACGCTGGTCCTAGAGATACAAGGGTCAGTGCTAACTACTGCACCACCGTGCCACAATAACCACTGACCGCTTTTAATTATACTTAACATGAAACTCCACACGTATAGAGCCAAGGTGGAGACCATGGTGATCCCAGAGGTTTCCATGCTTAAAGAAAACAGTAAACAGATAAAACTGAAATCTGTCACATAGTCATCAGTATCTACTAAGTGTTTTTCTATGATGCATCATGCACAAAATGTTACCAATCAATAATTAATTAACAGAGCGCCATTCAATCATTAATGAGTGCCATGTTCTCATTATGCAAATTTGGACTATTTCCATTTGCAGAAATTAGCGGTTTCGTAGATCGGTTCAACAAAAGCACATTTGCAATTTCTTTCTGAAACTGTATATATGACCGTATATGTTTGCTTTTGGCAGCTTGATAGTCAGATAATGAGCACAATAACATTGAGTTTGCAACAAATGAAAGTGAAAAACAACAGCCGGAAATATAACGTGCTTTCAGATTCACAGGTGTCTGCCCTTGAGCATCCTCTGCATTCTGACTATTTAATGGGTTTGCTGTAATTTGTGAAACAAACAATGATTGTAAATCCATATTGTTTGCTGTCTTGGGACATTCTTTTAACGATGCTCTGAAGGCTGGTGCATTTTTGTTAATTCAGAGATCTAATTTATTTTATTTATTTTTTTTTAAGTGCTGCATTCTTTGCAGAAGCAAGGAAGCAATGATAATCAGTTCTGGCCTGATTGCCTTATATCACACTTCTCCAAACACCCATAAACATCCCTAGAATTCTTGTTAATCCTAATTAAAGGAACTTGGTGCCAGTGTCCTCATTAGCAACATCTCTGTTTGATGCTTTTTAAAATTATTATTATTTACAAGCTTTAAAAGTTACCTTTGGTGAAACTTAGTCGACATCTGCAATACAAAATCAGAAGCTGTGGCACTGAGTATTGATATTTCTCTGTGATTAAATGAATGCATATCATTAACAGCTGCCAGTGCTTTAGAAAGAGCTTCACTGAGGATTTCTTTATTGACAGGTTTTTATAAGCACTTGGTTAATAACTAAGCAGCTAAAATCAATCTAAAAAGACAGCAGGTAAGATGATGATTAAGGCTACAGACTGTTAACTAAAAGCCCCCTTTTTCAGATTCCAGGCCAAGTACTCTCAGGAAAGGCCCTGAATCTGTTATCTGAAGCTGACATCCTCTTCAAGACTGGTAAGACAGGTAAAGCAAGTGTAACAGTTCAGGAAACAATAACATACCTTTCATTTTTCAGGAGAGTTGTATGTCGATGGACAAAGTAAGCTATAAAAGACTTAAGTTAAAAACTGTACCTTTTTTGGTATAACCCCGACAAGTTAAAACAAACCAGCACATATGATAAATAGATTTCATTGTTTTGGTGTCACCAGTTATTACTGCGAGACGTACCTTTTTTTCTCTTTTCAATTGCCTTTGTCTCTTGTTTTTTTTCTGCTCTACATGGTACTTCTCAACTGGATGGAGAAGGTGAGAGAACTGTAGAGAATGTCCTGGTGTCATGATAAATCGAGGCATGATTCTGGCATTTAGGACAATAATAAGGAAGATGAAAAACCCTCTAAAGAAGAAAATACGAGTGGTTTCCTGTTAGTCTGCCCTGGTGGTTCACGCATCCACCCACGGAAGACTGCAAATGCAAATGAGAAGGACCGTACTGTACGAAGATGCTAATATTTTCACACTGTACACAAAGGATACTTCACCAATGGCCTGAAGGACACATCCATTGATTTGGCATCGTCCAGCACACGGTGCAAACTGTTAACATTTTTCTTGACACATTAGCCTCTCATTGTCACATATCACTGCCAAATACTTACTGAAATTTCGAATAAACACTCTGCATAAGTGAAAAGGAAGCAAGAGTGCCTGCAATTTACTTTTTAGATATAATCTCAGTTGCTGTTTCATTTTTTCACTTCTTTATTTGTCCAGATCATTATTTATTCACTGAGGATTTTTTTTACAAACCTTTCAACACATTTGTTTTTAGAAAGACAGCCCATGTACTTTTATATTTTATTAATAGCAACATCAGAGTACTAAATGTACAGAGGAGGAAATCAGATGAGAATCGCTTTTACAGTGCTTGCAAATACAGAGCTCAGAAATACAGTAACCAAATCAATATCACCTGGAAATTTTAACATATTACCAATACTAACAAAAAAAAAAGTAAAGAACCGTGATTCATGAGACAAAAAAGAAAAATATACAACATTAACCCGACACAGGAACCGCCCCTGCCATTGACATGACTCTCTCTGTTTCATGTGGATGTGTGCATATGTAATCTCATCAGTCTTATATAAAAGTAAGACGAGGTACTCCTTGATATATTAAACACAAATATAAAAAGATAAAGATTCCACTACGTACAAACTTATCTTCTGATTTGGAAACAACAAAAGGTGAGTCAGGTTTTGTGTGTCATTATGAATTGTAGCGCATATGATCAGCTGAGTCTCTCACACAATTTACGTGGCATCGACCACAGGTGAAGAACGAACAGAATGACAGCGTTTAAACCGCATCTGCACATACATCAGCGCTTCAAGATGCCAGACACTCGCTAGACTTTATTAGGCCTATAAAGTGATAGTTTGGTTTAGCATACAGTAGGCGCTTCCGCAGTTGAGATCACACATTTCCTGACATTAGCTGTGTCAGACCTGCATGCTTTTTGTTATTTTAATAGTGAGCATCTGCAGCACACAGCTATCAGGAAGATGAAAGAATACAAGAATAATTTAATTTCACTGTTAAATGCTTCATACATGGTAACAGGGAAAATGTCTTTTTACTTGCAAAACAGACCTTTATAAAGTGCTTGTTTCCCATTAAAAATGAAATGTTAAAAAGATTCTAAATACAAAAATGACAATAGAAATGACTAATAGTTGTGAAGGCAAGCATTGAAAAATAGCAAAAATATCTGAATGGAAAAAAACAATAAGCCTTATTCTTTATCTCGCACAATGTATGTTGAGTGATGGAAATTTCATTGTAGTTGTCTGTGAATGACAGCCTTATTTTTACTAGTATGGTAAGATTAATCTGTGCTGTATACTAACTCCAGTAAAAACAAGATTGTTATGAACTTCCAAATATTAGAAAAGTTAAAAAAAAAGTCTGACTCCTGTTGGCATCAGTTTGTTTAAAATGAGTTTTTGGACAACTGAACTGGTCTGTATTGCTCACCAGTCAAAATGTATTGGCATGATTTCTACTACAACATGGCTATTATTTCTAACTAGAATAATAGACCTATTAGTAATTAATGCAGACCCTTCATGTTGTTCAAAAATGCATTTGGAACAAGTTGAAAAGTTTGGTAAAAAAAAAAAAAAAATGAAAAAACAGATCCATTCTGATCCACCTCTGATCATCAAAAAAGTAAATAAATATTAGTATAGTCAATCATTGATAATAATTCCACTTTCTGAAGTACATCATTCCTTGTTGAGATTACTGAGTACTACATCTTACAAATCGTATTTTAAAGAAATGTCAGTGGTCTTCTTCAACAATATAACATATCCCATGCTTTGTAGTTGAGATGTACAAATATCATTTTACATTTGGAATTTCAATACACCCATTTTTAATTGGCATCTGACCTCTATAATTTGCTGCATGGGAGCGTATTTTAAAACGTCTTGTAAACTGACCATTTCTGCTATCATCTGATAACACATACATACTTAAGGATGTGAACAAAAGGAAATTATTGCCATCCCAAGAAAAATGTATGAGAAATATGAGAACCACACAATTTTCTGTTCATATTGTTATTTTATACATTTTATTGACAGCTTATTAATGGGGCTGGCAGATTAAATATATAATAAAAGACCACATTCAACAGCCTATAAACTGAAGTCGGAATGTCATTGGGAAGCAGAAACTACAAATATTTATCTGCTTGCAAATTTATTGCATTTTGGTGTTTGCTAACCCCTATAAAGTCATTACTAACCACTCAGGAATGCAAATACAAGCAGCTATCTAATAAGCTCCCCAAACATGTCTGCCTTTTGGGCAACAGGAACATAAAATCCGAGGGCCTGATATTCGTAATCCCAAATATTTTTCAAGTTGCCTCGAATTTGCACCTGTAACACAAGGTGGACAAGCTTATTACACAAGTGTTGACTTGCATGCCAAGTGGGCCAGAAGAACCAGGACTATGTCCCCCTGAAAATAAAACATGGATGGATTGCTTGGCAAAATTATAAAATTGCTTAATCCATCCTTACATTTGCCTCTTTTTTCAATTAAAATAGAATTCCAAATATGTTATCAAGATGTCTTTCTTGGAGAAGCTTATATAGGTGCTAAGTCTCGTGATGCAACAAAACAGAGACGGGTACAGTGGGCTCTAACAAACACAAGGTCCTTCAGCCGGTCTGTGAGCAGGAACCGCAATGTGAGGAGTAACGCAGGAGTAACGCAGGAGTAACGCACATAATCAGCTAATGCACTAGCTCTGTTTGCAGGATTAGGCATATCTTAACAATCACAGCTTCAAAAGGTGCTAACTTCTCGCAGTGAGTTTGGCAAATGAACTGACAAGAAATTCATATTGACTCCTTATTCTTTCAGCAAATACTTAAGTCTGAGAACTTGTTGATGATGCTAAGTAATCGAACACACCATAAAAAGAACAGCAATCTCCTTCCCCTGTCTCATGATCGCTCTTGATGGAAGCAGTTTCAAACATTGATTGTGCCAGTACATTGTTTTGTTGTTTTTTTGTATTTGTTTTTTTTTTTTTGTTGTTTTTTTTTTTACAGTCATCTCAATCACATTTTCATCTACTTTTTTTTTTTAACTTTTATGAAAATGAACATATTACCCTCTGCGCATGTTTTACATCTTCGCTATTCAGTATTGTTTGTCATATCAATCGTTAAAATGGATCATAGCAAGGCGAGATTGTATTGGTACAGTTATGCACACAGATTCCTGAAAAGGCTGAGGTAAAATGTGGGAGAGAATTGTATGTAAACATCTGTATACTTCATATGTGTGCTTCAGTGCTTTACAGTTACGGAGGCAATGATAAAAAATTAAAGTCTTAATGTACGTCAATGTGTCAATGATAGATTTATGTAGACAAATAAAATCTAGAAATGAAGTGGCAATAATATCAGCGTGTAACTAATTTTGATTTCTGAGCTTTAGGTTAGAAAAATTGTTACTCTCATCCAAATAAAACAGGCAGGGTGGGGGAGGGGGAGTATTTAACAAATATAACTGCAAATATTAGCGTAAATTTCAGGTATACTGATAAGGGGGACAGCTCCTCTCCCCAAGTCCCAAATCGGTTACTGCTGTGTTACTCAGCCTGCCAGGGAATGCTGGTTTTGGTTACAGTTAACTTCTGAATTAGATACGACTGACACGTTCACTGAGTTGTGACTGTGACTGTTAAATATGTAAACAGGGAATTTTATATAGGTGTCTTTTTTAATAGATAAAAGTGTATTTCTCAATAGATTTATATATATGTAAATATATTATTTGAGCTTATTTGATTAATTAATAATGTTGTTAGCTATAAAATTAATTTTATTCTTTAAATTAATTACATTTTTTTAAGTTTATTCACCAAAGTGAGGTTATGACTGTGGCTTCTGAATGTTAGCATAGGCAAGGACCTATATTTTGCCTCAAGTTTTCCAGATATTTAAGAATATGCTTGATCTGATTTCCAAAGGTCCATAAGGTGGTAACTACAATGTATACTCTAAATTCTGAAGGTGGATGGTTCCTCGGGAATGGGGCTCTGCCTTAGATTGGCTGGATCACAATCCAGCCTCACCATTGGCTGAATCACAATCTAGCCTTGCCATTGGTTGGATCACAACCCAGCCTTGCAACTGGCTGGATCACAATCCAGCCTTGCTATTGGCTTGATCACAAACCAGCACACACAGGGGGTCTGTGGGTCTGCAGTTCAGAGGCATAAAGCACCCACATTATATATTCACATTTTCTCCTCTGATCTTTTATACACGGTGACCTCAGTGTAACAATGAGTTATATGTGTTTGCCAAAGGTATCATACAAGTACTGATTGAAAGTGCAAGTAGGAAGCTTGGCACAATGTTTAGTCAGTGTTATGAAAGAAGCATCATTGTAGTCACACTTGTAAACAAAGACACAGTTTCTAAAGCCCAATCCCACCACCCTAAAATGGACAGGTATTATTTTTAAAAAAGAACACACCTGTACACAAATTGAATATATATAAAATACATTTACAGATATACATATACATATTACAGCAATTAAATATACTCCAAATCTGTCAATGACCAGTCAGTAAAAATATTGAATTGGGCAGCAGCAGAAGTAGATTCACATAGATGTCTAGATACGGGGCATTATCTCTCGTGGGAGGTGTGAGGTGTTGGGAGACACGGAAATTGGTTTAAAAAAATGGAAGCCATGTTTACGTAAGGAAAGCCCCTATTCTGGCAGCATTATAGCTGCCCTGAACCCAAAGGCTTGACCTGCTGACTCATCCTGAATGGCCGACTGCTGGCATAAAAGCCAGATCTCTGGAACAAGGTGCCATTTTTACAGTTTTCAAGTGATTTTGTTGGGGAGGTAAAGCAACAGCTGTCGGGTGTCTCAGATCATTTGGCACAGTTCTGTCTCATTTTACAATCCAGCTATTTCGATAGAATGGCTGTATTCATGAATGTTCTTTGCCGGTCCACACAATTTATTATTATTATTTTTTCTTTACATTTCTGGATTATTTTGAGTGGTTAAAAAAAGAGAAAAATCATCCCTACGGATGCAGTATTATGTTTCCTTGAGGCAGAGAATATCCAACTTTAATGATTCCATGAAATGCAGATATCTAGCACTTCTGAAGAACACAAACAGTGGCCCAAACGGGACACCAAAGGTGCAGTCCGGTGGACGTGTGTGGCATGTGACTGAGAAGCGCAGTGGAGGTGTGAGGCGATCAGTGTGCCCGGCTGGCAGCTGCAATAGGCTTCGGCTGAGAGCGCATGCTGCCTTCGGACACCAGCACCACCGTGTGGGACCTGTGACCTTTCAATATGGGCCTCTACTGGCATCCACACCTGATTTTTGAATGAAAATCGGAAAATAATTTGGTGGTGGGGGTGGGGGGGGCATTCAGCAGCCCATTTTTTCCGCTGTTGTTGTTGTTGAGTTGAGCACAAGAAACCACGGTTCCTTGGAGGGTCAGCTAAAGTATAACATCTTTACGGAAGACATTCAGCCACTTCTTTCCCTTTGGACTCATCGGCTTTCAGCAGTGAGAAATCTTCCATGAGAGATGATGCCATTCACTAGTCTTAAAATAAGAAAACCATGTCTTGGATGACATAAAAAGTTCAAGAAACATCTCAGATGAGACTGGCGTACACAATGAAGAGGATTTAAGGGTGTAAAACAGGGGTGATATCGAAGCTGATTTTTTTAATACTGATCATTTCTTGACATGGCTGTATATGGAGACTTCACTACCATTTAAAACTTTAGCCTACAAAGGAACTGATTTTTGTGTTAAAATGCTGTCTATAAAAATACAGTCAATGTGACATACTTCAGAAGGACTGAGGTGACAAAAAGAAAAGTTATTTGAGTACAGAATTTACCGTTTAGAGTAACGTTCATTCTAATTCATTTATTTGCACTTCGTGGTGCTGTATACAAACAGAATTTTTGGGAGTTTGCAACACATGTTTTAAACTACGTCAAAATTTATTCAAAAATAATTTTTAAGACTTTTTTTTTTTTTCTAAAAAAGAAACAAAACATTATTGGACATATGAACTGATAATGTTGTTTTGAGAAAGAAACAAAAAGCTTGCCCCTTAGGTCATTATTAATCCATGGCATCCTGGATGAGTTCTGTACAGATCACGGCACATAGTGGCATCATTGGCACATCGTACAGTAATAATTCAGTTCTGCTCTCCGCAACCTCCTGTGTATTATCCGGTCTTCAAGACTTCTGCAGAGTTGATTCACATTTTGGCACACACACATAATTATGTATTTACTCTAAATATAGGTCTCTGTAAAATACCCATGAGTGGCATCTTGTACACTGTCTCATCTCCCTTTTAGAAAAATAAATTTATTTTCTCATGTCGGAGAGTTCCCACTATTTAACAAAGTCGGCTGTGTGTACTGTAATTGCTTGTTTCACTTGGTTTAGAGGTCTACCAAAGGGATCCTGAAAGAGAAATAAATAAATGTTTATTAAATGACAAAGCAAAAAAGACAGCATCTTTGGCCTATAGTGTTACATTATAGTGGTGCATGTTACAAATATGCACATTCAGTAATTCTTACATGGACAAAAAGCAATCCAAATAACCCCGGACGTATGTGAGCAACCGGTAATTGAAGGTGACAGTACTGACAATTACATTACATGCACAGTATTAGTAGAGTAAACTGCTTAGGTGGTTTTGGCGTGATCATTTGTGCAGGTGTGCAGAAAACAAATCCTTAATGTGCCTGGATGAACAACACATACAGAACCGTGCATAAGCCTTAGACAGTCAAAGAAAACATTTAAAGCTATTTATCTGGATAGTATGTCTATATTTGTTCAGAGGGAAAAAACATTCGAACATATGCACACCAAGACCGGCACAATAAAAAGAAACAAGAAATTCTTTCGTTTTTCAAAAAATTACTGGTATCTTGTTGGATGGATTTCAGTTCCCAGACCTCTCCTCAGGGGCATCCCAGCCATTTCATTAATTAATTTAATTAGTTAAATAACTCAGTGAGGTATTGATTAGCCAACATTGTGTGCTAGTGGATGAGTAAAAAAAAAACCTGGATGGTTGAATGTTGTATTGGATGGTTGCTGCTAGAACTGGGGCGACTTTATGAGAGGTTTTGAGAAAGGAAAGCTAACACACTTTGACAGGCATATTACAATTTTACACCAAGGTGAATAATATTTAGACATCATTTGCTTTGACTACCCAAGACCTCTGCACAGTGCTATACATTGGTAGAAAAAAATTATACTTCAAAATTCCCTGGGGTTTGATTTATAACGTCTGTTGCTATAAATACAGATTTTATTTGGTGCAATACTATCTTTCAGACTGATAACTCAGTTATGGAAACTGACCTGAAAGTGTCTTTAAAATATGGGATTCAAAGTGAAAGAGTGTAATATACAGCAACAGCTAATCTTGATGAATGTTTGGAGACCCAGTGGACAGCGACATTAAATGTCAGCAGCTTCAGTACCCGTATGATTTCAAATCCTCCATGAATCTTCCACATTCCTTCCGGTTTACATTTTATAGCAAGACATACAAATGCGCTGCTGTTTTACAGCCTTTAATATTTAATAGGTAAAAAAGAATGTGAAAATTACCTCATTAGATGAAGATTAGAGATACTTTTGGCCAATACTGCATGACATTAATGTTTTTCAGTATTATATCTCACATAAAATTTTATGGCATGTAAGCTTCAGAATCACTAGTAAGAAAATGCATTTCCAACAGATACCCAAAATGAGGCTCTTGGTGTGCAGGCAGAGACACAAGAGAAGTGTCGTAATGGCAGTGTCACATACCAAGAAACAATATCAGGAAGTCTTGTCCTGCCCACGACAAACAAGGGTACTTCGGCCAGTCAGCAGGAGATTTCGAACCATTTCTCGGACACAAAGGCCACAGGAATTAGCTGCCGTTCCGTGGGCGGGGGTCTGGAGGAAGGAGAAAAGCAAGCCAGTGAGAGGGGGCAGATGCACGCCACAATAACCTTTACCAGAGAAGCACAATTTTAAAACACAACTCCAAATATGAGGAACATGCATTGTTTAAACAAAGATCCTAAAGCCAAAAGACAAAAAATAATTTATATTTCATAGTAGCTAATTTTTTAAAGATCATATGACATCAGTTAATAATAACAATAACACCTGTCATTATTATTGTTATTGTTGTCATTGCCTTCGCTGTAGTAATGATACTGAACATTTAACTAAGTAAATGAATTTTAAGTCTTTATCTTCAAATGCATTTTAGAATTATAACAGTCATTATAGTTATTCAGTTGTTCCTTTAAGATTTTGAGTTCTGTGACTTTACACAGCATAGAATATACACAGCAGAGGGATCTGACAATACAGTCACATGGCAACGGCTGATGTGTTAGTTCAGGAAAGCGGCGGGGGAGGGGGGCAGGCAGAGCTGACACCCCCATTTGACACAACAGTCTGTTGAACAAGACCTCACCATTCTCAAGTCAGCTCCTAGCAAGAGCTGGTGGGGGGGATTCCCCCACATTAAACAATAAAAGCAGCAAACCCTGCGATGGAGGAGCCCTTGGCAGGCGAGAGGACAATAGGCCCAATGCTTTGGTACATTGTTATTCACACAAGCATGTATTTTTATTTCAGCATTGATGCGATTCCCACGGCGCATACAGTGAATGCTGTAAACTTGTAATGCATTCACTTCAATAGCCACAAGAACCGATTCCAGCATCATTCAGGCCGCTATCCCCTTAAAAGATAAACCAAGGATCCCTCACTGCCTTTTGGGTGCAGAGATAACAAGAAAAGTTTGTCCTGAATTAACAGACAACTCCTGTTAAAGGATTATCTTTTGCATCTTTGCATAAGCCATATGTATTAGGTATCTTTAAAGAAGACTATTTTATCTTCCATTATCTTCCGGAAGACCTAAAAATTTAAATTGGCAATAAAAATACATTCAGCTTTGCTGAGCTCATTTGAATAACATTTCTTCTCTTTCATAAAAAAAAGTGCGTCCATAATTTCCCATCACCACAAGTATGAGAGGCTCGCACTGAACAGAACATTGAATATTGTCCAAGTTATTTTCAATGGACTCTACGCTACAAAACAATGCTACTTTGGCTTAGATCACTATCACTGATCACCAGTGCTTGAAGTGGGGAAAAATAAGTGCAGGAACTCTAATTTTCCGACATTTGACATTTGTGCGGTGAAAAAAAAAATCAAGTCTTTAGGATG
>JAODJU010000108.1:744368-758718 GCA_026776725.1 Gnathonemus echidnorhynchus | reverse complement strand
ACAGTCCAAGCCCAAGAAGACCCCCCCCCCACCCACCCCGGTCACCTTTCCAGCCCCCCACCCACATATTATCCGCCTGCCTGGAAATGCTCCGTGAGACCCGCCGTTGGCTGGCAATCGCCAATTAGTGCCGTTGTCACTGCATCCATCTTTGCCTTGATTTTCACTGTAGCTCGGTCACCAGAAACACTTACCGAAGGAGGAGAAAAGACTGGAACATTGCAAATCACAGTGCATTATCTGAAACCGATTTTTTTCTTCTGTCTGATGTCATCAGCAGCCCTTTGCAAAACTCAATCACTGTAGAGGGCAAAACTTTCGAAGATGGCTGGGAAACGGGTGACCAACATCTTCATTACAGCACTTAGCACGAAATGAGGCCGTCCTACATTCCGGCGCTCGATATTTCACGGCCAGCGGAGGCAGCCTTGACTAACGCCTAAGCACATGTGACAATAAGTCTGGAATAACGGAGCAGCAGAATGAGGCGGAGTTCCAGAAGGGGCTGCAGGGGTCCCACCTCATTACGCGACTGTCACAACACCTGTCCGTGTTCATTTGTGTAACCGTTTCAGAGGCCGGATGTTCAAAAGCTAAACCCGGAGTCGGGAGTGAGGGGCAAGCGATGCGGAAACAGGGCACAGGGACCTGGTAAGGTGAGCGGGGCCTCTGACACGGCAGACGAGGGAGACCTGACCGTCTGACTGGACGTTGAAGGTGTCACGCACCATGTGCCTTTTCACCCCGTCCACATCCCAACCAGCGATGCGGGTAAAAGACGCAAAACAGGAGCGATTAAAGGGATTTCGGGAAGGAAATGAGCCACAGCGGAGGTGGTAGCAGGGAGCCCGAAACAGTGAATCACGTTCCTTATGTCCTCACTTCCTGTTTGGCTGGATTTCTGTAATGAGAGAGGCCTTTGCTGCATACTTCTGTCAACAGAGCTATGGATCATCACTTCAAGCCAAGATTAAGCCTTTGGGGAGAAAAGATTCATATTTCCCTGAGTTTATTGTAGGACAATAAAGGCGAACATTAAGATTTTTTTTCCCCCCATTACCATGGTAACTAGCTTCTTAGTGGGAACAGGCAAGATATCTCCCTTAGGCAGCCTCAGAGGAGGCTTGGATGCTATTGTTCTCGTTTTACTGTCAGATCACAGGGGCCGTGCACGACAAGCTCATCAAAATCACGCACATTAAAAACATACTGCCATTTACCATAATGAAGAAACAGCAGGATGCCATATATGGACGTGTAGCCCAGAGCTGCAGGTGCACTGCATAGTGACCACAGGGTGACGAAGGTTACTGACCACTGAATTTAAAATAGCCGTCTATATAATTGTAAAATTGCAAGCTATTCGACTTCCTCGGGGTAACAGATTTCCCAGAGTAACAGACTTTTAAAAAATAGTACATTATTAGAGATTCCACCAAATTAACTGCTTGCGAAGGATTAAGAGACAGTGTGTCTCTGGCTTCTGTTTTACTTCGATGCTGCCTGCTTGTTTTACTGTCGCAGTTAATCCCCTGACCCCGGAATATGACACCGAGCCCTGAGTTATTAGCACTGAGGTCTGCCGTGGTTCTAATCATCTTGTGCTCGTAATGCAGCCGACAGCCCCATCTGTGTGGATCCAGCGGAGCCCCCATGCTAAACGGGAAACAATCGGGGAGCAGCTGGAGCCCCCCAGCCATAAATCCCCGTCACGGCCCAGTCACCGCGATTGACAGCGTTCCCCCGGTACATTCCGTTCCTCCATGGCTGTGCCGGGAGTACGTGCCTGTCGTTTGGGTAGGAAGTGGGGGTGGCAGGGGGAGGTCCATAACCGTCAGAGGGCACCAAGACCACGAAGGATACACACTGTCACACGTGTGGGGGCCACACCTACGTGCAGGTGAATGTTCTACGAGGGAAGTCAGACAGTTTGGTATCGTAATGATAATGAATGATTATCATGTCCGGGACAGGGATCTTCAAAAACAGTTTTACACATCACCATGATTTTATATACCTATGTCAGATATCCCAGCTCCGCTGGAAGTTCCCGGAGTGTCTGGCTAATTGACAGCAGCTCCAAGACCCGCAAATGATGCACAATATCCCTGAAATCTGCCCCACCCCACCGGGTAGGAAAATTCTGCCACCACCCTCTGAGTGTGGTGCTCTAGCATCAGAGCTCCTCGTACTTCTGAGCCCTTTGCGGTTTATTGAGTTCCTGTGTTAGTCCTGTAATGAACTCAAGACTTCCCCGAGAGCTGGGTTTGTAGTTGTTCAGTTCCCGCCTCTGTTTTTCCGAGCAACAAAAGCCAACAGTTTGTGTTAGCCAGCCAGAAATGCATTACCTGGTTTGGCGGAGAATGGCCGTGAGATGGGAATAAAATAAAGATAGAAAAACAGCTAAGTTCAAATAATGAAGACATAGTATCCATTCAGATGTAGTGAAGTTGTAGTGATACAAGTTGTTTTAGCTTAGATTTGTAGAAGTAAAGGCAAATCGTTTTGGCTGTACTTAAATATTTAAGTTGGTATAACTTTAAAATACTCGTATAGTTTACTCAATAATAGAGCAATTTGTTAACATAAAGTTGAGCCAACAATTGTTTTTTGAGTGTAGGTCACATTAAAGGTAGAAAAAGTTATGAAATGATTTATTGTGGTTTCATTTTTTTACATCACAAAAATCTGCCATTTTAACAGGGGTGTGTACACTTTATATATCCAGTGTATATACATTGAATAGAATAGAATGATGATACTTTATTCATTCATATTGCGTTCTCACCTATGCCATATTGCTCTCCATGCGACATATATGCAGACAAGAGCAAATTTTGAGGTTAAGGGCCTCGTTCAAGGGCCCAATGATGGCGTCAGTCCTCCAGCCTTGGGATTTGATCCCGTGACGCTCCAATCAGGGTCACCTAACCGGCTGAGGCACACAGACTCACTGCGACATAATTTTAGGGGTGCACAGTAGGAGTGAAACACTACCGTAGCGTACAGCACATTTGGTGTTATCTAGCTGTTATGCTTTTTTGCCAGTATTTCTACTGAATATTCAGCACAATGTGTACCTCCATCACTCAGATATAAATGAAAACGACCTTTGCAACGCTGGTTAATACCCACAGACCTAATACAAATTCTAACCCAAAGCTGAACAGTGACCTGATGTTTGGATTCTCATGAGAAATAATCCATATATTTTTTTAAAAAATGGCTGTTTTTTTTTTTTGCTGAGAGAACATTTCAGGCAGGAACTGATGGTATCTATCAGAACATCTCCAGAAGGTGCCTTTTTTTATGGCTAAGCACTAATATAGCTGAAGTGCCTGCGAGGAAACAGCTGGGCAGGAATCACCTTGAAAGTGCTTGAACTCCGTCAGCCTGTGTTTGGTAATTATCTTCTGCCCTTTCTACATCACAGGGACACCCGAATACCCGCCCCCCCCAAACTTCCGCTACTCAGCCCACATCTCCTCCTGCCAGATGCTGGAGAGCTTTTCAAACCGGATCTGGCACGTGAGTCTCTGTGGCCCCCCGCTGTCTTTCTCCTTACACCTCAGCCACTTTCTTATGCTCCCGTAAATAAAAGTGGAAGAATAAAAAGAGAAGGACCGGACCGTCCTCTGAAAGTGATCGCAATTCCTGTCGACATATTGGACCACAGGCCGCCGCCGTATCGTAGCCGTCCCGCCCCATGCTGATGAAATGCCCCCAAGCCCATCAAACGTGGCCTGTGATCAATAGCAATTCTCTCTCGCCAGCATTTCGAGTTACTGAGGTCTGTTCCCAGCCGTCATCCACTGAATAGATGACGCCGGTGTAGCCTTTGCCGAACAAAGGACAGCAAAAATTGCCGGGAACTACAGGCCGCTAGCTTTAAAACAGACGTGTTTGCCCGGTCAGGCAACATTAAAAGACACAATTGATATGAAAGCTTACAATCTCTGTTCATGTTTCCCAGGAATATTGCTTTAATCTGGACAGTAGGGCAGTGGATGAAGCTCATTCCACTGAAACAGATTTGAAAAAATGTAACTAGAGCAGCCTCTAGTAGCCAAATAAAAGTTTAAACAAAAGACTCTCAAACATTCAACTATGCCGAAACGACACTCATAAATACATAAATTGTACATCAAGTCCTTTAGCTGGACACTTTTTCATCTACATACCACTCTATTTATAATGTAGGACTTCTCAGACATTGGTATCAATGTAAAATAGATGAACGTAACACAGAAAATTCCTGCGTCTTTATTTTTGGCCAAAAGATCCTTTTATAAATGCCCATCTAGCTGGACCCTAAAGGTCCACAGCCTGACTGGTTACTTTTATAAAACTGTCACTTGGCTGTACCCAGCTTGTAACTGAATGACATCCAAGGCAATAGAAATGAGTTGAGCCTCACATAAGCGTTCTTCAGTCACTTCGCCAAATATTGTGTTGATTAATAAAGTTGTTTCATTAATAATTTTAGTCAATTAATATGCGCAGATTCCCCATTGTGCTTAATCCTGAAGATCTATTCCATCGTCGATTTTGCATTCCATCTTGCTAATACTGAGCGTAGCGCTGCTTTGAGCATGCTAATGATGATTACTAGTTAATGAAGGATATTGGCATTTATTATCATTCTTGTTGATTTCATCTACAATTGCTTCTTCTAAGCAGCACTCAGAAATGTGCAGAAATCTCAAAGCACGAACATACAGCCCTCAGGGGATATCAACATAGCAAACAAATTTAAAATTCTTTTGCTGTTAATGGAAAGATCTTTCATAACATTTTCATCCCTTGCAATACAGACATGTGAACAATACTGTCAAGTACAGGAGCCTCTTAGGATTACTCATGGGGCACTGGTTATCTCAGAATTCAGAGACAATCATTTCCAAGCTAACACATTAATTAAATTGCACACATACGAAAAACCAGAACGAAACTGCAAGCTGTTTCGAACAGAGTTTAAATCATTTATGCATTTTATATCCTGACAGATACCGGTGATAAACCGTCCCGCTTATGTTTGCAAAGCATGATTTAACAATTGCAAGTGCCTAACAAAACCCATTTTTAAAAACACCCAAGTCTACAATAACTTCACAGACAGGATAGGCATTTCCCAAGAAGAAAGCAGAGGTTCCAAGAAGCGGAGCACTTCTTATAGGAAGAGTCAAACGTGTGACTCACCTGCTGTTTCTCCAATCGGCTTTGCTGGTTTGGCAGTCTCTCCGAAGCTCCCGCTGGGCGGCGTTGTGCTTTGTCTCCTGGGCAACATGGTCGTTACCACAAAGATTTTTCCGTTGTTTCTCTTGGTGGTGGTGCTGACTGTGGTGGTGGTGGTGGTAGTCGTGGCCTTGACAGACACTGTGGTGCTGGGCACTGCCCGTCCGTCGTCCTCACTGCCGTCGTCGCCCCCGGTCGGCCCCCAGTCAATAAAGCCTGGCACTGTCGTGGTCCTGCTGTCGCGGGATCTCTCATTGGTGTCCCACTTCAGCTGCCTCCTCAGCCGGGGCAGCGACGTGCCAGAATCCAGACTCCTGCCCTCTGGGGAGGCTGGAGAGGCCTGAGCATCACCAGAGGCGGCCTGGAGGTGGCACTCTTCACAGCCGGGACCCCCGTGGGCTGGACCTCGGCGCTTTTGGCCTACAAGTGTGGGACGACTCCCCGCTTTGTTGGTCGGCTGCTGCAGAGGATGCAGGCCCTTCTTCCATCCAAGGCCCTGAGACCTCCACGGTGGCCTACTTGGGGCCTCCCAAAGAATCGTGGGGCTAGTCTTTAGCCGTGGCACAGATCTGGCTGTGAGTTTGCCCCCCAGGCCAGGAGTAGGGGGGCTGCAAGCTGAGAAGTCCATGGTGAGGTGGATAATGGCTAGAAGAATCCAAGTGTGCCATCCCGGGGAGCTCCCTGGTCTTAAAGCAGATGTTGAACTGCAGGGACAGAGAAGATATTTAATGTACTCATTCCCAGCCTTGGCTGAGTCTGCAAAGATTCTGAATCAGGTAGTAGTTACACTGACACCGTAACTGGAAGCATAAAAATGTTATCGGAAAGTTACCAACTCTCTGGAAAGGTTATACGCCATGCTATTCAGCAAGTTACCTCACATGAGCTACTAAAGCAAAAAATCCCTTTTAACAATGAATAAAAACAAAAGTCGCTTTTGTTAGAAGTGTCAATCAAGTAAATGAGATCACAATAATAAAATGTAGACTGGCAATACTGGCAGCTATTTGTCAGCACTGAAAATTCCAAACATACTGTAACTTTCAATGTTTTCTCTACAAAACGGCCAAGATCTGAATATATCCCTGGGCGCTAAGTGGCTAATTTTGGTAATCCCAAAGGAAGTGGGAACAGTGTAATCTGGAGTCTAATAAAGCGCATTGGCTCTTACTGTACTTTCACAATCATAGACTTGCATTTACATACGTTTTATATATTCAGCAGATTCTTTTATCCAAAGCTACGTAGATTTTTTGAGAAAGCAGGGCCAAACAATCCCCTGGAGCCATTGCTGGGTAAGAGCCTTGTTCCCAGGCCCAGCAGCGCTGTTCCAATCACAGGCACAGCCTTGCTCCAAGGCCCGGCAGCGCTGGTCCAATCACAGGCACAGCCTTGCTCCAGGGCCCGGCAGCGCTGTTCCAATCACAGGCACAGCCTTGCTCCAGGGCCCGGCAGCGCTGGTCCAATCACAGGCACAGCCTTGCTCCAGGGCCCTGCAGCGCTGTTCCAATCACAGGCACAGCACCCTAATCCACTGATCCACACACCACACTCATGCCAAAGCGCCATATCTGTCACCTGACTGATCCGGCACCTTTCATTGTTTATTGCTGGAGACAAATTATGTCAGACAAGTCAGTGTGCAGTAGCTCAAGTCAAACCAGCACAGCCAGTTTTCCCCCGGGGCAAAACTACATTTATGTCCACAAGTGTCGCATGCATATGATGCGATGCAGTGCACACACAGGGCTTTCAACGGAAAACAAACGCTCTCACTTGCAGCTTCCATCAAAACTAAAATACAGCCACAAATAAATATTTTAATGTATAAAATATATAAAATGACCAATTTTTCACACAACTCGTCCTTTTTCTGATGTCAGCTCAAAACCTCTTTTCAATAGCAAATGTACAGCTACTAAAAAGTAAATTTTGAAATCTGGCCCTGAATGTGTGACCATTTGTTGGCAGGAGCGGTTCCTACACTTATTTTTCTTATTAACTCTAAAGAAGCAGGTCATTTGTAAGATTTGTTATGGAAAAATATCCGTGAGTGCATCCACTAGGAACCTTTACAGTGTGTCACCCTCCTGTCTCAGAGAACAATATACATTTTCCATATATCAATAACCACAAAGACAATAAAAAATATTATAAATGACTGACACATTTAGCTATATTTTTAAAGAATAAAGAAGGAACACACACAACTGATGATAAATTGTATTTGTGTGGATTTTGAAATTCAAATTTTCATGACCTGTTTTATTCTTTATGCACGGAATACAAATTATTGGTTTATGTCTGTGACCATACAGTAATTGCTGCTTCTTAATTTTTTGCAAATATCTTGAGCAGTCTTCATGAACACTGTTAAAATTCATTTTAACACTTCTGTTCTATGCGTGCTCAGTCTGTTAAATGAATATTTTTCATCAAATTATAATTGACCAAATGGTAGTTTTTTTTTTTACTCTTGTTAAGTGATTATGCATAGCAGCTTGTATTTTGACTCAGTATATTATCTGAAATGCCTTTTTGAAGGAGAATGATAATTACTTTCTGTTTTCTTATTTTAATTATTTTTTTCTCATAGGAAAACCTTTCAAATATACCATATGTAAAATCTAATTAGTCGTGACGTTAAATAACATTTTTTTGCCAATTTGCACTGAATAAAGTACTCCAAATGACTTTACACACACACACAGACACACATAGGTTTGTAATTATATCTTTGTGGGGACTCTCCATTCATTTCTTTGAGGAAAACTCTAATCCCAACAATGACAACCTGATCCCCTACTCAGCCCTAACATTACCCATAAGTAACCAAACAAAAAGCTAAGCCTAACCCTAAACCTAACCCTAACCAAACAAAAAAAGACTTTTGGCATTTTTCATTTTTTGATTGCATTCACGGGTCTTTGGGGAACCTGAAAAATGGTCCCCTCAATGTCAAAATAACAGGTTTATATTACATTGTGGGGAACATTTGGTCCCCACAATGTACTATAAACATAATCCATACACAAACACACACAATCTCACACACACAAAGCTCTGGAAAAAAATAAGAGACCACAGTTTCACTTATTTTATTTCACTTAAATTATTCTCAATTTATGGGTATGTGTCTGTGGAAAATATACATTTTTTTGCAGACTCCAGCCCTGGCTCTTCCCTGTTTCTCATTAATGAAAGGCCTCTTCCTGGCTTTATGGGTCTTCAGTCTGGCTTCTGGGAGCCTGATATGAACTGTCCTAGCAGTGCACTTCACACCATGTAATGTTTCCCGTTCTTTTTGAAGATCACTTGAAGTCATCCTCTGATTTGGAAGGCACTGCCGGTTAAGTTGACAGTCATCTCTGGCATTAGAAAGCTGCTTCTGCCCTCTTCCTGGCTGCTTTTTGGTTATTGCCAGTGTCTCCTGCTTCACGCTGTTCTTGTGTACTGCTGTCTTAGAAACTTTGAGTTTGGAAGCAGACAGCCTTGCAGCCTTCTTTTTGCAGAACCAGGATTAAACCAGAATTTAAAAATGCAGGTCTCAATTTCTTCCAGAGTTGGGTGTGTGTGTGTGTGTGTGTGTGTGTCTCTCTCTCTCTATATATATATATATATATATAGATAGATAGATAGATAGATAGATAGATAGATAGATAGATAGATGTCTAGAACATGGTATGAAGATCTTGACACATCATTGCACAAGTATACTCACACATACAGTAATTTCAGTAATTTTGAGCACACTAAATCTCCTGCATACGTTTTGCACTTTTTGATTTCTGCATGAATGAACATTTGGTAACATTCTAATGTAAATGTCCAAAATCATTATTCTTGATATGTTATAATAACATGAGGCATGACAAGAAAAATAATTACTCACAGAGAAGCCCCACATTTCAATATCCAGGATCTTACTGAGGACTGACAGCAGATAAGTTGATTGTAAATAAAATACATTATTCAGCAGCTCCTCAGACTTCCTGGTGACAGTCTGGGCCTCAGTCTCATCTCCGTTCCGTTTTCCAGCTGAACTCTCATAGGGACTTAAATTACTTTCCGAAACGACTGAGCGGCCCAATAATTAACATAAATGTTTTCCAGAGGAGATTCACCTGAAGGTCAGCTGGACTTTGTGGGGACAATACTTTCAGCCATGGAATAAAAAAACACAGGGAATGGGACATACTGTAAACATTTCCCCTTTGTTTTCTTGCTTTATGTAATGATTCATTATGCTCAGTCAAGTGTCATTTTACAAAACTAGAATTTAAATGCTCTTGAGCAAGCAGGAACAACCTGCTTGTTCAATTTGTGTCATACATGGGCCATGTGCTCTGATAACACGGGCTGTGCTGAGCAGCGTGCAAACCCTGTGATTAGCTTACAGCCTTGGCTTTAATCCCAGGAAATCGGTCTTGATGTCTTACACTCAAGGAAGTTTAGAAATTGTGACTGGAAGACTGTTCATCGGCACTGAAAGATCCAAGAGCATAACAGCAACATTTTACTTACGAAGGTCCATCTATCCATTCTGAGTCAGGAATTAAACCCACGTCCATGGATTCATGCAGGCCAAAGGAACAACAACAAACTGTCTCAATTCTGCTCCTGCAGGGCCTGAATCCAAGACGGCTTCTAAGATTTCCCTGCTCAAACACGTCTTAACCAGCTAATTACCAGATTTAGTGTGTTTGAACAGAGAAATCTGCAAACTGTCTTGAATTCTTGTCCCCCAGGACTCTAATGGGGGAATCCTGCTCTAGAGACTGTGCTTATCTATCATACATCACTGCAACCTTGTTCTAGATAAGCAGTATGAAAAACTTACCAAAAAGAAGCAAAATGGCAGTCATACTGTTTAATTTTTTTGACCCCTTCATTTGAATACTCAACAGGTAGCCAGAGGCACCAGAGCTGAATAGCTGCAGGAAAATCATTTTTATTTTTCAGCCGTAACACAACAACACGCCTACACTCCACCTACATGCTCAGAATAAAGGAATGCAAGATGATCAGTGAGGATACCAGAAAGCACGATGCAATTAATCCCGTACAGCAAGTGAGTAAGCATCACAAGCGCTTACAGTTTAGGAAAGTATCATTTTAAATTTGTTTCTTCTCATGGCTAAGCAAATAGAATGGCAGCCTTTGCTCCAAATATAATTACAAGGCACTTGCAGTGTGGTGGGTTCTAGCTTTCCGTGTGTGGAGTTTGCATGTCCTGGTACTCTAGGTTCCCTCTAATAGTACAAGAATATGCAGTGAGGTGAACTGGTGTCTGTTGTATGTCCACTGAGAGTAATGTTGGGGAGTAATTAGTTACATGTAACATTTTCACGTAATTGAACTGCAAAGAAATGTAATTGTAATCTGTTACAGTTACTGGGGGGAAAAAATCTGTAATTAAATTACAGTTATTAATCAAAATGTTGAATTTTTCCCAAGTGAGCTTCCTCTCGTTTGTAAAATTCTTGTGTTTTATGTCCTTATGTTTGTGATTACAAAAGGGGGCTGCATCTGAATATATTCTCTTTGGTAAAAAGCTTATATGTAGCATAGAAATTCATTTTGTTTCTTTGCATCTTTTTGTCGTGCAGAAATGCCTTCATTTGGCATATTTGTGGGTCAGCAAGGCAGTGTGACTTTTCAGCTTTATTGCCCATTTTAAAACATTTGTTAGAAATACAATCAAAAAGTGACTTAATACAAATGTATTAAGTTACTTTGACAAAGTAATAAAAAGTTACAATCCATGCTGCATTTTTAAAAGGATAACTAGTGATCTGTAACCTATTGCATTACAAAAGTAACCTTCCTAACACTAACAGAGAGTGTGTTCTGTGAGGGACTGGCATCCCATCCATGATGTGTTCCACCCTGTTCCCTGTACTTCCGGGAAAGGGTTAAATATGGATAGGCAATCAAACCACGGAATCATATGTTTAGACCAATTAACTAATATTTTGCTTGTATGGTTTAAGAACAAATTTAATTTACTAAAGGCTTTTCGAACAAACGGATGGATGTTGGACTTTCTTTGGCTGCTTTTTGGGGGAAACGTCTCCCCCGCGAAGCCACAAGCTGCCCTTGCTTTGTGTCAATCTTACCATAATTCTAAGCAGAGTAAATTGCTCATAAACAGATGGCATCTTGTGATGCATTGCTCCACGTTTCAGCATGGCCCTCAGACAGGATCAGCACTTCTCAAATGGAGGATAGACAAAGGACAATATTGCTCCCAGGGTAACCGAAAGGGAAATCATAAAGTCCTGTACCCTCAGTAAGATGTTCTTCAGCTGGGATAAGAGTAGCCTGAGGCACAGACCGTTATTAAATGTCAGCCTGCAAGGTCTGGGTGCTAAAAGTACCAGGGCAGGACAGTCTATTGATAAATGTTTAAAAAAGGTGAAATGTTGAACAACACACATTTCTCTGGTTTTTAGGAAGAGACACAGTACTCCACGACCCAGTAATTCAAACAGGCAGGTCAATGCCCAGTCATTGAGCAATACCGTTTTAATAAAATATACCATCCACAGCTTATCTATAAAATATTTAACTGCTACTTAATATGTAATAAATATATTGCCTGTGCTTACATTTTGCTAGTACAAAATAAAGTTTGGGAAATCGATGTACATATTTGTCTTTTGATAATTATTTCAAAAACTGACTGTGAGTTTTCCATGAGAGCAGACAGAACGGAAACAAGGATGTTCATTAGTTGCATTCTGGAATTCAAGTCAGTGAGTTAAAATATGCATAATCTATCAATAAACAAACAAATAAAGTCAGTGCTACAGAAATGGCAGAATAGATTCACTAAAAAAACTACAGTGGAAAAATATAGCACAAACAAGCAGCATACGATTTATTTTTAATATTGGACACGTGTGGCAAGCTCACTAGTGCATTTGCATCTTCGCGGCTCCCAGGTTGATGGTCTTAGTCCCAGCCCGGCCCCGTCTCTGTGGAATTTGCATGCTGCCCCCGCATTTTCTCCTGCTCACCTTCCTCCCACAAGCAGAAGACATTCAGTTCTGATAACTGGTGTCTCTGGATTGCCCATGGAGTATCTAGGGCCCAGGACTGCCTGGAATAGGCCCCCAATGAACTGCACCAGAATCAGTTGGTTAGAAGATCAATGGAAAAAGGAGCATACTCCTTAAAGAGACAGTTCACCCCAAAACTATAAAGGATATGCTTTGGGCGGCTTCAGTGCTGTCTATCCTGCTCTCCTGGGGATTGCCTAGTTTGAATGCGTTGATTAATGTGCCAAAAACACACAAAAAAAATTCAACAGCAATGTCTCTTACCATAAATCATGATTTGGTTACTCAGGATGATTCAGACTTTGTAGTGAGCAGTTTAATGTAGGAACTATTTTCTTCTACCGAACTCCAGACACCAATTGTATCACTGCACAGAGATACGAGCATGAGCACCCCAGTGATATCTTCTGCACAGTAATACGATTTTTGAATTGTATTTTTGGTGTTTTTTATCACCACAGAAAGAATGCCATTCACTCCCATTATATTCAAGAGAAACCCGACATTTCTACATCGATATCTCAAAAACTAGACAAGTGCCAGAAGAACAACCTTGATGGATCGAAAGCCCCTCTAAAACATATTTTTTTCAGTTTTGGGCTGACCTGCCCATTTAATATACTATATCTTTGAATATGCACAGTTATTCTGGTTATGAATTAATTTGAGTAAGATTTTAAAATTCAATTCAAACTTAAATTCAATACAATGTGTTTACCTTTGACAGATTTATATAAACCGTCTTCCATAACCACGTATCATAGTCTGGAGCCTATCCCAGAATGCATAGGGCACCAGGCAGTATTACGCTGAATTCACAGCATATATACATGACATATTTTGTGTTTTGTTTGACTGATTGCTAATTAGGAATTTTAACATACTGTTGCATACATTTTAAAAACCAGAGAAACCTTTTCATTTTTCAGTTTTCTTTTTTTTTTCCCATCTCTGTACAGTATATTATCATCACATTAATAATTAAGGGCAAAAAAAGCCATATTTCTGTTTTAATATATCAAGATAAATGTGGTCAATGACCTGGAATGACACTGGAAGAAAAGTAATTAGACATTAATGTCTTTCTGGATAAATGTCATTTATGGGGGAAAAAAAAGATTTTTTTTTTTTTTTTTGTGAATTTTTTTTTAATGTACTCCATGTCAGACAGGCATGTAAACAGGTACTGTGGGGGCAGGAGATCCAACAGACTGGCTGCTACAGGGGTGTTTAATCGTCATCCTGCTCTATGACAGGATGACTCAGATGCTGCAGATGACCACAGGTGACGTTGCACTTATCCTGGGGCGCTGATGGAGGCTGAGCAGCCAGGCCAGCAGCCTATTAGGAGCCAGCAAAGTGAGGTGCTATGAAATCACCCAGGGGCCATGCTCTCTGAACGTCTGCGTCGGCAGCAAAGAAGGACCATGCTTTCTGAACGTCTGCGTTGACAGCAAAGAAGGACCATGCTCTCTGAACGTCTGTGTCGACAGCAAAGAAGGACCATGCTTTCTGAACGTCTGCGTCGGCAGCAAAGAAGGACATGTTGTCTGAACGTCTGCGTCGGCAGCAAAGAAGGACATGCTTTCTGAACGTCTGCGTCAACAGCAAAGAAGGACATGCTTTCTGAACGTCTGCGTCGGCAGCAAAGAAGGACCATGTTCTCTGAACGTCTGTGTCGACAGCAAAGAAGGACCATGCTTTCTGAACATCTGCGTAGGCAGCAAAGAAGGACATGCTCTCTGAACGTCTGCGTCGACAGCAAAGAAGGACCATGCTTTCTGAACGTCTGCGTCGACAGCAAAGAAGGACCATGCTTTCTGAACGTCTGCGCTGACAGCAAAGAAGGACCATGCTCTCTGAACGTCTGTGTCGACAGCAAAGAAGGACATGCTCTCTGAACGTCTGCATCGACAGCAAAGAAGGACCATGCTTTCTGAACGTCTGCGTCGACAGCAAAGAAGGACCATGCTCTCTGAACGTCTGCGCTGACAGCAAAGAAGGACCATGCTCTCTGAACGTCTGTGTCGACAGCAAAGAAGGACATGCTC
>JAODJU010000108.1:723389-744268 GCA_026776725.1 Gnathonemus echidnorhynchus | reverse complement strand
CAAAAGTTTTTTTTTTTTGGGGGGGGGGGGGGGGGGGTGTACTGGCAGGGATACTAGTGTCCAAGACATAAACACAAGGCACCAATAAGGCATCTTGTCAAGAATGAGGATCAGGTGGAAATTGTCAGCAGAAAATCTTCACCTGACTTCCCCCTCCTGTGAAGACCACGCCCCATTTCCAACAAAGTCTTCTAACTGCTGACAAAAGGAGCAATACTTTGATGCTTCCATTCTGCTTCACTGACATCATTATAAAGCAGAGGCGCACAGCCCCACCCATAGGGGGCACTGTCCACTCCAGTCACGCCCCTTTCCAGGGGATTTTTTTCAGTTTAAACACTCTCACTTGTCACACTTTCTTGGATTCGGAGGAACATCAAAAGCAGGTTTTTTCCCTCTTCAAAGGGTATAAGGGACGCAGAACCAAATGTAGACTGTTGCCTGGGCTGAATCAGAAATGCAAATTGGCAGCATCACATCCAAAGCCATCCAAAGCCACACGCTCTTACGTTTTCTTTGTTGTTCGTGAAACATGCTCCTATTTTCACGCTCTTTAAACAAACACTTCAAAGCAGCCTACCAAAATAGCCAGGGCAGGCTGAAACAATTAGCATGAATGTTCTATTAGCTGGGAGGATTGCGATCAATAAAAGTAAAATATTCTAAATGGTCATTATATCATTATTTCAGTCTTTTTTTCCTCTTCATCTCTATTCCTTAAGGCCAGTGCTGTGTTAAGGTCTTTTCCTGACCTTACAATTAGGCACTCAAATACAAACAAAATATGTTTATATATAAAAGTATGTTCTTATTATTAAAGCAGAGCTAGTTCACGCATTTGTTCCGCTGTTTGCCGTACAGGTTTCGTGCATCACTCAACGGTAGAAAAAATGTTGAATGGACAACCTTCATTTTAATTAGCCTGTGCCCTTACCTGCCATGCATGGCCAGGTTCGTTGTTTTAAGGCTTTCTGTCCTTTTGTGTTGGGATCTCTTTTTGATGGTTCATGGCTCTGGTCCAGCCATAGCTACAAAGGGAGTGTAGATAAGAGCGGGCTGTCCTGCCCAGATTGTACTCTTGCTATGGGGTGAGGCTGTACAAATGGCAGATTCAGCAGGTTGCCTGGGGATTAGATTAGTAGCTTTTGTTTCATATCCAAGGATGGGTCCCCACGATGGCAACCTTTTGGCAGGTATTTAACCTGATAGCTGTGTAAAGGAAAGCGATGTACTCTAAGCAGCTGAATATGAAAACATTCTAGGGGCTCCTTCGTTTTGTATATCACATGAGAGTCTCAAAATAGGTTTACGCTCTTTGGTATTCCGTTTCATTAAAATACTTTAATCATGACATTACGAAGGTTCTCTATTGAATGAATGTACATATAGAGGGAGTACAGTGAAAACAGTAAGCAGACCTTGTTTTTCCCAGAAATCCATCGATCTTCTATTGCAGGCCATACATTCTCTTGAATACTATGAGAAATTCAGAGACATCACGTAACTAATATTGCATGTTGCTGGACTGCAAAAAGAGACCAAACTACCCAGAGGAAAAGAGGGAGAGCACACAAGCTCCACATATGGAGCTATACAGGAAATCGCAGAAGGCAAACATCTGAGGAGCAGCAACGTCAACATAAGAACTGCTGCTCGTTAACTTCCTGCAGGAAAGGTGCCTCTTCTGGGGATACAGTGCAATAAGAGATGAAAAAAGGACATCTTGTATCTTTTTGGCATTTTTAACAATGGTGCAATCATATATTTATTGAAAGGAACAACCACATCAGCACAACGTTCAGCAACGAAAAGATGTTGTGCTGAGAAAAAAAAGATATGTTGATAACAGTGTTGACAAAAATGAATAACTGCAGAAATATGAGAGAAAATGTAGGCGTTGCATAGGATTTCAATATAGATCCAAATCAGTGTTATGAAACTTCTCCAAGAATCTTGGACATTGTCCAAAAACTTCTCCAAAAATCGAAATGACCTTGTAATTAATGACTGACTGAGAATCCATGGATTTCCTTCATTAACACACTTGCTAAGTCTAGAGACCCTCGCTGGTACAGTTATGCTTCCAGCAAAGTGCGTCAAAGGCTGGAATCAATTATCCTCGACGTCAGAAATTTCTTCACTGTACTGAGTACTACAGAAATGAAGAACTTTTTCCCTCAGTCTCCCCTTCAAAGAAAAAAATTAAAAATCAGATTAACTCCACTTCAAATGATCTCATTCCATCATACATGGGGGAAAAAGGCCACAGATGGAGACCAGATTAGAGGCCAATAGGGGAAATGTTACTTTACAAAAAGTCCTGGTATTATCTATCATCCCTCATCCATAACCACTTTTCCAGGTGAGTCTGTCCTAAGAAGTGTGACACTCAAACCCGCGACCCGGCAGTGGTGAGGGCACACTGAAATACCCCAGAAGCTGCAGTATTTCCCCAGCATCCAACAACCAGGCAGAAATTCAGCACGTGCTATAACTCTCATAACATTTCCTTATGAAACATCCAAACAAGCAAAATGACTGGCCTTCTGTTATCTCCTTTATGACATCACTTCTTCTAAGAGAGAAACACATGATCAGGACTGTTGATACACCAGAAAAATAATTTCAATCATTCACAATTTAAAAAGTGCTAATGCTATTTAAGCACAATATTATGTATTCCTCATGGATTCTAACAGAATTAGCATGATAAAGGATCTGCTCTGTATACCTTTTTAATTAGTTAGCAGTCTATTATCTGTCATTGCCATAACATAGGAGGTTCCTTTCCTATAAGATGGTACCAACTTTTGATGGACAAAATGAAACCTGATGAACCATTTGCAGTCTTTTTTGGCCCCACTAGATGGTGATCTTGGTTTGCTTTTGGGCATGCTTTGTGCCCTTTGCTGAGAGCACCATCTGGTGGAGTCAAAAAATACAGCAAATGGTTCATGAAGAGTCATTTTGTCCATCACTAGTACCAATGGAGATTTCCTGATTTAACAAGCATGACATGGTGACCCAGAACTGTCACTGCAGGGCTACATGTTTGAATCCCAGCTCTCTATATGCACTGTGTGCAAGCTCTCCTCAGGTTTGCATGCGCCTGTATTTCCTGTAGTCCAAAGATGCGCAGTTACGTGAATCACTAAGCTCTCCATAGCCTGCAAGCAGGCACCCAGTGCAGGATGTTCTCTTCCTTGTGCCCTGAGCTTCCTGACTTAGGCTGTAAGGAAAATGTAAATATATCACAATACCCCCCTACTATTCTGTGACTTATACTAAAAACACTTTTACATTGTTCACCTTCTTTCTCTTGCACCTAAATATAGATATTTTTCACAGACAGTACAGGAACCAAAGTAGATGGCTCGGAGTACAGCCAGCAAGACCCTCCTGAGATAAACCTTCACCATTTTGCTGACAAGTCCATCTTTCGGGAAGCATGATGCCCCCTGCATCTCCGGGACATTTGGTGTCGATATCCTCACCCTGTGGCTGCCTGTGGCTCTCCATTGTTTGTACAGGTGTGGAGTTTTTTCATTTTCAGCTCATGTGCCCAAACACATCCCATCCAGCCCATCCACTGCCATGGCATGTCTCACACTTGCTTTCTGCTTGATGCCGTTACCAGCAGGTCAAGTTGACTAATAACGCTGCAGCTTATGTTCTTACATTAGCGGGGCAGCCATTTTATGAAGATAAATTATTCTACTGCAAAATGCGAAAGGTCATCAGTATTGGAGGCTCGGAAGACATGGGTAGCCTCCGTTATCCAGGGGGGAGCAGGCACTTCTACAGAGCCAGCCTGCCATCGCCTTGTTTATCTTATCTCTGTCCCTATTGTCCCCGCCCCCCTGCCCTTCCATCAATATAAAGTGTTATCAGTGTATCCTTCAGTAACCCGCCCCCCGGTGCACAACCTGCGCACCCTCACGGCTCTGCTGGAAAAGGACAGGAAGCTGTCATCAGGCTTGCTTGTGTGACACGTTCATCACTTTCTCATGTTTACCAGGAACTGCTTCCACACTGAACTGTCACACATCAGTTCTTTGCTGTGAGTGAGCCTGATGGTGTTATTTTTCCATGCATCCTATCTTACATACTGATTTTCTGTGCTGCACAAGATAAGAAACGTTAGAGGAGGACTCAGGTGATCCTTTCATACCAGCATTTAATCATTAAAAAATCATTTATTAACTTCACAGATGCCACCCAGAGCTATTTATATACATACAATATTATATACATCATCAACTTGCATTATATCAATATATGGTAACGCTTTACATTAACTGCACCTTCATAATGCTTTTATTGCATTCATTAAAGGTTCAGTGGACTTTCATAATGTATTCATTATAAGTATTCATAAAACATTCATAAACATCATGTATGTATAGCTTAATATCTTAACATCCTTTAACAGCTGTAATATACATTAATAACAAACATTATATAATAATAACAAACATTATAATTGTATAATCATGTTTGTTATTAATGTACTGTATATTAAAGCTGTTAAGGGATGTTAGGGTGTTAAGGTGTACTTGCATGCTGCTTATGAATGTTCTATGAATGCATTATGAATGCATAATGAATGCATAATGAAAGTGCACTTAATGAAAAGTGTTACCCAATATATATATTGATATTTACTAAAGAGATTCAGATTTTTACTTTCCAAGTTCAGTACATTAACCATTTCTCCACTGACTACCCTAAATTAATTAAAAATGCAGAAGCTGTGTATTTTTTACTCGGCCTAAAACTTGATTACTGTACCAAAATAACTAAACACTAGGCACTATTTTAAAGATGTCATGCCGTGCAAGACTTTAAACTCTAAGGAGCAGGTTGGGTTTTCGCTCTCCAGAAAAAGCAGATTTATCAGCAGATTTATCAATCCACTCTGGGTAATGAATGTAAGAAGCAGACATAAATAAACCAAGCATCCCTCCAAAAAATAAAAAATAAAACAAAACCAACAGAGAAAGCATCACAAGTGTGAAAGAGAGACTAACAGAGAAAGCATCTTAACTGTGAAAGAGACCAACAGAGAAAGCATCACAAGTGTGAAAGAGAAAGCGTCCTTCCTTCATCTCTGCCGATCAGCACCCCCCCAGGCTGAAAACTCTAAGGAGGGCCTGATTCTGCTTTGCTCAGCAAACTTCCCTTCTCCCATGCCAGTAGCTGGCCAACAGCCTGAGAGATGCAATCAGAAATAAACCCACAAACCAAGAGTTTGACATACTGATGCAGGGAATGCAGGGCAGTACAGCAGCTGGGGAAATTGTGGAGGATTCTGCGTTTGGAAAGTTCTGGTTGCTTTTTTTTTAAATTGATTTTTTCAACTTACATTCAAGATAAAAGGTGAGAAAAATACACGGCCGCCTCCGAACAATTCAGCTTTTTTATTTTTTGTGTCCCGGATCCCATCTGTTCTACCCACTTTGCCCTGCGATTTACGTGGGTTTGTTTGCAGTAAATATTATCAATGGAAACTTAGGTGGCAGTTGAGGCGAAGGCACAGGCCTTGTGGTACTGAGTGAACAAAACAGAGCAGCAGGTGATGGGACAGCGCAATTTCACTGGGATGCTAAGATATTCAGGCACAACAGCTTAGCTATACGAATCGTCAAATTGTACTTAAGTTGCCTTGAGACACAATCTACGACAAATAAAAAAATTAATAATACGATAATATATATGTGTATACGTGTGTGTGTGTGTGTGTGTGTGTATATATATATATATATATATATATATATATATAATTTCTGTTTGCTTCCTGGAGTAAAGATAAGAAACTCAAAAACTTAATTCATACAGGCAGATGCCAGTACTTCAGTATTTTAGTAAGTTCCCTTTTCTTCGAATAACTTTTTGTGCACTAATACATAACCACAGTTCAGCAACATGTAACCACATATGTGAGTTGGTGGTGACCGAAATCCATTTGGATTTTTGCATTGCTGAAATGTTCAGACCTACACACTCAAACTATATGAGTCACATTCAAGGGCATAACTTTGGATCGAACATTGTGGGGGTTGAAGTCCCCGCCCATTCATTATGTCAATATAATTATTAGGGGGCGGGATGTATTGGCTAGTTCTGATTATTGGGGGGGGGGGGTTACAACCCCCACCACCTCCCCCCTTAATCTACTCCCATGGTAACACTGACAACATATTCAGTGTGGCATCAAAAGGCAACAAAGGATCAGAATATCACGGGGTGCCGTGTGGACAAAGAGTGTCTGGGACATGAATAAAGGAATGAAGGAGAGGAGACAGGTTTCCATTTCACCTCACTCCCTCTCTTCGCCGTATATGGGGCAGTCTGTGTTCGTGTGTGTCCAGGTGGGGGGGTCAGCTGGGAGTCCCATGAATGGTGGCGTGTGAATACCATCCCGCCCCCCCAGTCCCACCTCACCCCGGGAATCTCTCTGATCAAACCAGGTCCATTTGGCACGGGGGGGGGAGCGATTCATTCATCTTCACAGCGGTACAGGTAGCGCCATGGATCAACGCCGCAGGCGTGCTTGCCAAATCTGTCGCTCCATTGAGTAGCCAGAACGTAAAATTAGCATCGTTTTGATGAGGGAAACAAGGTGTGTGCTTTTGAAGCGCAATATTATTTTAATGCATATTACATATAGGGTGAGCAGATATTCCATGTCAGGGAGGACACTCTGAGCTAGGACAGGAATTGTAAATTACCATTTCAATTAAACGGACCTGGATTTCACTTGAGCACCGAGTTCTTGCTGTGTGCTGATTGGTCAGTCTCCTATAATCATGCATGTGTCACTAATGCTAATGTGAAACAGCTGGATGAGTCTTTCAGTCAAGGAAACAAACCAGTCAAAGCACAAGAAAAGCTGAACTATTTAGCCGAGCACAGGAGCCTTTCAGTTTGAAAGTAGTTTGTAAAACCCAAAGTAGCTCAAAGTGTCTCCCTGACATGGATTATCTGGTCACCCTAATTACATATTTAAACTTTTGAGGCAATCGCTCAGTTGTCTGCATCTGTGTCTGCATGTCGAAGTACATATATATTTTCTTGAGAAATGTATTTACAACTAACTGCATCTGCGATGACACACCAGCCCTGTGTCAGAAAACTGCTCCCAGGAAAGCCAGAAAGTCATTTTACCGCAGAGTGCCACCCAAGAAGCCTATACTGTAAGACAGTGACTGAGGGGGTTTGTCTCCCTGCTGCAAGTTTCGGAAATAAAACCATCCTGTAAACAGCACTCTGCTCATCTCTTCGGTGCCACTGAAACAAGAGTGTGGCCCCTTTAAGGAAACATGACCCAGAATAATCAGTGTTTTGAAAGAGAGGTCAGCTGGGATGCGTTTCGCAGCTGGGAGTGCCGGAGCCAGCCTCTCTCAGAAGGCTGCCAGTGTCTCTGTATGGGGAATGTTATGTAAGAATTCCGCTTTTTTGCCCGCTCATGTAACGTTCCTTAAAAAGAGAACCTTCCGCAAATGATTACAGTACTTCAGAAATTATCGCGAAACTACATGAGGGAGAGTTTGAAAAGAAAGACGCTGCACTTCTTCATATGAAATATCTAATACACACACACACAAGCTATATATATATACTGTATATATCTCAACATACTCATAGCTGTGTTCCCTGTCTGGAATTCCACTCACAACTGCTTACCAAGGCACAGAGCCCCCACCATCTACACTGCTCACTTTATGCATCAGTCACACATAACAAGTGACAGAACTGCCTAACACTGTACGTTATGCACTTTTAAAAGCACCGTTTGTACAGAATGTTTATTTATTTGTTTATCGTTCTCTTGTATGTTTCATGTTGTCTGTGTCCATCCATCCATTTCTATAACCACTTGTTCTATTCAGGGTTGCAGGGGTCCAGAGCCTGAGCATGTTCTCCCTGTGTCATGCAGAGGCACACGCATGTTCTCCCTGTGTCATGCAGAGGCACACATGTTTCCTCCCACATACATGAAGTTGGGCTGATAGCTATATGTAAATTATCTGTAATGTTTGATTGCATGTTTGTACTGCAGTGGACTGGCATCCAGTCCAGCATGTGCCTTGCGGTGCCTGAGGAGGCCTCCATGAACCCCAGAGATCCTACCCTAGAAGATTGATGGGTTTATTAAAATGTTCATATACACTGTAACGCTCTACAGCAATGTTTCCCACCCCACTAAATCACTAAACAGTCCTTGTTTTTGCTCCCTCCTGTAAGTTCCAGTGAAAAACCTGGCCTTTCTGGTCAGAGAGCAAACACAAAACACTGGATTTCGAGGCTGGAACAGTGCAATTCGATACACACCCTCAAGATCCAACGAGTGAGTGAACCGAGCAACAAAACAACTGTTAAATGAGAGAATTGTGCAGCCACAAGAGGCGAGCAATCGCTCCCAGTCTCTCCTCCAAGGCGCATATGACAAACTCACTTACCCCTCTCCTGAAACATGAGGTCCGGGGGGATGGAGTGGGGCGCTGCCCCCAGCGGAAAATTAATTGGCCTCCCCTGTCCCTCTTCGATCCAAAGCATATCACTGGCTAATGATAAGCTTGGCCCCTCTGTATGAAAAATGGCCCCTGATATGCCCCCTACCTACAAAAGTCTTACAATCACCCGTGATCCACACCATCCCACGTTTCACTGTTCCTTTGAATAAACACAAAATGCAATCATGGACGTCTTAAAATGCTTAATACCTTGTGATTACTGATCTTCTACAGTTTCGTTAAAAGTTACTATAGTGTACTTCCCTTAAAGAGCTTAAATGACTTTCCATAAATTTTGCATATTCCTATCATTCTAACTAATGAGTAGCTGGAAGGTTTTAAATGTAGCACAGTGTGAGAGGCACAAATGACAGGATTTAAAGTGCTGATGCCTGCTAATATACCACTTATGTACCATTTTGTTGCCGTCTACAAGGGGCTTTTCTGGGATTATATAAGCTGATAAGCCCAAACTCTTAGGGAACATAGAGTGTAGTCGAGACATAGCTTTGTATCGAGATTACTATCCATAAGAAACCTAAGCTTGACGTGAACCTGGAATTTCATCAGTTAATGTGATTACAGTCTTAACAGCTCCACTGTTTTTACAACTATCCCTCTCAAAACTCCCAAAAGCATATCCCAGGACATGAGGCAGGGCAGGGGACACCCCGGACGGGATGCCAGTCCATCACAGGACACACACACACTCATACTACCAGAAAAAGATAACAGTCAGTGTGGTTTCAGAGTTTAGCTTCTGCCGTTAGTTTGTGGTGTGGTGTCTTTAGCAAAGAAGCTAGTCTGAGCTCTTTTTCTGGAGAACACAGAGAAGCGCTCCAGAAAGAAACGATGGATACATTTCCAGAAAAATCAGCTTTTTAAAGCAGCTGTTGCTGCACAGACAGAAAGCCGGTCAATAGATTTACCAAGATTTCCTGTGTCCCTTCACGCTGGCCGAAGAAGGCAACCCCATCTGTTAGGAGCCTAATATCGCACGTCATACGAAAGGCTACATTGTTACCTGTGACTGATAGAACTGTGCTCTCTATACATATAATGTCAGCAGTTAGGCTCTTTTAGGCTGCTGGGTTCCATTCCAATCCCTGACTCTCAGGATAAGTTTGTATTTCCTCTCTGTCATGTGGATTTCCTTCACGTACTCCAGCTTCCTCCCGCAGTCCGAAAACATACAGTTGGCTGAATCAGTTTCCGAAGCAGGTTCTCGGGAACCTGCAGTCAGTTTGGGGAGGGAGCAAAGACATTAACTGCGGGTCCCCAAGGAACAGACCGGGAAACACTGGGCTAAATCGCTAACTTCTGCAAAGCTATTAGTGTTTTATTATGTGCAAGTGTTCCCTGTGATGGAGTGACATCCTGTTCAAAATGTCCAATGTGCTCAGCATGACTGTGCTGGATAAGAGATTAGGGTGAATAGGTGGATCTTCACAATGCGATAAAGGAAGAGTGTGACTCACAGGCAACCCGATGATCTTTTTATTTCGTTTTTTTAAACAGGTCAGGCCTCACAGTTAAAGGAAGAGCTGCAGAAGCACCAGTTTCTGCTGTTAACTCTGGTAAACCATAACCTAGAGCTGCCTGATGGCGTTTAGGGGCAGACGGTGGGTCACATGACCATCTGATCCAACATGGCTCCCCACTTCAGGAAGAGGAATTCTACTGAGTTTTCCTGTTGGAGGTATTCCTGTTTTTCCTGCTAGGCCTCCTCATTTTGTATGTGCCAACTTAAATATGCATAATTTTTAAAAAAGAAACTATTCATTAGTCCTCCTTAATTTTTTGGTTGGCACAACCCTCTCTCTCCCTCTCAGTAATGGACTTCCTGTATAACACAGCACATACTAATGACTGTGGCACAGACTAATTTGCCACTTGTCCATTGAAGAGTATAATTATTAATTATACAGAGGATTTTTTTTCTACATTCACCTTATGTAAAGTTAAGTTTTACAATTTTCAAACCCCCATAACTAGGATGGATGGAATTTTCTGAACCTGTTGTTTACTCAGCCATCACCACCAATGCATCGAAAGAAGCTTTTTTAATAAATAAAGATTCTTAGGATATCAAATGTACATAAAATTTTCTATCTTGATGTATCTAATTCTGCTACACCAACAATATGTTCATGCAGAATATCTGCATCAGCCAGAATGCTGTCACACAACAAAATGTTTCTAAAACGTTTCTCTGCTTCCCGGATCTCTGATTCTACTGGATGTTGTTAATGAATTTACACCAGCAAACTCCTTCAGCCGATTCATTTCTGTGACCCCCCACCCCTACATAAGGGTCAGAAAATACATATTTTTTTCTGAAAAACCACTCACTATTGTCTGAAGAAACTCGATTAGAATACTGAACTATTTCCTGGATGAGAAATGTGTGGATGTTTCTCAGGAGGGGCAAGGTCAGTGGATAAGCCCCTCTACACACCTATAACTAATTTTATTGAGTACAAAGCGAGTTTGCTGTGTGTTAGCGGAGGGGGAGACTTGCCTGGAGCGAGCGAGCAGCTCTCCTGGGTTTATGCTATGCTCACTTAAGTGAGAGAGCAAAGCAATAATCTTGATTATTACTTGGGTCGCCCCCCCGTCTGATCCCAAGGGTGCAAATAAAATTACAGCATTCTACCCCCAATCCTCATTGGTCTCTGCCCCATCCAGAAGCAGGGATTCACACTGGATATAAAACCTTCATGTCTGTCTGCATCCACTCTTACCCACTGTTACCCACTGTCTCTGCGTGAAGTACAATTTGAACAATAAAGGCATCCATCAACAATAAAGGCATCTCTACCATTTTCTATTATATATTTTCAGTCAATGCTTCTCTCATGTGTGCACTAAAATTGGCACATTCATACAAATAAAATGTGTATTATTTCCAATAACAGCATCATCAAAGATACAGACAGGAAAAAAGAGAGGTACATGCAGTCAAACAAAATTACAGATAATGGGTAAAAGTGCAGTGGCTTGGTAGCACAATGGCTCACTGGTTCGCACTGTCACCTCACACGTCTGGGAAGTGGCTTTGAGTCTCTGCCGTGGCTCCATGTGTGTGCAGTTTGCACGCTTTCCCTGTGTCGTCGTAGCGTTTCCTCTCCGTACTCCAATTTCCCCGCTTCACAATTCTAAAACATGCTGAGGTGAGTTGCAGTTACCAAACTGCCCATTATGTGCATGTGTGAGTGACTAGCTTGTGTCACCCTGCGATAGGTTTGTGTCCCATCATGGGTTACTCCCTACCAATAGGCTCCAGACCCCCCAGTGACCCTGAATAGGACAAGTGGTTACAGAAAATGGGTGAATGGGACCAAAACAGCTGTGGCCAGTTCTTCCTAAGATTGACTCACGCACCCTGGGTGACCCGGCCTGTGCTGGTCACATGGATGAATGGTGCTGTAACACATCAGATCTGTACAAACCTTCGCTGACATACTGAAGTCAAGTAGCCATGATGTAACTGTCACAGTCTGAGCAGTGACCCAGTAACAAGTCTCTCCACAGCGTATCATCCACTGGCTGTGTGCTCAGGCCCAACCATTCAGCGGAGAACTAGGAAACAGGCCAGATGGAGATAGTCAATCAATCCAGAGCGATGGACAGTGAAACGTAACAGAGTGTCTGCTGAGAACGTTCTGAATGGTCTTCATAGCATTTCGTTTGGACACTCCTAATTAGCAGTCTCACAGAGTCATCACTAGACGTGTGGTTAGATGTGGGACTATAAATGTACCTGTGCGGTTGCTCTATAAACCACGTCAATGAGGATGGTTTTGGCATTTTGTCTCAACGCTGCGGGCAGGTCGATGAAGGGCAAGCAGAAACAAAATCTTCGTCAGACCTCCGCAGTCGGCTGAACAGATGAGTACATTTTTTGGCCTGCTGTAACTCCTTATACCTTTGCTACCTCACGCATTAATATTTGATTCACAGGATATCAACTCACAAGAAATAACCATTTTATACCTATTGACGTATCAAGTACCACCCATTCCTTAACTCCGGCCTCGACATAGCGTCATAACCCTTTCCTCAACCCAAGAAATTGTGCGCATTGAAGCATTTCAATCAGATTAAATTAAGTTTTTTTTAATGGAAATCTGAGCTCAAAATTCTAATGTAAATGACTGCTTTGATACTCAGCTCTTCCCATTCAATTTAGTCGAGATATACGTCCAAGAAAATAATTAAATGTTCCATCTCTGGCATGAATGGAATTAGTGTATTCACAGCCCAAGCATGCAGTAAAGCATCATTTATGAGTGTATGTCCCTGACACAAACAGGTCACGGGCACCATTTCTACCTCCCTTTTTTTCCAGTGGGTGCCAGGGGGACCTCTGAGGAGTTTAACGACAGAAAGACTGTGGCACCACTGGGCAGGACAGCACAGCAGGAGAGCTGAGGCACACGTCCATTAACCTCAATTTCTCTCCCAACTAGATCATTTTAAAGAGGTCTGCTTCCATTGAGACAATTTCAGTCATTTTGTTTTGTATAAGATGCTATTGCGATGAATGTTAATCAAGCCTCAAAATAAATACATAAAGCCATATGGTTTTCTTCCTGTTCTCTGCCTTCTTTATACATGAGATGCTTGTCAGTTGAGCGGAACCAGCTCTGTAGGAGAACAGAGCGTCGATCCTTAGCCTGAGACGGCCGCTGTCCACCCTTCCTTTACAGTGGTGAGTGTTACTCCAGATACGGTGAGTGCTGAACACATCACTTTGCCCCTGTCCCTCCTGAGCTGGGCCCCAGGGATATGGCCCAGTCCTGTTTCGCTGCAAATTAGGTTAACAACGCTCCGGAGAGAAGCACTCAATCACCCACATAATGGCTGCGAAGTTATGATAACACTATTAGGAATTAGGAATCGTTATATAGCTTTCATCTTTACAGAGTGCTGATCTTTACCCCGAGCTTCATCTATCACGTTTGTTTCTATACTATAATATATATAAGTGCGGGCTGTCACAATTGCTCAGTATATTGTGTAATAATCCATCCAGACATCCATCCTTCTTCAAACTGCTTATCCTCAATAGGGACGCCATGGAGCACCAATTACAAGTGACATGGGTCAGAAGGTCAGGATACACCCTGGATGGGGTGCCTGTTACTCAATAACAATCTTTATTACTATGACATACAGTCATTAAGGGTTTTAGACTAAATAATAACATTAATTTCATTTTCTTCCCCATATATTCCGTATATTTTTTAAGTGTGTCAGACCATCTACAGAGATCTCATCTCGCTTCGCACCAGCTGCCCTGCTAAGGTTTGAGGTGGAGATGTCAGCATATGATCAATTGCAAGATCCATACATTGCCTATACCAAATAATGCTTTTCATACAATTTTAAGTTCTTTTTTCCACTTAACATTGATCTTTTTCTGTTACTGAAAAGAAAGCTATCTTAGTCCTAGGTTACCCAACTAGTGACATCACCTTGGTACTGCAGTCCCCAGGTTACGTTCCCTATGTCTGTCTGGGTGTTTTAACGCCAGCACTTATTAGCCCGGTTAAAAGAGACTCTGGTTCAATTCCCCCCTTGGTGCGATTTGTTCGGGCAGGTGTGAACACAGTAATCTCAGTCTGGTCCCAAACAATCTCTGCAGCAGTTCGTTTGTCGTGTGGACGTGATCCGACCTCGATCCGACCAAACTTCCAGATGTATCCTGTGAGTTTAAGCTAAACGCCCCCGGAGCCAGGTGTGCTTTGTCTTCTGGGATGCGGCAGAGCACGCAAACCAGTAACAGCAGCTCGGCAGAGAAGGAGAAATGAGCCGAGCCCTTACTTGGTCCAGCAGTGAGGTACGTCGCGTTCTTCAAGACCGGGCAGATGACTACATCTGTCAGATCCTAAAAACAACTCATAAAAACTCTGAAGCGTTCAGTCAATGGCTGAAGAAGAGAGAATTATGCAGTGTGTGATAACAACAAATATCTGGGGAGGTGCTGGGGGCGCGGTGCCCCCGAGACAACATGCATGCCCCCAATACCCCCCCCCCCCCCAATACGTATGCTACTTGGGTCTGAAATAAATGTGCTATTATTACTATTATGTACTATTATATATGTGGACTAAAACTTTGTCTGCTGGGAACAGGCAAAACGGAAAGGTAACTACATTTTCTTGATGGACTCTGAATGGGGGGCGCCGGGTGCTTCGGTTGGTGAAAAGCAAAGTTAACGACAGAAAAATCAAGCTTCAGGACACAAAAGACAGTCTAAAGAAGGAAGCAGAGTGAGTTACATATGTGTAAACCGGTAAAAGATGACGGTAAAGCATTGCACAAGTAACTTATCGTCTTTCAAAATTGTCTTTTGCTTCTTAATGCTGACAATCTACTGTACGTAATACTTAGAGGTCATTAAGGTCAAATGCAGAACAGAACAACTGGACCCAGTCTGGCCCCCCAGTTTAAATGGTCTTGACCCACCACTGATAGTTATACAACAATAATACAAGTACCTACAGTACTGTACTGTACTGAACCTGAAGCCAGTGAACCACTGGAGCTGCACAATTTTTCTCGAGCGTTACAAAGCAGTAAGTGATGAACCACTGTATTTAGCCTGAATTTTTTATGTAACATCTCTATTAAAACATCTAGCTGAAATTGGTATGTTTTTAAGTGATCTGGCTAATTCACTGGAAAATAGAATAAAACAATGTACTCAAAGATGACATTAAGTACAGGCAATTTACCACTGGGATTCCTCATAGCCATGCTGAAGCCTGGGGTATTCTGTGGTATGCATGTAACTGCAGATCAAGGGGAGAGATTGAACATTTGAAAATAATGCCCCCCCCTCCCCCCCATGCACCATGCTCAACAGCCACCCTTTCACATCCTCGCTGCCCTCCTGCAATTCCACTGTTGCCATGGAGGACATGTAACACTCAGAGCTCTGACCAGAGCTCCACCCGTAACTGCAGGTGAAGTTCACATCAAAGACACTGATCACCAATTGTGCCTGTACTACAGGCTCATTATCAAATCAATAACATTGAATTCTGGATTAAAACACCAATGTCAGTCCCCATACAATAAAGGTCCCATGCCTCTTCTAGTTTCACAATACAGGAAATGTCACAGGGTTTGGGGCCTTTGGTGTTTTTCAGCTATTCAGGAAGAACAGCTGATTCATACAGTATACTGAGGAAGCAGCTTCTCCACCGAAGCAGAGTAATGATGAGAGGCTTATCCAGAGCGTGGCTCCTTTAAAGAACCGGAACGGCTGGAGCTGGAGCCGCGGTGTTTGGCTGGGGTCTGACATATGACTCACCTGGCTTTTGTCTGGAGTTTCATCCTTATCCTGATCACACTTTTTAAATAAATTGCTGATAAACAAGAGCCAGACAACTGTGATTTCAATGCAAACTATTCATCACTTTCATTTCAGTAATTTTGAGTATAATATTTACAGACTCCAGAATGAAGTTCTATGTTTGTTTGCCACATTTGACAGTCAGCATCAGCTGTGAGCCCCCAATGATGTTTTATGCTAAGAAATACCCAGATTTTTCATTACAAAATCTTGCACAGACCTGCCATATTCATTGAAATGTGATTTGACTGGTTGAGCCGGTACAGTATAAAGAGTACCGGCGTGTGGATGGCTGGATAGACAGATGGGTGATTAAGTCATTAGTTGAATTTTCAATTTTTTTATTGATTGATTGATGTTCCGAATCAGCACCTCAAATCTCCAGAAATGTAGTAAATATTAATTCCCCAAATTCTTCATGTTTTTTATGTTTTGTCAAAAGATCGTAATTACAGTTAAGTTCTCCCCAAACGAGCTTGATGGGCGGAATGGCCTCCTCCTGTTTGTAAATTTCTTATGTTCTTATGTTCTTATTAATATACGGTCTCAGAGTTCACACATAATATAACATATCCATTAATTGATCATAGTGAACTAATTTAGTTCCGCTACACAGAATGTTGTCCTCCTCACTCCTCCCAGAAGGGAAAATCTGACCTTCTTTGAAATTGTAGTTCTGCTTTAAATAAAAAAGTGGCTTCGTTGCTTGGAAACACGTGAATTCCATTCATTAATTACTTTCATTCATTATGGCTACATTACTATACATCACCTGCTTAATTTGCACACCAATCTAAACCCACACCCCAGCTGGACGCTGACGGATCAAACCGCAACAGCCTTTTGCAGTCCATTACCTCTCTGTTACTCATGTTCCCAAAAAGACAAGACAGAAAAGACAAACAATTGGCAAAAAAAACAACTTTTATGACACGAAGAACTTCAAAATTGTTCTTAATTACTCCAGTATATCAATTTATTGATGGTTAAGAAGTAAAACATAGACAAGAGGCTCCGAATTGTTTCTTTTCTGGTAAATGCTTAAATGTGTTTTTTTCTTCTTTTTTCCCCTAGATCAATTTCCGTGAATTACATTCACTAAACCGCAGTATTAGGAGATTATAAGTTACATTATTGCCACACGCAGACGACGAATCCTCTCAAAGTGTCTCTTTGTATCTTAGTGGGAGCGTCAGTTCTGGACGGACCTGTAACCTAAATGTCTGAATGATCCAGCTGTATAAAAGGACAGAATTCCTGTATGACTTTAACCAAAAAATTGACTTAACAGCAGTATAGTATATTCACTTATAACATCAACTCTCAGGCGAGAACACAAAATGAAAGTTTATCCGTGTCTCGGAACTATTACAGTTGTGCTTAATTATATATGCACATATAATTAGATGTTTTACTCATCAGCAAGATATATTTCCAAAGAAATGTAACATATAAATTGAGTTTTTCTATCTTAATTAACATTACAACAGTTGTTCAAACTTGGTGTACACGAGACGTAACACACGAACCGTCTAAAATCAGAGCAGCTATGAAGTTACTTAGACTACAGCTATTTTTCTTTCTGATAACCCTTGGAAAGCTTGAAAGTCTGTTCTATCCAGCCTTTCCATTCCGATATATATATATATATATATGAGGATACTTAAATCTGTAAAAAAAAGAAAACAAATTTAGCACATAGTGTTGCACAAAGCAGGTTATTTATTTTAGCTTACATGGGTTTAGTAAAATGCGTTTTAGTACAACTGAATTAATTTATATACATCTCGGACTGATAAGTGGACAGAAGCTTTTTTGTACGTGTGTGTGTGTGTGTGTGTGTGTGTGTGTGTATGTGAGAGAGAGAGAGAGAGAGAGAGAGAGAGAGAGAGAGAGAGAGAATGGCTCCATTAGTGAGATTTTGGCTAATAAGTATTACCTGGAATCATAAATACTGACCTTGAGTTCACACAAGAAAGGAGGAAAGCAGACTAACGCACTTCACTCATGTTCTCATGTTACATTTAAAAGTCACAACTATTTTTTAGGAGAACAGTCACCTCGGGCTTACTCGCTGTCCTGAATTTGTCCTCCGAAGGCGCTCTTACTCTTCCTGACTATGATTCTCATTGAATTTTGCATGGGCAATTAAACTTTTATGGATTAGCTGGATTCAGCTTCTGCCTAATACTAATCTGGAGACACAGAACTAGACATGAACAAGACATTAAACACCCCCCTTTGCCTCGCATTTTAGCGGTTAAGGTGCGCATGTGATTTTACCGTCAATTAAAATTATTCTTAGTGGTTGCAATTTCTCGTGTCTGTTTCATATACCGATGTTAATACTTCCTTAGATATAAAACAAGCATTTGTCTCCAAACTATCAGTGAAAAATGTTAAATATTACCTGTATCTTATGTACCTAATGCCGATTCGCCCTGCGATTATTCTGTCTTATTCTGTATTATTCTGTCTGGACTTAATATTTTAACAGAGAAATTTGTTTTTAAAAAGTCGCCTGAAAATTTAATTTCAAACATTCCATTCTAATTAAATTAAGGTCCCAAAGGACGCAAATTTACTACTTTCCGGGAGTCATTTTAGTCTTTTATAAATGATATCAGTATGTCTTCCGTATACAGAAATAGGAAGCATTAGTTGACGACACTTAAAAGGATTAAAAATAAATTTTATATGAATTCTTTGATGTCAAGTAATATCACCACATGGGGCAAATTACGAAGCGTTATTAGAATCATTAGTTTATGATCATACTGGGATTATGCAGCTATGGCTCTCTAAGCTATTTACGTCCACTGTTCGCATACGCTATTCCCAGTGTTTCATTGTACTAAACACATATTTTTGGAATTAGCTAGAAATGTTTTTCCCTAATAAAGTATTATCTTGTGTGGTTTGTGAACGTTATGTAGGCTATGTTGGGGTCTGTTTTACTTTTTCTCTTTTCCTTGCGCTATTTCCTACAACGACTGTGCAATTCCAATTCTACCTTCGCTAACCCTTACCGTGTGTGTTTGGCGACCTCCAGTGTACAGCGCCTGAATATTTGCACTACAAAATACTTGGTAATAATAAGTAAACTAAGAAATATCTTTTTAACGTTCCTCCTAATGTATCCAGTGTTAAAAATCACAGCTGAGACACTTGAAATAAATATTGCCAGTCGCATTTATGTATTTACCAACTGATAATCATCTGGATGAATAAGTTATTAGATATATGTACAAAAATAATTTAACAATACTATTAATACTATTAACTCTTTTAATGACGTAGTTAAAAAAATCTCAAATCCGTATAAAAATGCACAACCTTGTTAGTAAAGACTATTTAGATATGCAACAGTATTTTTAATAACTTGATGACATCTTACCTGGCGCATTGATTTGTTTAGCGCCCATATTTGCGATTTTTTCGATCATGAAATAAACAACAATTAAGTTATCATTTATCTTACCTGCGATGAATAAGGTGTTTTATCCACATTTTTCCTATAATAATTCCGAATCAGTCTTTCCTGTATCCTCCCATTTATGCGCGTTTCCCAAAATGTCGATGATCGCACATAAAACAGTTAAGTTAAAGACCTTATTCCTGGTATCAACAATGCGAACATTCTGAGCTTCGACCCCTCACGATCTCGCACATTAAAATTACTCCGAAAAAATGAAAAGTCGGGAGGCCAAGTATCTGTTTTACGCGTAGTAGCTTCCTCTTTATTTTATTTAACGCAGCAGAAGAACGCGCCGGGAGCGACCGTGGGCAGGTGCTTTTCCTACAAGTTATTCAATAAGGCTCCTTCAGTTCACTGGCTTGTGTCGATCAAACTTTCGATGTATCGAGGATGACCAGATGCATTCCTCTGCCAATTCCCAACAAACGGCATGAAAAATGTCACCAAAGCGGTAAGGTGAATCGTCAACATTTCCCGTAGATTCAGCTTCGCATCTGAGCACGCTCTTTTCCCAGGATGTTAATTTAAATCATACCGATCTGGCATCGCCTACGAAAAAATGTTTGACGCGCAAAATTGGAACTTAAAAAGCAAACAAGTGAGGCTGTGTTTTCAGTCCAACCTACGGAGATACGGAGGCGCAAATTCGACCGTCTGCATGTTCACAATATCATTCAAAACATATTACTGAACTATGCAAAACAACGAGATGGAGCGCAGGAAGTCTAAAAAGACTACGCTTTGCAAAATGAGACTGAAGAGGCGAAATGTCAGTGGCGATGAGAGAGAGAGGGAAGATGGTGCGCTTATCATTTGGAGAGAGTGCAACGATGCCGCCCCGCGCTGTATCTCCGCTTCTTCTCTCTGCCTCTCGCAGACTCACTAACAACCTGCCAGTCCAGCTTCGTTTGACACTCCCGTGACGTCAGTTTAAAGTAAAATATGTGATATTGCAAGGTCTCACCACACACACAGATACCAGCTTCCCCGATTCCGCTCAGATGACACATAAACGCGTATCGTATAGAGGACCTGCGGACAGAGATGCGAGCCTTAATTAATTAATGTACCAGAAGGCTTCCGACAAAACTGGAAACTGTTCATAAATGCTTGAAGCTCAGAAATTGCATTTAAGAAAGTTTATAATAAAGTTTTTAATTTTTATTTTATTTTTTTCATACTGATGTACGAAATGGAACATTTAGAACATTAGAACATTTTAAATAACTGTAATAAAAACATCTATATAAAAGTGGATAGGGCTGCTGCCTCACAAGGCCGTGGGTTCAAGTCCCACCTGTGCTTCGTGTGTGTGCTTGTGGATTTGCATGTTCTCCGTGGCCAACATGGGATTTTCGCCCACAGATATGCATTTAGACTAACTGTCATTTCTACAGTAAATTGCCTGCAGTGTGTTCATGTGCTTGTGCTGCACTGGGAACCAGTCCAGGGTGCCCCTCTACCATGTGCCCTCCGCTGCCTCGAATGCGGTCTCGCCCCTCCCCACCCCTCCCCGCCC
>JAODJU010000108.1:690075-717130 GCA_026776725.1 Gnathonemus echidnorhynchus | reverse complement strand
CCCCCCCCCCCCCCCCCCCCCCGTGCCGCGCTCTCTGGCTGCTGGTGCGACAATTAGCTGTTGGCTAGCAGGAGCACGTATCTGCGGTCAACACGCTCAGCCCCCCCGTGCTTCCTGGTGCCGAAAATTGCCAGGTGTACAGGACAATTGGAGATTACTGAAACTGGGACAGATAAAATTTACAGCCGGGGGGGTGAGGAGTTTCCCTTTTTGAGCAAATGCTGTGGCACGTTCACACGTCACTGAGCTGTCTGTTCAGAAATGCAATTTATTGATATATTTCTAATAAATGGTATTTTTATTTTGGGCCACATATTATTAATGTAAAATAACAAGCTGCACTAGTTAATCTGCAGTTGCATCCTCTGAAAAGTCTGAGGAAGCTGCAGCTCATTGGAATCTGTTATTCTGGAGGAGTTTGCATGTCCGTCCTCGGGGTCCGCAGGATGCTCTGATTATTGCTGTTTGGTTGCTTTTAAACTATTCTAAGTAATTATCCGTTACAGAAAGTCGGCCGCTAATTGAAATGTACTCTGCAAGACCTTCCTCAAGGCCAGCATCCAAAGTCCTGTTTCACAACCACTGAAATATCTGTCCACCTTTATTATTTGATGGTAAGAACAGGATCTGTGATGGTTCCTGGTAAGTCGATGGCCCAGACTGAGAATGCAGATGTGCCTTAACCACAGCTGAGTAACCATTTTGTTTTTTTGTTATTGTTGTTTTTAAATACGTACTTCATACTTGATCTGGAGGGATGTGTTTACACAAATTGCTACTTGCTGAATCACAAAGAAGACAGTTGGACATAGTTACAGTGACTAGAAAATAACAGTGAAAATATCTCCATTCCTCCTCAGCTAATTTGTTTTCTGGTTGAGCTTTCAGACCGCACCTTTAATAACTCCCCCGGTGGATATATCCTGTGTAAAAACAGGACAATTAATTGGCAGATTCTGCTTTTTTTAATCCATTGTCACATCCTCACAATGTGCTGCTGTTTCTCTTTATTTCTTGTGTATTCCTGGAGCTCCAGGTCCTCCGGAAATGAGAGCTGACGCACTTCTCGCTACTAGCGGACCGCTGGAAGCCAGTGACATCAGCGAGCTGCCATCAGCATCAGCGGTGGAAATTAGGAGCACATGTCATGGGTCTCACATGGGTGTCAGCGGGTGGCAGGGTGGCAGGCCGAGGAAATGACTCGCAAAGTATGACGAGTGGATTCTGCTGTTGTACCCTTGAGTAAGATAGTGAGCCTAAACTATTTTAGTCATCCCACTGGGAAAAAGGGGGGAAATTTCCTAACAGCTTGTTTTAAGGATGAAAATGATTATTCATTAGTGCTATGAATAAATATCTTGTTGCTGTAACAGGTCGACATTGAGGCTCACTTGGTAGTGCCAGAGCGCAAACATCCAGGGTCAATTTGAGGATTTGATTCTTGGCAGATGTTTTCTATGTGAGATATTAAGATGGATGCCCTCTTTTTTTCAATGGTGTAGTTATTGACTTGGGTGGGTGCTTCAAGTCCCCCTGGATGTTCCTTCATTCCGCCTTGTTTTGTATGAGTTAGCTCTGGGTGCTATCGAGGCTCTCTCTAAATGATCACTAATGCATGAACTGTAAAGGACAGTTGTGACCCTGAACTGGATCAACCTGTTGTGAAAGATGGAGCAAAGGAAACTGGCATAGCGTCAGGCTCGTGTGTGACCTCACGTCGCTGTAGTTTCAGGCCGTTAACCTCCTAAATAAGGAGCCATGTGAACACATAGTGTCACATCCAGTCAGCCATCATACAAGTTTCATACTCTTATTGCCTTTTTATGCTCCTCTGCATCCCAAGCTGTCTGCTCCATACATTCCCTTATCATACTTTATTTATTTGTCTGTTTATTATGTTATTATTGTTATTATTTGTTCATCTTATTTCTATTTACGACCACTTTTTTACCTTTATTCAATTAGTTTTTTTTTTCTCGATTAAATGTTTAATTGTATGTTTAACTGGTTTGTCCTGCCACTACCTGCACCTAAAGAAAATCCTTGTACTTTTTGTACTCAGAGAGTAAAGATTATGATTATACACACACACACACACACACACTCACATACAGATGCTTCTCTACCTACAAACGAGAGCCCAACAAACACAATTTGGACTTACAGTTCTCTTCATTCGTACAGTATGTCTGAAAGTTCGTAAGTTGAAAGTTTGCAAGTAGAGGAGCGTCTGTATATGTATATATACTGTAATAGCCCAGAATTTGCCCTCCCTATCAGCTGTTTTGGTTCCATTAGCTTCATGCTCTAAAGCCAATTCTGCACTTTTCTTCATGCCATGAACAGCATATCCATTAATGCAATAGCCTTAGAAATAGAGCCATAGAAATATACCCAGCAAGATGATTTCCTAACTCCGGTTTGACACAACTCAGACCCTTAGTGACATAAATATCCCATGTCGATCTGCACCGGAGTCCCTCTCCGGGGGGTTTTTTTATTGTCGTTGTTCCTGGTTCCTGTTGCTGTGGATTCCTTGGACCTTATTGACCAAGTGAGCAACCACATGCCTAATTTGCTGTTTTCACCTCTGACTAGTGCCACGTGCTCTGCAGTGGGTCACGGAGGTGATTAGACTTTGCCGTGGCTGTGTTTGCTGGCGCGATTGATTAGACAACAGAAGTTTAGAAATGCCACCCCCCATCCTTCCTCACCCCCCCCCCTTCCCCCCTCCGATGATGACTTCCCCCATTACTCAGGGTTCATTTGCAGCCTTGATATCCTCTCTATGACATCTGATAAACGAAAAAAGAACAACACAAGGGCTATAAGTGGAAACAGTTCATTAATTAGGAACATCACCAGGACCAAAATGAAACCTGCTTCAAGCTTTGCTGCAGTCCAAAGTGTGCTATACACATGTACTGCTGCCTGCTTGTATTTCCATAGCATGAGCGCCTGAAGCATGTGATATGCTTGTGTTCTGTTCATGGTGTTTCAGTTCTGTGGTACGTTCTGTGTCCTTACAACACTTTTTGAATACGCAGTTTATTTGATCATGTGTAGCAAATGCAGATTAGTCATTATTTTTTAGCACTTCAAAATGTGTGTCATTTGCATTCCACACAAGCAAGTTTTAGGTGTACTCCTATAATACACATTTTGTATAATTTATCACTTTGTGACTGAATTTTAGTCTGCGAGCCACCAAACGTCTTGATAGCTGAAAAATCTCCACAGTATGTTGTTTGCTGGATTCATATTGTCACCACATACAGCACAGTACAATTAAACACGGTACATTTTAAAATGATCCAAACCGATCTTTGATATTTTGTCATAAGGTCATATTGAATAAAATACCTGTCTATTTAAAGGTAACAATGCAAAGAGAGACTGTTTGAGCAATGCTGCCGGGCAACTGCAGGCCCTGTGAGACAAAGGGCAACTTATCTGGATCTGGATGACTGTGAAAAGTTGCCCACTGCTGATTACAGTTTTTCAAATAGCAATTTGCTGCCCAATATCAATGAGAAATGGCCCAAGCAACACTGGTCAGCAACACTGCCTGGCCAAATCCGCCCTGTGTATCATCACACTAACCATTTAAATTTCAGATAATCTAAATTGGTTACAATAATGTATTTATTGCATGTATTGGATGCATCACAAGGTTGGGAAGTGTATCATTCTAAGGTATCGTTCTGCAAGAGATTATTTCTTTGCTTTGGTCGTAATCACCGTGTTATTCAATTAAAGATGCAAAGCATTTGCGTTGCTGTTAGATTCCTCTGATAATGAGCATTAATGTCTTTCTGTGTTCAGTAAGAGGTGCCATTCTGTTCCCATTTGTTTAATATTTATCAAGTGGCCACACTTAACAAACTGAGAACCTCACAATAAACTATCATACTTATATCCATCACTTTTGACTGAAATATGTTGAGCTGAAAGAGCACGATGCCAATAAAAGTGAATAACAATGAAGGGAAAGTTCTCTTCCACATAACCCATCAGTCACAGAGTTTTCATTTTAACATGTGCTGTCAGACTATTCAGGTGGTCATTCCTGTGTAACCAAAAGAGAGAGCTGAAGAATTTCTATAAGAAATTCCAGGGGAACTTTGAGGAAATTTAGAAAATGCAGTGGACACTTCTTTGAGGACCCATCAGCGGAATATAAGCTTCCTTTTCTGGAAAAAAAGTACCATAGACAATAATTATACATCCAATTCCCATACCCATTTATTCAGAACAGGGTCACAGCGAGCCTGGAGCCTATCCCGGGAAAGACGGGCCGTGAGACAGCAGACGCTAGCCCTCCATCACACACTCACAGACTGTGGCAATTTAGCGATAGCAGGTCACTTAACTGCATATCTTTGAAATGCGGAGGGAAATCGATGCAGTTACTGTGAGGTCTCCACACACAGTGTGGGGCAGGAATCAAACCCACAGCCCTGGAAGTGTGGGCCCATATTACTACCTACGGAGCTGCTGCAGCATCCACTGAGAGGCCACCATCTTTACATTTTGAACTTCAGCGGTTATGTAACCACGTGCAGCCTATACCAGGCCTGACATCGCGTAGAATGTCTTGAGTTTATTTGGAATTTCTGTCTCCAGTAAATACAAATCATTCAATCAGATCACTGATGGCCTTTCGAGTGGATAATGTGTATGGCTAGGGGACTACTTAAACTTAATGAATTAATTTTTGAACGGGGTGCTTTATTCACAATTTTTCCTAAATTTGATTATAGGAACTGAAGCAAATGCTAAGCAGTATAGAGGACGTTGGAGAACTTGCATTTCTTAGTTTATCTTGGTTTCCTTGCCAACAACAGAATTGCAAATAGATGGTATGCTAATCGAGTCATTTGGTTACCCAACTACGTACACTGACTGAGAACAAGGTTGAGCTGTATGAGTACAGGGAATATAAAATGGTAGCAAGTATCATTAAAACTTATTTTTTAAGATTTTTATTTTTTAGATAAAACTTCATTTTTTAAACATTTCCTGAAAAATCACATTACCTGAAACCATGAAGCAGTGCTTCTCATCTCGAGGCTGTTCTGATCAAAAGATATCTTTTCAGCCTCATAGTGGTTACATAAATCTAATACATACTGCCTCTTGTTCCGCTTACTGGCAGCTGTTAATAAATGCAACCGGCGTGAAACGTCGCCAGAAAGGGAGCGAATGTAATACGCCGTAACATCGAGCAAGGCACACGAAACGGCGAGTACGGAAGTCACCGGAGCCACCGTCACCCATTGAATATGTATTTAAATATTTGCATTTTTATATGTCATGCACGCACACATATTATATATATATATATATGTGTGTGTGTGTGTGTGTGCATGTATATAGATATATATTTATATATATATATATATATACACACACACACACACACACAAAAGGTCCACATTCCAAAGACAGACTGGTAACTCCAGTAGCACCTCAGTGAAATGTAAACGCCGCTACAGAATATGATTGAAAGGCTCCGAAGCGAGGCAATTGAATCAGACGATGGTTGAGTTTTTGGAGTGCAAAGACGAAAGCCAATGAAGCACACACCTGGCCTCTTTTCAGCCTGCGTATGTATTTAGGTTAAACTTTACCTAACTAAAGCTACTGCCCACTTCCAAAGCAGAAGTGCAGTTCATTAATTTTTTGTGTCTACAGGCAAGAAATAACAGGCCGTCAGCAAAGGGATCCAGTGATAGGCGATGATGTAAAGGGGCAGCTGGCATTGATTTTTTTTTACAGCCGCAGACATAGCAGAACAGAGGTCTTGGTGCAACAGGCTGAGGGACCTCCTGAGACCATCTGTAAATTACAGCAGTCCTCTCATATCACGGACGAACAATGCCAGGCTAAGGAGAGAAAACCCAGGATGTGGTTATTAAAACTCAGACACTGGTTGATTTAGAAGCACCTCAGGTCCGTTTCTTAGCTCTTCATCAGACAGGTAAGAATATGTCAAACTCAGGTAGAACAGGACCTAGGATAAATATTAGGTCTTCCCATTGAGATGTGGCAATCTCACTGATTTGTGTTTGGGTACTGTCTTTACTACGGTGCTGATCTTAATATACTCAAGAGTTTCCCTTTAAAACATTTTGCTAAAGTGAAGTTTTAAGGTGAAATACATTAAATAGGCATCATTTGGTTCATGGATTTTACTTGGTCCATGTGCACCAGAATGGAATGGAAATCAGCAATGAAAGCGAATGCTTATTAAATTACGGATAACTGGCCTGGCAAGGCTAAGCAATAAGCTGCCCAGCTAGATGTTCTTCTGTTTCCAGGTGACCAGTTTGGGATAATTTAAGGTAACAATGACCTTCTTTTTTTTAATAGGGTTCTTGTGATATTTAGCTTCTTCAGGTCCAGACTGGCATGTCTTGGGATTTGCCTCCAGCTCCCATCAATGCACACAGGAACTGCCACACTCTGACGATATGAGCTCCATTAGGAAGTACTGAGTTATTAAAATACACACTGACACACTCCCGCTGGGCTGTAAGAACTATGTCATTGGATTGTTGGAATGAGGGCCCCATGTAACCCAGATAGAGTTCTGTACTCGAATAGTCCTACCAGGTTAGAAAAAACTGTCTTCTTCAAGGACCCCTGAGATAGTAGGAGTCATGCAGCAGACACTCAATCAGGCTGCCAGCCGAGGGCATTGATGACGTACCAGCTTCTGAGATTTTGGAGATAATCAGCACAGAGCGACGGGACTCATGAGCTACCACTTTCAAAGAGAAACTCTCTGTGGTTTATAGACTGAAAACCCTTCTAAAATGACAAATTCCTGACCATTTTGTGCTCTGGATGTGGTAGGAAGGTCTCCACAAAAAAGAATCCCACAGAAAAGCTTACTCTGGTGCACCCATCTTTCATAGAAGTTTAATTTGTGTTTCCCCCAACAACAGACCTTCTAATTGACAAGACTAACCTTTTTCAACGAATAAGCAATTGTCCCACGACCTATTTTAACAGATAACAGATGTCAAATAACATTCCGCACAAAAAAAAAACAGCAAATGCTAAACAATCATTGTTAATTTTTCACCCGCCACAGCACTGGTCGCACCATGTCAGAACAATATACTGCAAAAAACACAGGTGCATATGAATACCTCACCAATTAGAAAATATTAATGAAAGGGAACCTAATTAATGTTCTCCTTGCTCTGCTTTGCAGATTGTGTACTTAGAAAGATTTGCCTGATAATTAATGGCACTGCATCTGCAAAAGGGGGAGGAACTGCACTGCAACTTTGAACAGGAGGACGAAGAACAAGACGGAACTGGGCAGCCTTGTGGAGCAGCTTTCTTAGAGAGGCAGCACAGCGGCAGCAAGGTGTGCAGAAGGGCACAGAATGGCACAGAAGGGTACAGAATGGCACAGAATGGCACAGAAGGGCACAGAAGGGCACAGAATGGCACAGAAGGGCACAGAATGGCACAGAAGGGCACAGAAGGGCACAGAATGGCACAGAAGGGCACAGAATGGCACAGAAGGGCACAGAAGGGCACAGAATGGCACTGGTACATGCCAACGCAGTGACGAAGGAAGGGGGGCGTGAAGACGGAGGAGCACGGCAGGTGTGTTGATTGCAGAGCTGCCTAATAGTATCTCAGAGGATTTAGTGGATGCGCTGGGTGTTTGGTCCAGGGGCGAGGAAGAGGGGATAGGCTTGGGATCTAAAAAGAAGACAAAAATATGACAAGAAAGGGGAAGTTTGTTTCACGGAGCAAGCCGAGCATTTTAGTGGGAATAGAGAGCGATCAAGAAGAGAGACAAGACCACGCTGTCAGTAGAGGCTTCCAGCGCAACTGGCAGAGTTAAAGAGTGCGACACACATGCAAAGTGACAGTGGAACACAGAGGACTAAGCATGAGAGGCGGATGCATGGATGATGTGCAGTTATATGTCAGACACACGTCTATGACTGCGAAGAAGGAGCCATGTGGGGACTGTTTGGTTCATTGATGTCAATCTCCAACTTTCAAAGATCACGGTTGGAAACTGTTGCTGTTCTCTTCTCTAGCATAGAAGGGCCTCAATCCAATCACATTATACACAGTTATTTAGCCACTTAGCTCCATATAAACCTCCATCAATTCCCGCTTTATACTGGCATCTTAGCACACAGGACTTTTTGTGACACTCGTCTTTTTCCTCTTTTATGAAGACATGCGCCCTTGACACGTGTGACTGCATCCATATTTCAATGGAATCCACATTGATTTAACGGTAGCGGCTTCACATCCAGCACATGATTTTATTGAAAAAGCTTCCAGGTCAGCTTGAGAATGATGGCCGAATTAATGAACGTAAGCCCTCCCTCTCCATAAAAGTGCACAGCCTGCAGAAATAAACAGTATGGCAGCTCTCGATTTGGTTCTTGATTTTATTGTCTACTGCTATTGAATTCTGTGTGAAGTCCATGTGAACTACTGTGAATGTTTTTTTTGTTTTTTTTTTTTAATTATAGCCTCTTACAGTGCCAGTAAATTTAATTATTAGAACGTAATAAGTAAACAAAAAGCTGATTTCATAAAACACAGACAGTAAATTAAGTACACCCCAAGGAGTAAGAGGAAAACTGTTTTTGGACTAAGTGAGCTGGCTGCTTATGTGTAACTGGATGGTTTGATCCAGAAAAATCATGGTTTGTTCCATTAAGCTTCCCAACTTGCCGCCAAAAACTTGACTAGAGAAAAATCTATAAATAAGTATCTTGGGTTCATGCTGTCTGCAGTGAAATAACAGTCAAAGTAAATTTCAGAATCACTACGTTTTTTATTTATTTTTATTTTTTGCTTTTTCCATACCCTCCCAACTTTTTCTGATTTGGGGTTGTACACAGCATTGTGAAATGTGTGTGTGGGTGTGTGTATGTATGTATATACACACATACTGTATACAGTAGATACTATATATGTGCGTGCGTGTATGTATATGCACACACATACAGTATGTACTATATATGTATAATTCCTGTTCCCATGCGGACTGACGATCCTTCAGCATGGCGCTTTGCCCAAACAAACTTATGCGCAGTTCCTTGTAGTTCAGATGGAATATGAGCCCAACATCTGTGCTTCGCCTGTGCTGTACAGAGAAGGAAGCCTGACGTTTCTGTTGGCTTAGGTTGCTGCACCATCCACCCCCTGGCATCACCCTGCCGCCGGTTTCGCCGTCGTCGCGCTTTCGCAGCATGCTGTCCTCCGCGGCGGCGGCAGCGCGTTCATGTTTAGGACCAGCCGTCACGATCCGAAAAGCCAAACGCTGCCCATGCTCCACTCATACATATTTAACGCGATGTTCAGCAGAGACTGAGCCAGCCAGTTTATTAAACTTCAGGAAGTACATGGCCAAAGCAGTTTTTGACAACAGGCAGGAAATGAAAGATGCACTGGTGTTTGTGTCGGTGACTATTTTGCAGAAATCTCACACTCACTACAAGGCATCTTTTTCTGTGTCTTCTTCTCGAGTTCTCATGTTGGAATTTAATATCTCCTGCACAATAAAGCAGTTCTCTAGCTCGTAAATTTCACATTGCAGAATTATTCATGAACCAAAATTATTTCTCTGACATCGTCAGCTGCTGCTGTACAAAAGGACATTGTTATTCTCATTGCTGATAATGTCATCAACATTACGTTCCTCTGTTATTGCTTTCGGTTGAAACTTAGCGACTTGATTTCTGTAAACCGTCACTTACAATCCCAGTGAATCAAACTAATATAGTGTACTGTGATAGTACATTATTTAGACTTTGTATTTCTGTCTAACTTTTTTTTCTCAGCTGCATAGAACAATAGAACTTCAAGAATGTGAAATCAGGTGTTTGCTGGTTGTTTTAGATACCGTGTGCAAGGCAGAGACCATACAAAAATAATGACCTCAAGGTCTATGCGGTACATTATAATTTTCCCAGTTTGGAAACATTCCAGGTTCTATTTATTACGTTTAGAAGAATTCAATGAGAACAAAACAGCAGCAGAGGTAAATCAATTTATCTTCTATATGGGCATATCACAGTATTAATATAAAAGCTGTATTAATATTAATAGTGTAGCAACTGTCCTGTCTGAAAAAAATAGTATCATTATTCATTGTGCTTTTCAGTGCAATAGGCCATGCACTGTACACTGCTGCAGTAACTACATAGTCGCAACGTATTTAATCAGACCTTAAATTTGGTGGTTTTACATCAAACTGACATTAATGCACCTTAGCTCTCTTAGATTGTCCCTCTCTTATTTGAATATTCCAGGAATATACAGTATAACAAGAGAAATGTGAATATTATGTGTAAAAATACTGCTCTGGAAAAAATTAAGAGACCATTATACATTTATTTTTTAAATCTGCATTTTTAAATCCTGGTTTAATCCTGGTTCTGCTGGCAGAAGACTACACTGCAAGGCAGGCTGCTTCCAGGCTCAAAATCTCTAAGACAGCAATACACGAGAGCATGGTGAAGCAGGAGACACTGGGAACGACCAGAAACCAGCCAGGAAGTGGGCAGAAGCAGCTTTCTAATGGCAGAGATGACTGTCAACTTATCCAGCAGTTACTCATAAAGCGGAAGATGAACTCAAGTGACCTTCAAAAAAGAACGGGAAACATTAAGTGGTGTGAAGTGCTCTACTATTATAAAATGGCATGTGCCCAGATCACAGAATAGCATGGAAACAAACTCATTTCGTACCTCATGAAGTCCCTCCCAAATGCAATAACTTCAGCTCCAAACGATTAAAAACCCAACATATTTTAGTTTATTGTTTATTATTTTGGGTGCACCTAATTTCCGCAGTCAGGGACCATGGGAAGTAAATAAATGTCTTGCTTTTATTGGGTTTGGAGATGAGTGAAGAATGAAGAAGTTAATTGTCGGATGCTGTTCTATCTCACGATGGAACACATTGAAAAGGGAAAAAGCTGGGAAGAGTCCAAACTAGTGACATGCGTGAGCGACGCTGTCAGTTCAGGAGCCACTTTCCTCCACTCAAAATGCAGCCATTGTAGCCTAATTATTCCTGCATATTAAATCAGCTTGTTTTCGTTCCATGTTTCAAAACTGATCTAGATGTTGCCAAGACACAATAATTTTACTGTCACCCAGAGATCTTAGAGGTATCAACATCATCCGGATTATAAATCAAAAATCATGTATATTGTTTGCTGATTTTCAGTTATAACATGATAGATAGATAGATAGATAGATAGATAGATAGATAGATAGATAGATAGTATATCTGATTATGCTTCACCTTGATTTTGTCCACTTGGGTTTCATGTCCAATAATGTAGATGCACTTACAGATTATTTGTTTGTATTTTCTCTTTTGAACTTTAACTTATTCTACAAGGACTGGAATTTATGTCATGGATTGATCTGGAAATGGATGAAAGTTTTTTATAATAATTGGCGTTAGATAAGATTCAACATTATTGTCAGTACAAGAACTCAGACAAATTAAATGCATATACAATATATACAACAATAATTATAAAAATGTATATCTATATAGTGGCATACTGGGTTTCCATGGTACAGCATCTGTAACTGCAGTAAAGAAAGAAGAGTGTTTCTGTTCAGTGTGTCTATATATCTACGTATTTATTTGCTGTATCTTTAATAACCTATGAAGCGGAGTGAGGGGCCGTGGAAACCCTGGTTATACCAGTGAGGAGCAGCAGTAGCGATCAGACCTCAGCAGGTTCCATTAATGCTGTTTTTAGCATTATTCTGGCGAGCAACACACACTGATAAACTAAAAAATGTTCATTCGTGTAAAGTTTAATTCAGTTTATTTGATACCCAACAAAGGACAAAACAGAAGAGTGCAGTAAACTGGGCACATTTACTATAGTAGGAAGAATAAGTCAGACATACGGTCATAACTGTGTTGTTACCGGAATGAAGTCTCATGTGTACTGATGTGTTCAGGCTGTCTCCATTTCCTCGTCTTTACTATACGCTAGCCCGCTCTTTTTCTCTTTCCCCTTGGCACCCAGACTGGAGAGCTGTTTCCTGCCTTGCTGGGTAATTCAGGATCACTGCTTGTTTTGTGTTTCGGATCGTTTTCCCCCCTTACCCAGCTGACAGGTAATAATTCGGCTTTCTTTCTCAGTATCGGAAGACCCTCTCAGCTCAGACATGCTCCCCCACTCCTTCCACCTGAAAGAATCACACCCACTGTGCCAATTTCCCTCATTTCCACTTCCTGTGCCCTGGTTTGAGACTGTCCTAAAAAGCCCCTCTTGCACTGCTTTCACCTCACCTCAGATGCCCAAGCAAACCCTCTGAGTACCCTAGGTGTGTCAGGGCCAGTCTGCTGCAGTTAACTGCTGCAGAAACTTCCACATTAACTGTCTCGTTACTGATTTCAATACTGTGGACCCCAAGCCCCGCCCCCTTCAGGCTCTTCCATCTATTATGGCGCTTTGCCACTTTCACCAAGAACCCAGCCATACCCGAGAAGTACCACAAACTGGTGATTTTCCACTGTAAATTACGTGAGCCGTACCTGTGTTGACACGGCCCTGCTTACTAGCACGTCCCAAAGCGTGACCAATCCAAGCTGTTTGATTGGCTGAAATGCAGAATAATACCAATGTTCTGTGCGTGGATTACCTGAAGGAAAAAATGGCATATTCTATATATTATTCATTATTAGTAGTATTGCACATTGCAATGTATTTAGGCATTCCCAAAAACTTAGAACATGGAAATTTCCAAGCTCCTGCTTTAAAAAAAAAAAAACACTAGTGAATCGCTGAACGGAATGGATTGATTACGCAAATTTATACAAGTGAATGTTAATTCTGCTAGCATTTCATGCTAACATGACACAGCGATTCTCACAGATATGATACTGGAAAATAGTATGTAGTAAATCATGATATATGTGAACAGTAAACGAAGGCAACATCTTCACCAAGCCGACCCGTCTGCAGGGGAAAATTTAAGCGAGTTGGAACCACACCGTAACTGGTATCTCTTCTAGGGTACAGTCTGGTTCCTGTATGCCAGCTGAAAATTGGATTCTGGATGTTAGTAGTTCCTTGTAAATCAAAGCCTATTGTTGGAGTTGAGTGTAGGAATAGAATAGCAACAATTGAATTTCTTGCACGAGAAGAAGGGTTGGCAACTTTGGTCTGCTGGCTGGAGTGAGATTTTCAATTTGAGACAAGGCTGGATACGCATTTACATGTGTGTAAGAGTTTATTAACTTGTAAATAGTCTATAAGATTTGCAAAATACCCCAATTCTTTTGATGTAGCTAATTTTAGGTTTATAAAGGAATAATATAGATTTGCTGTAAGATTTCTTGCGTGAGCGTGAGAATCTGAAAGCATGAATGTCACCCCAGACGTGTGAGAGTTGGTGACCCTGCACTTACAACTGGTTAGTCGAGTCTGGTTTGATTTTTGAGGGCTAAAAGCATACCACAATGCACTTTCTGGGGAAAGATTAGCCTGTATTGGCTAAATCCCTGAAGGGCATGTAGAATAGTGCTCAAAATTGTGGAAACACCTAGTATTTTTGGCATTACGCTTTAAAAATCTATCCATACTACCGGTTATGTTTATAAAAAAAATCAAAGAATGTTACAAATATCATACCCTGGGTGATTAAATAAGTACCGGGAGCAACAGTTGAATAAAATTCTGCAATATCTAAAAATCGAAAGTGTTTCCACAATTTTGGCCACGAGTGAAGAGATGTGATCCTGTCACCCAGGGAAATGTGTATGTGTGTAAGCTTCTCTGACTCGGTCTGACCCTCCTCTCCTACGTATCACCAGGCACCAGGATTGCATTACCAGGGGGTCCAGACAAACATTTGATGTTGTTTTGATAACATTCCTTTAGAGTAGGCTCAAGGTAATTATTTGGTCCATGTACTTGGTAAATAATTTGAAGAGTTTTATTTTGTTTGTTTGTTTGTTTTTGCAGCAATTCCAGAAAGGTTAAAACAGGCCAGGACTCTGAGCCAGGTGAAGGAACCGCAAAGCTGTTAGCTGGTGGAAAGTCATCAGACATATTTTGCCAGTTGACTTGCCATGACCTAAATTACAGGGCAATTAGGGGAGGCCAACATACTGCAAAGGATATTAATGACTTATAATGGGTGTGACACACATTAGCCAGTTAGGTAATAGTGTAGCTATACCACTGGGCTTCCTTTCATCGACCCAGACTCCTCTGTTCGGATAAGTATTATTTTAAACCACATTTGACTACGGTACATCAACAGAAAAAAAAATGACCTCCACGTTACGCTTTACACTCATGATTCTAGGGACAATATCAACATCTCAGCAACTGACATCCTTGTATTTTCAGCAAAGTAGGTGTTCTTAAAGTTACCAACCGGCCGGCCTAATTGCAAACCTAGTCCATATATGGAATTCCCTTCAGTCCATTTTCGCCAGTGTCTTCTACACCTTCTTCTTCCTACAGACCTGAGCTGTAGGTTCCCATTCGGAATATGAATGCTTTATCATCTCCTACTTACTCTTCATTCATTCTTCACTGAATTACTGAAAAACCCACATTTTGTGAGCAGAGGGACCTTTCAGGGATGTACGTACTAATGACTTCTGTGAGTTTTAAATAAGAAAAAAGAACTTTAAAATGCATTCTAACCTTTTCCAAGCGGGACATGGACATTTTCATAATGTGACTGAATTCTTCAAATGAGCTTGGTTAATGGCACGGAGGTCTAGAAGCATGGAGCTTGTCCTTCAACTGAGAATAACGATATGTCATTTACAGCTGTGGCAAAGGCAGCTTCTGTATCAAGATGGATCGAAGCCATGCTGTAATTTTCAGGTATACTTGCACTATATGCCTCGGACCTAAAGATGAATTTTAAAAGTCTATATTCTCTTTATGTACATTTATATTTTTGAAGAGGTGACACTCAATATTCATCCTTTTTTCAATCATGAGCATTACAGGCACCTTAACATGATCTAAATACAAATGAAGCCCTACATGTTAACTGCATTCAGTGAGCTGCAATATAAAATTTGCCAATTATATCATTTTGCAATACACAACGTAACATGAAATAATATAAAAATAATCAATAAAAGTTCCAAGCACTAAAATATCCCTCCATCTATCCATCCATCCATGAACCCATCCATCTTCTAGCCACTTATCCCAGTCACTGTTTGCACAGTGGGGAGGGTGCATTCAGACAGTCTGCTGAAAAGTAAAGTGGAAATAAAATTTATAGACAATCACAAAACACACTGTAATTTTTTGAAAGTTTAATTAGACATTGTTCTAGGCAGGCTCCTTCTGTTTTATTGTTTAAGCTCAATATATTGGTTTTGACAGAATAATATTTCTGATGAATCTAAAACCTGTATTGCAAGGTTTATATAAGTAGTAACAGTCTCAGTAACATGTCATGGCAAAATATAGACAAGAGCACTATATCCATTAATAATAATTTGAAACAAAGCCAGAATGATGAAAATGCATAGCAGAAATATAACACAATAAATCCAGCATATGATGTTCTTATTTAGTGTAACATAAATGCACTGGTAATGAGATATATGTTTACACTTCCCTGGGGAAAATTCTTTCATCTTGCCCTTCACCAAAAGTTATTGGGAGCTGAGGACCCTGTCAATTAATGTAAATATTACAATGTAGCAATGTCACACTGTCAGATGGCAGCCTAAATAAAAAATGAGATCAGAATAATATTAGAAATACTGCTCTAGAATCAGTAAATTTTCTTTGGATATGCAGGACATCATTTGAGAATGAGTAAATTGTGATTTTGGGGTCAATTTCCCCTCTAGGTAACAGTCACACATATCTACTTTTAGCAGCCATGGCTGAAGTGTAACTTTCTCGAAAACTAGAATTTTTAAATCATTTTGCTGGTAAATAAACAGCTATATGGCAAAACCACTACGAAGAGAAAGCAGATCAGTGCCAGACCTGTGTTGCACTTTAATTATTCTCTGTCCTTTAGCTTTTCAGCAGATCACAGACATTCAGGTTTGCCTATTAGTGAATCTTACTGCAGGGAGCAAAGATCAAGCAGAAAAACTATAGTTAATTGGATTGCTAATCCCACTTTAGCACAAGAAAACATTAGTCTAAATGAAATATGACCATATTGATCAAATAAAAAAATCAGGAAATTTCCATCCTTAAAACCAAAATTTTGTTTTGGATGCTAATAGGATCCTATACTATAAGATACCATCAGTGCACATGTATCTCACACGTATCTCACACTTATCTCACACTTATAAGATCAGCTAATCACCCCTGAAGTGAAATGTAGAGATTTCCAGTTTCTAATAATCCTAATTTTCTTAGCAATGGTCAACATAAAAACAAATGTAAGATATACTTAAGGTAACGATGCACATTTTTAAATGCCGATTATTACGCAGAGTAGCAGCAGTTTGGGGTTTTTATTATAATGATTAACTGATGAAATGGTTCTTGTGAGACTGATTTTAGCTGCCGGTGGTGATTGATTCACATGCTGTGATACTGTGTAGTCAGGATGGGTTTGTGACGGACGTTTATGATAGACTTTATTAAGATCAACACACGTCACGCTTTCCAGTGACCTCTGGGAATCATGCCGCTTGTCAGTATTAAGATACAAATGGTTTACCAGGTAAGTACATTCATTTTCACTCCACGTTTTGTATATTATATTTTCTTTGCTAATAAGGAGTTCGCTCTAAAGTTTAACATAAGTGAAATTTTTAATTTAATTTAATTGCAACCATTAAAATTTCTATTGTTAATCCTTTAAATCTTGGAATGCGCTATCATTTTACTATCTGAGCAAAAAAAAATATCAATACCATTTATCTTGATAAGATATAAATGACAATGGTAGCAAAAGTTTTCAGTAAATTCCCTCATAGTCACACTTCAGTTTACTTCATTTATCTGTGTCACTGCTCTTCTTTAGGAGCATGGTTAGGGTGCTGGTAGCTTGTGATTTGAAGGTTCCAGATTCCCAAGGATGATCTCCTCAGCATTTAGGTTCCAAGACATCTGTTACTTGATGCTGAGACAATGGCCTTCGATATGATTCTATGCTGCAACTGGGAATCAGTGGAGATGATCAAGAAGGGTTGGGGCATTAATTACAGAATACACGAGATGGGCGGCTAAATTCTGGGGTTTAGCTCTGATGTACAAGCAGGACCGTCACCAGGAGCACACAGCGAGCACGAGGACTGCTTCAGGTACTCAGGTGGTGCAAGATGGTGAGCCGTTTGTTAAGAGTTGGGGCAGCTCTGAAGCCTGCAAGTAAAATATAACGCAATTATTTGTTCACAGCACTTTGTTGTGTTGTGGTATGTTACAAATGTGTCATTTTGTGTGTTAATATGTCCGCAGGAAAAAAAAAATTAACATTCAGTTTTGATTGCAGCATTAGTGCTGCATTGATTTCCTGCCCTAAATAGACTAATACACATTAATATGCTTAATCACCTCATAGGAGTGTGGAGGATATGCAGAGTCATTGCACAAGTTCATCAGTTATGTTTTAAACCATCCGTATTGAGTGGGCAATTATGTAAATCAAGTGCTGGCAGTGTTACAGCAATTTAATCAGCAATAACTTGGCATTTAAACACTGAATTTGATTCTCTTAGGGATTCTGGTTCAAGACTATGGTTTCAAAATCATGGAAGCTTCTTCCTGGTATCCCTAGCTATTCTGGTTCAAGTATCAGCGCTAACTGTGTATTAATTGTATTGTTTTTTATTTATGCGTTAAACTGAGGATCTGAAGCTAACTGAATGTTTGACCACTTGCAAAACTCAGCATATCCACTACAGAGGTTCATGTCACATTGCATAACTCAGTGCTCATGGTTCAGCTTAACAGCATTAAAAGAAGCGATTCTAGAGATTCTGGGGGACCCAGGCAAAAAACTCCATGGGCCCCTCCAACTCCCCCTCCCCCTCAAGGTAAAATCTATTACCTTTATTTTTACTGTGACAGGTAAATTTATAATATCAACAAAAAGAATCTAATAAACACGAAACCTTTGTTTTCACTTTTGTGAAAAACAGAATATACAAATAAAGCAGATTTGTCATTACAATGTGCTATGTAATCAGCCGCCCTCGGGGACCCCCTCACAGCTTCGGGGCCCCAGGCCATTGCTTGCCCTGCTTGTCCTGTCGCTGCGCTTCTGATTATAACTACAAGCATTCTATGGCTTAAGAATATCATACTAACTAACTGACTGCCATAAAGTCCATTATATATATATATATATATATATATATATATATATGCACACACTCCTTTGTGATACGAAAACATTGTGATGCTTGAGCCGTACAGCAGCTCAAGGTACAGTTTTATTATTATTATTATTATTATTATCATGTACTGTATTGTTTTGTGTATTATTATAGATCCGACTTACCTACAAATTTGACTTAAAGACAAACTTAGCGAACAAACCTCGTTCGTAACTTAGGGCTACCTGTAATGTGTTCTTTGCCTGACTAGTTCGTTGCTTTGGATAAAAGCGTCTGCTAAACCAATAAATGTACATGTAAGGAGCACCAGCCTTTTGTGGGATAACAGCCTTCAGTTTGCAAGGACTTTGCACATACCACTGCAGATCAGCCAGAAAACCCACGGCACTAATGCGGACAACAGCATCTGCTAAATAAAATTGAATGCAATGTAACGCAATGGGTTTTCAACTTTCCACTGCTTTAGAATTCCAAATATCACTGGTTTTAAATGTTGTGGTAAGCACATAGTGTGTAGGTGATGCATAGTAAGGAGGTAATGCCCATTTCAATATTCGAGTAAAAATCCTAATTTTTCACCCTCATCTTCTACTGTAAGTCTCAGGCGTCATAGATGACAGACAAAGAGATTAACGTAAGGGATGGGCCAGTTTTCTACAGTCCGAATTGTCTGGTATCTTTGTCTGGTGCTATGCACACACTAACATATATACACACAGATAATACAGAGGGATACTTATGAGTTGTTAACCATAGACATGAAATAAAGAATCACAGGAGCCGTTTTACTGCGTTTGTGTGTGTGTTTAGCCTGGTTCTCTGTCTTCATTCGCGTCTCATTCAGTGTCCTCACACAGGCCAAAATAACTCGTGTTGTGTGTATCGGTGACTATAAACTGCAGTTTGCAATGGCATACTAAAAATAATGGATTTCTCTTCCCTGGATTGTATCACTGCAACCATAAATGAATGAGCCGTTATGTATAAAAGATGGACATGTTTTTGTTAATTTCTTAGAAAGAACTGCTGTGGATCAAAAACAACGAAAGTTCAGTTGCTTCAACTTCCTTAACACCACACAACTGTGCTAGGTGGGTCTAGGGAAGTTGTGGCTTTTGCCTGCCAACAATACAGTGCTCTCAGTGACAGAATTTCAAACACCTACACTGGACCCGGGGGGGGGGGGGGGGGGGGGGTGGAGGGGGCCGGTGTCGATGGAGTCTTTGCTGTGGTGGCGCTGAGACAGATCATAAGAATATACATCTGGATTCCTTTGGGGACATAATGACATTAATTTGTAAGCCATGTAAGTTGGTCTTGGATTTTTATTTTTTTAAATAAAAAGACTAATAAGCTCTTAAATAATCTATGCTAATAATAATGTCTCCTTCCCACCTTTCAGGCTGCACCTTGCCCATCTTGCTAGCTTGCTCATTAACACCTACACTTGGCTCCTTGGCCTTGCCTGCCCTGTCAGCCCAGTGAAACAAACATGTACGACTTTACTTGACCGTGTGTTTTTTTAGCAAGCCTTGCTAGAGCGAGCAGCAGGACTTCACGTTCAGCTTGACTGCGACTTGCCAAGCCGTAGTCATGGAGGTGAAAAGCATACGGTCACCTCTCCTTACAAGCACACCTCATTAAGCCATAATAACAATGTCACCTCTGCAATGAAGGGCTGATCAGCTATTACACCAGGTGCCATTTCTGCTACTGTGGTTTTTCACGTCGCAGTTTCTGTGTCCATGTGCAGATGATTGCTATGCCGTCCCAAATGAAGAATAGGGGCTTGACTTTTAATATGGTTATTGCATTTGCATGGTACTACATTAGGATCGCTCGCAACTCTGCACTAGATGAACATTTGGAAGGCAGTTTTCTTTGTATAGTTTTCAAAGCTCTGAAGTTAGACTCTGGATGAAGTCGACCCAACTGAACGTTGCTGTAGAACAGGGCTGGCCCTGGATGTTCTGGAGACTCTTCTGAGCAAAATACAAATTTTGTCAATTCATTTATATTAAAAACATTTCAGTAGCACAGGGGACCTGGCCGCTAACTAGCTAGCTTGTATCTGTTTTCTCAAGAAAAGTAGTTGTATTTTATTAAAGGGGGTTTATTATGCTAATTCTCACTTCATAATTTTATTTTTGGGGCTTACTAGAATAGATTTACATGCTTCATTGTCCCAAAAACACGTTACTTTTCTCACACTGGACATCTCTATTCACCCTCTGTCTGAAACGCTCTGTTAGAACTTTAACTTTTACTATTCAGTAATAAATTTACACAGGTAGTATTTATAATATGAAATATTTTCAGATACCTGAAACTTTGGTGAATCACCAAATATAGGGGTATGGAAATTACCATACATCAACCGGTGTGTTATATGATTCCTTGTAACATACTTGCCTCGTTTCCACCGATGCGGTGCCGATGCCAGACTTTTTCCCAAACCGGAACTAGTTCCACGCATTTCCACTGCTAAAAACTGGCCCTGGCCCAGAAAAAAAAACGACTCCAGCAGGCACCACAGAAAAGTAGGTGTCAGACTTTGGGACCGTAACATCAACGAAAGTGGGATAAGCGATCATGCTTAAACCTTCCAAATACCCGGAAAATTCAATCCATAACTAGTATAGTTTAGTCTAATATCGCCGGTGCTGGCAGTGAAACAACTTGGCAGCATATTAGCGGAATAATGTTACATCATCCTTTTTATCCCGTGAAAAACAAAAGAGCGATCTGCTGGCCAGATTTAATAATAAAGTCGAATAAGGTTGAGTAAATAAAATATTGTAGCATTCGAGTGGCGAAGAGACCATGAGGTGGGCAGTGAGAATAAAATCACAGACACAGATGAGGGAGCCTTTATGGAGACAAAATGGCTTTAACTAGTATGGATTGTATTTACTGAAAATGAGATATTTTACGTAATATAACACTTACAGTACTTATAGTTGCTTATTTATAGTATAATACTCACAAATGATGCAACATTACGTTGCTTTTTTATTCTGTGGAAAACGAAAGATCAATTTAATAATAAAGTATAAACATGTCATAGGTTGAATAAATAAAATATTATGGCACAACAAAAACACAACAGCAAATATGAAAACACACCAGAAAATACAGGAATACAAAAGCAAATACGAAAACACACCAGCAAACAAAACAGCACACTGTATGTGTTGGTGTGTTTTCATATTTGCTGGTGTGTTATGCCTTTCAGGGCTTCCGTAACAATCAGCTCAAACCAAGAATTACAGCTGATAGGATATGTATCTTTAAAGTAAGATTATGTTATTCATCTTTGTTTTTGTCCTGCTCTCTTCAATTGGTGGGTGTCGTTCCACTTGATGTAAATGACTTCTGGGATTGGCTTATTTTGCCTAACCTTCACAGCTTCTAGGCAACTTAAACCAGGGAACATCAAAGTGCATTCTACAGAGAATGCCAGCGTAAGACAATCACAGAATATCTACATATTTCCAAAAAAAAAAAATCCCAATACGGGGTTTCATAACTAATTGTAACATGAATCCGTTTCTTTTTTGGGTTTCAACTTACTGAATTCCTACATATTTGAAGTTTATCTCTGTGTGTTAAGGCTATAGGTTTTTGTGATTTTTTCATGTTTAAAGCAGTAGTCAGTGGGATATATAATGTAGATGCCATTAGACATATGCACTGTTGTTCACAGATGTCGACATCTAAATCTGTGTTTATTCCTGTATGTAAAATCTCAGTTATTATGACATTTAAAATGATTCATATAAAAATTAACAGAAAAATGAAAAAGTGCAAACAACTTCTAAACAGGTAAAACTCAAGTGTGGCTGTAAAACAACGCAGATATAGGAGAGCTGTTGCTGATTACCAGCTTCCATTTTTACTGACCACATAATTATGAGGATTGGCAAACACTAAAAATGATATAAAAATTGTGGAAGGCTATGGAATCAGCAAGGGACTCACAGGAACAGATTGTGTCATCGTCCATAGATTCTATGTCCCCAGAACTCTGCATTAAATTGCAAATCATCAAGCATTGCCACTATGTTTCAAAACAGCCCACATAAATAGTACAAGCTCCAGTTTTCACTCTGTAACTGATGTACTCAACAAAAAGCAGGTATCGCTGTTTTATTTTATTTTGTTTTATTTTATTTTTTCTTTGACCAGCTTGTTAGTGTCAATTTTTCAATCCAATGCTGTTTTTAAATGGCAACGATAGAAATTGAAAAAATCAGACAGGCAAAGGCACTGCATGACCTAACATACTGAGTAATGCAGCAAACAGCATTAATTTTCAGGCAAGTAAACACAGATACTAAGGCGCAGATTGGGAATTGCCAGATCTACTGACAAGACCCTAATTTTCCAGATAAGCAGAGAAGACAACCTATAATTTTGCACCAGTCAGTTGGCTTTGGCAGGCTGGGGGGGCTGTCTTGTAAGATCACATATTTGAGGTAATTCTTTAGAGGCTCAAAATGAACATGTAACGCTGAGCAGCACACAGACTGTGCTTTGGCGTGGCATCAAATTATTGACGTATGTTGAAGGTGTTCTTTGATTTTGGCAAAAGGAAAACATGATTTTGATTCTAGTATCCAAGGCGTTCGGCCATCCTAGAGTTATAACGTTTTGTCTATTGCTTTTAATTATTTGGTTGGCAAACACATAGCAGTGACCTGGAGGAGCTTTATTTTACTTTCCAGTAAAATAAAAGACCAACTTTCCTTCCAGTTGTCCTTCCTCCTCATCCTCATCTTAGATGCCATCTGTGAGATTTACTCAATGAGGTGAACAGCTTGAATCGGTCCTTTTTCACGTTCAGTAATCATTCAAATAAAAATAATAAAAAAACAGGGCTGCAGATTTTCAGAGGCAAAGAACTACAGCATGAAGACTGTGAGAAGACATGGCGATTTTGAGCACATTGTCAGCCTCATTGCTCTCGGTACAGAGCCTGCATGGCGTGGATGGCAACTCTATTTGCTGCCACAACAAATATAGACTGTAACAAACTTGTAACATCAGGAGACATAGAAATCTGTGGGATGGAATGGCAAAGTCATAGGCGTGTAATGAGTGGAAAACCAAACAACATAGTATATAACAAACCAGGAATGAACGAACGAGACCCCCCCCCCTCCCTTCGGATCAGTGTATCTGTCATGCACGAAGCAAACCTACTTTTAAGCAATAACTAATTGATCACTGGTGAGTAGAAAGGCCTGTCCTCCCCCCCCCCTTTCAGGGGGGCACTCAGTATCTTTATTAGGAGTTGAGGCTAAAGGGCAGGTGCTCAGGTCGTGCCTCGGCCCCCCACCCCCATGTAAACCTATTTGTACATGATGTCCCAACGTGACTGTGACAGATGAGAGTACGATAACCGTAGAACCTCTCTGTAATGTAGAGTCAAAAGTTTGGACACACGACCCATAGTGACTATTCTCTTTGTACTGAATATCTTTAAAGACATCACAACTATTAAATAACATATATGGCTTATGTACTGATGAAAAAAGTATTAAACAAAAAAAAATAATTTCTTGGGGGAGGTGGGACAGCTCTGTAGATTGGAACTCAAAAGGTTGCTGGCTCAAATCCCATGGTTGGCAGAGTGATGTCGTCGTTGGGCCCCTGAGCAAGGTCCTTAATCCAAATTGGAACTAGTTGACCCTACTATATCCTCTACTCCAGTTTCATGAGGTGCTTTTACAGCTGCCGGAAGGAGGTCCCACATATATGCTGAGCTCTCATTGGCCACTTTTCCTTCATTCACTGTTCAAACTCCTCTAAAACCATTTCTACTGTCTGTAGGTCTGCTACTCTACCTCTGTGAACAGATGCCCCACCGATGCCTTTAATTTAGTGTATTAACAGTAAGTTTGTATGTCTTCACTCAAAATATATATATTCATACAGCAATGCAGTTTAATTTGTTTAGCACTGTAAATGAAGATATACAGTATTAGAAAGTACTATATTTGACTTGTCAGTGCTTTCTAAACTTAAGTTGCCATCAGCCTTAGCTGTCGAACGCGAAAGGGCAATACCTTTACAGTAGCTGAGGAGGATAGCGGCTTCTATTTATTCTGAGACTTAATTGGGCATGTCATCCTTAGATGTTTGTCAATATATAATTGTTGTTTCACGCCACAGAAACTTAATATAATATGCTGTTTAACAATCACTTAATACTTTAGCTCCTCATACTTTTCATGAACATGTCTTCACTTAAAGGGAATAATCTCTGCTTCATTAATAGAAGTTAAAGCAAACATAAACTGTCCTTGTTAGGAAAAAACGGAAAAAAACAAGCTTTTTGAACAATGCAATGACTGGAATTTATTGGAATTTAGCAGGTATTGTGTGTTTCTCCTTCTGACAATAAGGCATGACAGCAGAGGATTTGACAGTAGCTCTGGCTGGTATGATAGCACAATGATTCAAGGTGGAGTATTTAACAGGGCTGCATGCCAGGAAGCAGGGGGACTGGTGCCTGATAGCCTTAAGGTGAGGGTCACACATTATTCACTGGTCTAAAGCACTCGGTTTGGAGAACCTCAAAGGAAACTGGTTTGTATCCTAGAAAGACTTTTCTTAAGGTTCTTTATCAAGGTATTGTACTTTAAAAAAATGCTCACGTGGAAAAAAAAAAACGTAAAATTAAAAGCCATTCCAAAATGCTTGTAATGTGCTATTTGCTTATTTGTAGCACTGGACAAAAGTGTCCACTAAATTATGTAAAAGTAAAGAAAAGATTCTAGATAAGTAGTCTCTATTAATGCTGTGTGCCGTCCTGCTTGAGTTAGCTTATTCTAATTTGATACCTTTTTTTTTTCCTTTTTCATTATGGCCTCTGCAGTGTACTGGCCTCCTTCCTGGGCCTGCACCCCTGCCCTGTGCCCTGCGGTGCCTAGATCAGGTCCCAGCCCTCATAGCCCCACACCCCTGCCTTGTGCCCTGCACTGCCTAGGTCAGGCCCCAGCCCCCATAGTCCTGCGGACCTGAGAAAGTAGCTGGCAGATGGATGGCTGATGTTCAGGCCACCACTGTCTTTAACTCACACATTCTTCACTTCCTTCTCCTGAAATTCTGTGAAATGTACTGAAATAAATATTTCAGGTTTCATTAGCTAAATTATGTAATTTGCATTCATAGATATCCTTATAATATGAAATAAATCTCATCTGCTTCAAACTAAAATGTCCTTTCAGCAAGATCGATAGCCCCAACACAGGGTAAGCATTCAGGACTGTGGTATTGCCTTGTCTAGATAATTTACCTGCTGTAGGTCAAAGCTGTCATCCTAGTTTGGTATCTCCTGATCACCTGGACTCCAAAGGATTTTAATAAAAAATACAGTTTAGGTAATACCCCCCCAAAAGCACCATGCACACTGAAAAACCTTGGAGGACCTATTGTTGTCTGGGAATATCAAATAAAGTTGACACCATAAGTCTTCTAAGCACATACTTTTCCATTTTCAGTGCAGTTTGTGTTTGTTTGATCTTCCACAGTTCAGTTTCAATGACTCCTGATTCATTTTATTGAATCCAGGTAGTACCTGCCGGTCCAGCTGAGAAATTCTGAGTTACCGTCCATAACCATCCCGATGATTATTATCCTGAGCATCACAACATAACATTACAGAATGTAACAGGACTTCTATGGAAGCTTTATTCTGACATCTTGACAACCTACAGTGGTGATTAAATGCCTGTTCCTGTTTCATTATGTCTGTAGTGGCTGACCAATACATGAAATGACTATTACGCAAAAATCTCAGCGATAAATTAAATGTTGGTGAGCATTAAATGACACTGAGGACAATGCACCAGGAGTTCACCATTTAACTACTGGCCTATTTAACAGATTAAACAACACTATTGCACTACTTCTGATATGTTCAGGTGATTCTGCAGAGTAACATTATGGAGGCCTACTTCTCGAAACCATTTTAAAGTGCAGTATTTCATTTGACATATTAGAAAAGTCTTGAACAACTTTCTACATTTTCACGGTCTTTGATGCGCTTCGCAAATAATACAATATTTGAACAACCTCTGCTCACTGTTGCCCTGCTTTATTTGCACATACAGTTGTTTCTGCACATCTGTATTTTATGACATCTGCAACCCCCCCCCCACCCCCCACGTTAGAAATAAATACAATGAACTTCAAGCTGATATAATATTCAAATATCACTGTTATCGAAGGGTAATAATTTTAACACAGTGCATTACAGCAGTTTCCATAAATATTCACCCCCCCCTTAAAATTAAAGCATTTAATAAGTACATATTTGTGCTCTCACAACAAGAAATCACCACGCATTTTAATCATTATACTGTGAATGCACACTTGAGTATCAGTTATGTCAATCCTTGTATATAAGTGCATGTCGAGATTAAACAACAGTCATCTTACATTAATCAGGATGTTTTACTGGAACAATTAAATACAGTTATTAAATACAGTTCTCCAGGCTATTACACCAAAGTAAGTGATTGGACACAAAACAGCCCCCCTTGCATTACAAGTGTGGGTCGTCAACGTCAATACTGCCTGCTTCCCTTTGAAAGAGCAGCATGGATTATCACTTAGGGAGCGAAAATGAGATGTCCTGCTTTCCTCAGGAATATGCATGCTCAGAGAAAGAAAGAAAGAAAGAAAGAAAGAAAGAAAGAAAGAAAGAAAGAAAGAA
>JAODJU010000108.1:672224-682435 GCA_026776725.1 Gnathonemus echidnorhynchus | reverse complement strand
ACAGGGGCCGGAGCCTATCCCACAATGCACAAGGCTACAGGGGCCAGAGCCTATCCCAGAATGCACAAGGCTACAGGAGGCGGAGCCTATCCCAGAATGCGCAAGGCTACAGGCGGCAGAGCCTATCCCAGAAGGCACAAGGCTACAGGGGCCGGAGCCTATCCCAGAATGCACAAGGCTACAGGGGGTGGGGCCTATCCCAGAAGGCACAAGGCTACAGGGGGTGGAGCCTATCCCAGAATGCACAAGGCTACAGGGGGCGGGGCCTATCCCAGAAGGCACAAGGCTACAGGGGGCGGAGCCTATCCCAGAAGGCACAAGGCTACATGGAAGCATAATAAAATTAAATAAAAACAGTTTAATATATTAAAATTAGCCACAGTTCAGGCAAGGGTCCTATTCGCAATTAATCCACAGCTAAGCACCTAAAAACATTTATAAAAGCCGGATAGAAAAACACGGAGATAGCAAGCAGAGTGTTTAAGGTGCTGAACTACCTCTTCAAGAGTTCTGCAGTCAGCAGTACTAAATTCCTACAGGATAATCATATTATTTGTGGGCAGTAAAGAGGCTGTCAAACTGTCAATCCATTTTTTTGACCAAACCTCCATCTGCATTGTCACAAAAACAGGATACACAAATACACTCGGTAGTCACTTAATTAGGTATACTTACTCTTTAACAAACAGCCTGCTCCTCCAAACAGTGAATTATACGGCAGTAACTGAATATATATAGCAGACATAGAGGTACATTATTGTGCAACTAAGCATTAGAACAACTAAGGCTCCTGATCAAAGTGGTTTTCTGGTATGATTTTTGGTGCCAGACATGATGGCTGCAGTACATCAGTTGCAGGTATCCTCCTCGTATTTTCATATAATACAGTGTCTAATACAGTGTCTAATACAGTGTCTACTGAGTCACAATGAACAAAAAACATCTAGTATGAGAAATGGCAAAAATAAGAGCTCAGTACAACAGTGGTGTGTAAAATATGTACTCTGAAGGCACAACTCACCAACCCTTGACGTGGTTCTGGACGTGTCTTACCTGGTACTGTGTAGAGCAGGGGTGGGCAATCTTATCCAGAAAGGGTCTCTGTGTGTGTGAGCTTTCACTGCAACTCCCTGATTAGATTACCAACTAAAGGACTGGTTGGCTGAAGAGTCCTCATATCAGGGTTCGAAAAGCCGACCTAAAGGTTAATCCCAAGAACTTGCAAACACACTAGCCCTCTGCAGGTGATTTCCTACTCCCGATGTAGACGTACCTAATAAAGTGGCCAGTGAGTTTACACCTTACCTTCCTCTGCTGATTGCAGGAACAGCGTGTAATAATATCCGCAGGGGCATTGTGGCACCAAATTGTAACTACAGAGAACAGGAAGAGAAGCACTAGAGCAAACATATAATAATTTAGCGGTTTATCACCCAATTGTGAGCCAGCAAGTGTGTAGCTAAACAGATTACTATGGAAATACATATAATTCAAGCTAATGGCACAAACTAACTGATAACAAGACAGCAACTGCAGTTGCGGGGATAACAGATAAGTCTTCCATCGGATTTTCTTAAATTTTGATAAAAATGTTATTTAGTGACGCTACAACCTTGGCCCTTAACAAATCAGCTTTACTGGTCTGCATTTCACTTAGACGAGCCAGATACTCAGCTCTTTTCATTTACCCTTTCAAAGACATACCTAGTGTGCTTTTGCTCAGGGTCTTTTTGTGTAATACAGGGGTGTTTCTAACTCAGTAATCAATGCACTGACATTTTTCTGTATAAACCTTTGCTGCAGAGCATAATTCATGGCTCCTTTAATTATGAACTGTATGTACATAACAATACAGTGACATCATCCTACCATATCTGACCATTAGCATGGGGCCCTCATGTGACATAAAGAGTTATCATTATCTGCCCCCAAAAAAATAAATAAACAAATAAACAAATGAATAAAAATACTACTACTACCACTACCTATAAAGATAACAACAACAACTATAATAATAATAATAATAATAACAATAATGCATCATGTTTCTTAAAACCAGGGTAAGATACTGTCTGTTGGATGTCTTTCTGGTTGCAATATAAATACCATGTAGTTGGCAAAAAATTAACCACAGCTGTTCTGACCACCAGAGAACCAGACAACGCTGGTTAATCCCAAATTTTGAGCTCTATTTGTTCCTCAGCACAATCGCTGCCCTTTCTCATGCAAAAAACATGGACACAAGCACCATCCATATAAATGTCAATGAACAAACAAACAAATGAATAAATATTATGAAGGCGACTTTTCAAAACCTAACTTAGTTGAAAAGTTATATTACAACTGGTGTCGTGGGCATTCTCTTTCTGGAGAATAAAGTCCTCCACACAAACTCTTCACTAAATAGAAAACATGGGGAGAAAACACTACAAATGCATGTAAAATTAATTAGAAATTTAATCAGCTAGACGACCAAGCTTGCTGACCTGCAAAGCAGGAAGAGGCGCAGTGTGGGGGAGAAACTGGCAGCTGATTATTCAGAGTTACTTCCCCACATTTCCACCTTTTCTGCCTGTGGTCATTGTCTAACTGCGTGGCTGGACATCTATAATAATAGCAAAGGAATACTAACTTCCCGCCTGTCCAGCCATATTCATTAACCTTATATCTAGTAAATAATGCAGAAATTCCAGTGGATGAAAGCTTCACGCCTTGGCATTAATGGTATATATTAAGAATATTTTCCAACATATTATCTAATTTGGTGTGGCATATTTTATAGTTATCGTCTAGATATAAATATTTACAGATATTGCACATTACAATATCTATTCAGATATCAGAAAGTCTACGGATGCTTGCTTAATTATGTAATAATGTTGCAAATGTATTGCTTTCATAAAAAAAGTCAACTGGCAAGCAAGGTGTACTGTATCTGCGCATATCTTCCACACCCTAACCCTAACCCTAACCCTTCCACACAGACATGCTCTTCTTATTATGTTTCAGAGTTTTTTTGACTGAATCATTCAGTTCTGTTCTTGCCATTTTGTTATTAATTGCAATTGTAGTCATTGCCTCCCAATGGGATCCTAAACACAATTGTTTGGTGTTTTATGTTATTGCAGAGGTGTTACTAATGAAAAAGCACCCAGTGAGAGAGCTTATCAGTGAACTTTTTACTCAGAACAGCTCTTTTAGAGCTATAACTTGATGTATATTTTTTGCAAATGAATGAGATGATATTTGTTACATAACCAATATATTAATTAACAATATTTTTACTGGTTTAAGTAGGTGACTGAGCACTGTATATACCAAATATATCTGGTAAACATAATCAAACTTCCGTCATGTAAAAAAATATATCCCTGCATAAGATTGCCTTATTATGCAGTGTCCTTCCATCCATCTTCGACCCGCTGATGCTGCTCAGGGGTACCTGGAGCCAATCCCAGGCCATGCAGGGCCTGAGTCCACCCTGGCTGGAGTGCCAGGCCGGTCCATCATCTCATACACACACTCACACTCTTTGGCTAATTTAGAGATGCCAATTAGCCTAACTGCATGTCTTTGGACTGCGGGGGGACATCGGTGTGACACTGGGAAAGCACGAGAGATCCAGAGACACGGAGCAGAGGCAGAATTCAGATCGACAGGCCTGGAGGTGTAAGGAGGTGCTTCCCACCACGCTGCCTTAATGAGGTGTCATTGTAATAAATCTGAAAATTAAATAAATAAAGACCTGGAAAGAAAAATGTAACACATCAGTTCCACAGAAGTGTCACACACCACTACGCTTCACCATATGGAGGGTGGTGACCAGCTAAAAGCACGCTATCACGTGTGTGCCATGTCTGACAGTTCACATCTCTGTCAAAGTCCTCTCTGGTCATGAAATTAGCATCGCTCAGTGCGGTGGTGCCAGTTTTCTGAAATGACCGAGGTATTCCTAACATTTACGAGTTTTTGCCTTTTTCAGCATTGACTTTGCATACTCCAAGGTCAGCATTAGCCTCACAGTCATATATCTACTCAGAAGACGCCTTGTCGCCCTGTTCATTTTACTGGGCAATGCCTGGGTGGTTTTAATACGACTTGCACTTCTTAATGATTGACTCGAATGCACTTTATAGTTCTATATTCAGTGTTTTTGAACATCTTTATAGCCCGATCTTTTTCTTTCTACTACTTCATCCCTGAGTTGTTTTGACAGCACTTGGACCTCAGAGTTGAATCTTTGCTTTTAATTTCCAAGCTGACTAAGGGCCCTTCCAGAGAATGGTTCTGTTATTCTGAACTCATCTGCACCCATTTTACTGCATACATTCAGAAGCCATTTTGAACTGAAGGTTGCGAGTTCCCAGGGATTTTCATGTTAAAGGTGCCCTAGAATGAAAATCAGACTTTACCCCAACATAGTTAAAAAAGGAAAGTTTGGTACATGGAAATGACATACCATGAATCTCAAACACTGTTGTTCACTCTTTCAAATATAATTCCTGAATATGTAAATCCTAAACGAAATCCCTAGACTGTTACGTAACAATGTTAACCACGCCCCCAAACGCTACATACGCCAGCCCACTTTCAAACTCCAAGGACGTGCGCATTCAGACTTCAATAGTTCTGCAGAACAACGAAGTGGAAGACAACAGTCAAAATGGCGGCGGTAAGCATAACTGTGGTGAGACGGCAGCACTTCCCACACCCTTTCCGAGGATGCTAACTGTCAACAGGCATGATTAATGTTCGTCTTTGACAGGTAAGGCAGGGACACTTTTCCCAAAAGCTCTCGTTAGCAACTTAGATAGAGGGAACCCATCACTTGCATGGTTCTAACTATGTAAGTTGCTAATTATGTTGCTGGCAACTATGCTTTTGGGAAAACATACTCCTGGGAGTAGTAAACAACATTATGAAGTCTGTGATACTGACATTAATATGAAGCTTCTGCATTTCCCATAGCGTACTTCTGGTTAGCCAAACAAATATCTAATCCCATACCACAGTTTAAAAAAATGAAAGCGAAACTCCAAATTCATTACAAACTACACATGTACGAGCTGCTCAGTTTGCTTTTTGGAGTTCTTGAAAAGCTTACGTGATGAAGCTAGCATCATAAAATCATTTCTTGCGTGAGATGAAACACAATTTCAATGTTCTTGTTACAACGCTGAAAACAAAGTTATGATTACGCTAATGTTGAGCCTAGGATCAAGTGGGACTGTTACAGTTACATGCTGTAAATTATTCCAGGGAACATTAGATGACAAAACTCACCAGACAGAAGCATTCATTTCTGCAATTTTTCCTCAATTCCTCTTCTGATACAGGCTCAAATATATATGATTGGATGCATAAACACTCCATGTTTCACCTCACCTTTAGTGATCTATGTTGGTTCTGTGTGAACCATTGCAGTGCCTCACTGTAAACTAACCAATCAGGGCAGAGCTCATCACATATTAATGAACCCACCAAATAAGGGAAAAGACCCTGTTTCATTCAAGGGCCAATTTATAGGGTTGTAAATGGGCCTGTAAAACCACTTCTGGACATTTTTGACACGAAACCAAGTTCACATACCTTCTATGTAGACACTAGAGAACAGTTTGAAAAAAAATGCATTATTCCTAAGCAGTTAATCAAAGAGCACAAACTGTACTGCTGCATCAGTTCTTCCTCTCTGTAGCCAAACTCTGCTTCTGCTTACAGTTTATGGTGAAACAGCCAATCGCACTAACATGGCCTGAAAACTACTTTAATGATTTCAAATTGTGGGCACATCCTCGTGCAATCAAGACACTTCTGTTTTTAGCTTGTAATCAGTTATTTATTAATCAGCATAGTGACTGAATCACAAGACTGGTAATGGATATGTATATATGCATGCGATTGCATACACACACACACACACACACACACAATGCCTCCATCATTCCCCATGTAAAGATTGAAATCTGCCAGTAAGACTGTTAGCCTGTATAGTGTTTGTATGAATTCATAGGAATATTCTAGCACAGTCTATATATGCTTTTTGAACTTGGACAAGGCGTATGACTGCATATTCTAGCAGATACTCTGGGCGATGCTGCAGGAATTTGGGGTCCAGGGGTAGCTACTTCCTGCTTCTCAGTCCCTGTATCATTGCAGTAAGACTTGTGTCCACATTCTTGGCACAAAATCGAAGCTGTTTAGAGTGGGTATTAGCCTCTGTCCAGGGTGAGTCTTGTCTCCATTCTTGTTTGTGATTTTCATGGACAGGATATCAAGGCCCAGCTGTGGCTGGCAGGGTGTCCGGTACGGGGGCTAGAAGTGACATCCCTGCTATTTGCAGAAGATGTCTTGCGTTTGGCCTCATCTGACCAGGACCTCCAGCACGTAATACGGCGATTTGACGTCGAGTGTAAAGCGGGAGGACGATCAGGACCTCCATTTGTGAGGCCATGGTGCTCTCTCAGAAAAGATTGGACTGTTCCTTTCAGCGAGGGGGGAAGAGTCCTTAGTGAAGGAATTTTAAGTACCTCAGGGTCTTGTTCAGAAGGGATGTTAAGAGGGAAAGTGAGATTGACAGGAAAATTGGTTTGGTGATTGCAGTTTTGTGGGCAGTAAGGAGGTCTGTGTTGGTAAAGCAGCCGTTAAGATATGAGACAAGACTATAAGTTCCCAGTCAATCAACATTCCTTTCCCCACCTAAGGTCATGATCTGTGGGTAACGACGAAAAAAGACAAAGTATAAGGCAGTATATGCAGTGAAAATTAGGTTAGGATTGCTGGACTTACTCTCTGTGACACAATGTGGAGTTTTGAGATCTGGAGGGACCTTGAAATAAAGTCACTACTCCTGCAGATTTAGAGTAGCAGTCGGTTTGGGGGTCTTATAAGGATTTTGCCCATACGGCTTACACGGGATCTCTTCCTGGGTCGTCCCTCTGGGCGGAAGCCCCAGGAAAGACCCAGGACATGCCTGAGGTAATATATCTCCCAGCTGATGTAGGAGAACGTCTAGAGATCCCTAGAATGTGGTCAGGAAAAGGCATCTGGTCTCTCCTGCGACCCACACTCAAGAGGTGGGGAGGTGACAATGATAATGATGATGATATTTAAGTGGTAAAGGTTTAGGGTATTCACTCTCACTGTTACACATTTCCTCCAGACACTGGTTTCCTGCCACTGTCCAATGAATCGGTGTCTCTAAATTGCCCACAGTGACATACGTGTGTGTGAGGATCTGCTATCCTGTCCCCTGCCTTGCAACCTTGACTGTGACACAAATGAAAAGTAAAACCATTACTAGGTCTACTACTAAATAGTAAAACTGGGAGCCTTTACAATAAAAATTGATGGCAAGCTTTTTAAAATATTTCAGAAGTCCGTGGGTTTCTTACACTTTATGTGTACGTCTCAGTATCAAGATCCCGGGAACCATTTTTTTCTAAGAGTTTGGAATTAACCAGTGTTACAGGAATCTGGAACGCCTCTGCTCATGTGTTACTGAGCGGGGATGAGGGGGGGGGGGGATCTATTAGTCAGATGAACCGGCAAATGAGCTTCATTTTAATACATGTTGTTTGTCCTTTATACCGTGATGCCTAAATGCTTCACTGCTTGAATCGATGTCTCTGCCTTGAACTTTTCCTGCTGATTCCCAGGACGTCATGCTGTTTGTCATGGATTCTTCCTTTCAGATTTTGCATGTGCAGATCTGAATCACTTGGATAGGAGCTAAATTTAGCACTTTGCGGACAGACAGCACAACAGACACCTCGGGCACAGATGACAAGCACGACAATGTCTCGCACTCAAATGTGAAATACCGTGCTGGCCAAGACTGGCTCTGTAATTCAGCGTCCGCCTGGGCCCTCTCCCCCCTGATTGCTCAGATGGGTAGTGACTTAATCATGGATGTCAATTGATGTGAGCTGCAACTGATTGCAGTTATTTGATCCTAGATTGCAGTGCAATAGATCATGCTGATAGCATCACTCTAACTTGGGTAAGTACCACTAGCTCTATTAGTACATCTACTGTCAACACTGGAGAAAGGGTAGCGATTTAGTCGCACTGATTCACTATTGGGTCATGCTGGTAGGGGTTAATGTTCATATTCGATTATATCCTCCTGAGACCCAAGGAAAAAAGTGTCCTTCAATTGTAGGTTATTTGTCTTTGGAGGAAATAAGACATCTTACAATTAAATTTTTTCAAATTTATTTTTATTTTTAATTTCGCAGCATGTCCTCTTTAGTGCACAACAGGAATAAATGTTTCCTAACATCAGTGAAAAAATAAATGCAAAAATACAATGTCCACTACAATGGACATACATGAATGGGTGGGGTCTCAGGAGGATATTATGTGTCTCTGACAGTGAAATCTCATGTACAGTATAAATGGCCATGGAGCAGGAACACCCAAGATCAGAGCCCAAAGGGGACATCAAGTCAACTTTGGCCATCAAGGTGTCAAGCAAGGGCAATTTAAAATGTATTCTTTAAAATCCAGAAAACCTCAGGCTCTTATGGAAACCGAGTATTTACTGCAGGCTCATTGTATGCAGACCTACAGGCACATGTGATGTATAAACACCAATACAGAGGCACCGTGTATTTAATTTACATGTATGTGGTAAATGTTTGTGGGATTAAGTTAATTTAAAGTAGCACTATCAGGATCTACTCTTTAAAGTTTGCAATAACGATATTTGACACTAATTTTCAGCAAAAGACCAAAAACACAACTAAAAAGAACATGAACCATGTTTCATAATGGAATTTATTCAGAAGCACAAACACACACATAGATTTGTATTTACAGTGTATATCATTGTGAGGACCGTCCATTCATTGCTATGGGCAAAACCCTAATCCCAACAATGACAAATTTAACCACTACCCAGCCCTAACCTTAACCATAAGGTTAATGTTAAAGAACCAAACAAAATGGAAGACTTTTGGCATTTTTAGTTTTTGATTGCAGTCACGGAGTTTCCCTTTGAGGGGACTGAAAAAATGGTCCCCACAACATCAAAATAACAGGTTTTTATCACATTGTGGGGACATTTGGTCCCCATGATGTAATATATACATAACACACGCACACACACATGCACACACACACCCTGAATCCACTTTACATTCTGCCATAATGCACACAGGCCCGTCATTAATCGAATGAGACCATGCAGTGTTCTTTACTCTTTTGCTCTGATGTTTTAAGGCAGCATTCATTAGCACTGCACTCCGCCACACCTCAGCCACTGGATTTACACAAATAATGAGCCAGCAGTGGAGCACAGTGCTCGGGCACATATCAGGCTATGGCTGTCGGCTGAAGCACACATCTGTGGAGGTGCCAGCAGGGCATCTGGGATCTCATAACCACAGTGATGGAACAGAAAGGACTGGTTAAAATAATGGCATTGATGCAAAATGTATGTGGTAACGCTGAGTGACTATTCCAAAGCCCAAGCCTCCCATACTGTCATCATGAACATGACCTAAATACACCGATTTCCGCAGATTAACTCTTCCCAGTCAGCATGGAACTCACTAGCCTGGATATAAATGTATAATTAACTAGCTAATGCATCACAGTTGTGTGTGGATTCTTGCTAGATATGTTTTTAAATCAAAACAGAAAGCGCATAGGAATCAAATGGAAACGTGAACATTCAACTCACTAGTATAGAAACTATACCACTGGGCTTTAACTCGCTACCAGTCCGTTTTCCATACCCAGTATTCCTATTCAGGGGCGTGGGGGGTCCAGAGGGGGGTCCAGAGCCTGTCCTGGAAGCTACAGGATCCAAGCTACAGGAAGCTACAGGAACGGGGCACCAACATATCACACTCACACACTACTAAGCATCTACAATTCACTTTAGCATTTTTTTGGACAGTGGGCTAAAGCACCACAGGGATGACAGTGGAGCTTCACTGACACAGAGGCAGGGTGGGGACATAGACCCTGGTCCCAGAGGGGTGAGTCAGCAGTGCTAACCACTGTGTCTCCATGCTGGCCTGTCTTTACACACCTCTACATACAGTGGTACCTCAGTTCTTGAACACATTAGAACTTGAATTTCTTAAAAGTCAAACCGTGAACGCCAACCTAAGATAACTTGTCCGAGCAGGGAAATGAGTCACGCGGCACGTCTCTCAGCGGAAACAAAGGGTAACGCTTCAGTCTCAGCCTCGCATTCGCTG
>JAODJU010000108.1:609785-647970 GCA_026776725.1 Gnathonemus echidnorhynchus | reverse complement strand
CACCCACATCCATCCATCCATTTTCCAAGCCGCTTATCCTACTGGGTCGCGGGGGGGTCCGGAGCCTATCAGGCAGGGGCTCACCCACACCTATGGGCAATATGGTAATGCCAATCAACCGCTACACATTTTGGGACTGTAGAGGAAACCAGAACACCCAGAGGACACCCCACAACAAGATGGGGAGAACCTGCAAACTGCACTCTGGGGGGGTCCACAGCACAGACGCAAACGCTGGTCCCAGAGGGGCGCCTCTATACCGCTAACCGCTAACCGCCATGCCACTCCTATATCAGACTCAATGTGCTTAAAAACTACAATGAATTTTGATGAAGATATTACGGTTTTGGCATTATGTGGAACTTTGATCATTTTCCCTTCTCATTTTCTCATTTCTAAACATACCATTTTAACTTTTTTTTTTCTGAAATCACCAGTATATGTACATTGAAAAATGTTAACATGAAAACCTTAAACATGCCCAAACCGACAGTATTGGACATAGTTTTTGATAAATTTTCAGTCAAAATCATAAGTGAAAGAGAAATCCCCAAAACAGGCTCCAGGCTTAGCTATTCAGCTACAGCCACTAACACTTATGGCCTCCATCTGGGGCACCGGCCTCCAGCAAGGGCTCTGCAGGCATTTCCGTCTGGAGCGTCCCTCTCTTCTGTCACCCTCTTCTGTAGCCTTTAGAATCCCAGGACAGGGCTTTTGTGCTGATGTTGTTTCTAGGCTTGCAGACAAAATGTTTAATCCTTTCCTCAGTGTCTTAGCGTTCCTTTCCACAGCAAACTGCTTTGTTCATTGTTGCTGATGGTGTAGACATCTAGAAGATCCACCTTACGTTGGTGTTAACGAAGATCTCTGGTCCATAAAGTAGGACTTGGCATTAGTTTCAAACTACCTGAACTTGCCTTGCAGGGACAGTTCCTTGGAACTCCAGGTGTTGCATAACTGCAGCTTTCTTGCTTTGCTTTGCTGAGTGTCATGCTTACATCAGCATCTTTGCAGCCGTGCTTGTCCATGACACTGCCAAGGACTGTAATATTTCTGTTTTCTCACCGTTCAGTGCAGGGTATGCACTGGTTGTGTTTGCCTTGAGGATGTTAAGACCAATTTGCCCAGATGTAGCTGGCACATAATGTATCTTGTCCTGCATCTCTTGATGAGTATAGGACCAGTACCAGATCATGTACACAGTCCAGTATACAGTGCAGTGTCCGAAGTGTCCACTGGATTTTTTTTTCTCATCTGTACCTTAGGTGGCTTCATGATCCAGTAAATTTCAAGTAAGAACGTAAAGGTGGAAAGTGAAGGTGGAAAGTGAAGGTGCCCTTGTCTGTTTCCAGTCCTCAATTCAAATACATCTTCTAGTTTCCTACCGTGGACCGTGGATTTTGCAGATCATTTCATCCTGCGGATCCTTGATGATGATGACAAGTTGACCGACAAACCACGATGTTAAGAGGGTTGAACACAGTCTCTCTCTCCACATTAGCAAATGCTTTTTCATAATCAATGAAACTGACATAAAGCAGGGATTTCAATTCCATCGACTGCTCATATGTGACAAATGGTGTAATGATTTGGCAAGTACAGGATCTGTCTTTTAAAAAGATCTTGCAGGTCCTGTAGCTGAAATTTCTGCCTTGGTTAGTTTGACGCCATCTATGTTACGTATATCTCACTGGCTAGATGCCAGGTGAATTTGAGGTCTGTTCTAAAGTTCCTCAAGACATTATGATAATCTGCATATTTGCTGTTAATTTACATTTTACTTAGCAGATAGTTTTATCCAAGGTAATGTACAATTGAGATAGCAGGGTCATCCAGTCACTGGATCAATTAGGATTAAAGACCTTCCACAAGGACCCTATTCCGAAATCACTCAACAGATCATGGGATCATTTTCCTTCTGACTGTGTTTTCCTGACAGTTTCTTGCTGGTGTCATGCAGCTTCTTCATGTTTCCATTACTTTTTTTCTTGCTTGTCTTCTGTTGCTAGTTTGTCAGTGTAGCTTTGCTTGTCAGCGCTGATGTTCTTCTCTGCGTTCCTGTTAGCTTCTGGGTAGTCCTGTTGGGATTTAGATATTCCTGCACCCCACGTCTTTCAGTTCTTCTTGCACTGTTGTTCACTGCTGCTTTCTCCTACTTCTTTCCTTATATTATATGTAACATGTCTGCTCTTTTCCATTCTTTATGCGGGTATTTTCCTCATGCAGGTGTTTACCAAGTACTTCCTAGCATGTCTATGTTGCTAACCAATAACTGAATCTTATTGACTCTAGCATCCTTTAGTGATCTCCAGAACATCTTGGTAATGTAAAAGTGGCCTATCAGTTTTGCTGTGAATTGATCAAGTGAAAGTGATGGTAATATGTGTTTTTCAAGGTTCACTGGTCTACAGATATTTTTCCATTGTCACTCATGTCACACAGAACATGTAGCCTGGTTACGTTCTCATACCCAGTGTTGTTGCTTCCAATCATCGAAGTCCCTCATTAGGATGTTGACATTTTTTTTCTCACGACATTTTTTTACCATGGATACTTCTATGTACAGCCCAGGAGACTGAATTCAACTCAATGGATTTTACCTTCCAGCAAAAAATGAAGCATAAGCCAGAATTGTACTACCCAGCTCTGTGTTGATGGATTTTGGTAAATTGGAGATGTTCTTTCATATGAGCATCCTGATCTGTGATTTAAATATTATTTAGTTTTTTACTAAGGGAATAGCAAGCCTGTTCTTTTCTCTAAATGATCAACCATTACTATCACATACAAGACCTCCAGGACTTGACCTCCTCAGAGTTGTATGGTGTTTTTTATGATTCAATTTTCCCTTGGCATTTCTTCAAGGGCACTGTTTTTATTTATTTGTTTTTTATTTATTTGTGTGTACTGCACAGTGCATTCGCTGCAATGACGTGAAATTCAGGGCTTACCTATATAATGTTATTTTGATTGACTGTGGTTGTCCCATAGCCAACATATTATAGAAATTATTCTTGTCATGGATGACATTCGATAGAATATGTTACAAAAGTTTAGAGGGAATATAGGAGAAACTCTATTTACCAGCAACCAATAAAATCTCTTTCCCCATCAGTCAGTGGTGAATCCATAAAAGATCCCAGCTGCCTTTCTGCTCACAAACAGACTCTAAACCCTGAAACCCCATTTCCTATAGATGAAGAACATAGGACATTATTTTCCAGCAGAATGACCACTAGCAGATGCCAAGCTGGAAGAAAGCCTAGAGCCGGTCCCTTTTCACTACTCGCACACTTCGTCGTCGCAAATAAATCATTAAGGGCCTTTAATGTCTGAGAACTGTCTTTCTGTCTTAATTTCTGTTATAGTCCAATGAACTCATGGCATCATTTAAAGCTTGAATAAAAGTAATTTGTGGGATAAGGTTATCAGGTAGTAGTTCTGATTGTGTATAAGTTTACCATTATTGGATTATATTTGACAAAACCCTTTATTCCCCTGGCCATAATCACCTGGATGCTATGATGGCCCTGTCAGATGATCATTAACCAGCACACACTCCATCCATTTGTCCATCTTTCCATGCAGAGCTTAGGCACAGTGCTAATTTAACACACCTGATGCAGAGAATCAGACCCTTCAGTAGCATCTCAACTTGGCATCAACATACGACTGGAGAATGTGATTATCTCTTTTTCCTTTGCCCCGTCTTGCTCCCCATAAAGGGGAGAGGAGGCTTTGAGGGGGGCCGTCATAGTGAAGCGGCGGCCATCTTGTAGTGTGCAGGGAGCTGGGGGTTAAGGGCCTTGCTCAAGGGCCTATGGGCACATGAATGTTGTACTGAGGTCAGGCTCAAACTGGCGACCTTCTGAGCAGAGGCGCAGAGGCTGAGCCCGCTGAGCCACACAGCGCCCCCTTAGGGCTGCAGCAAAGTCCTGCGGGGATGGCCAGCACTGGCTTCCTGTGAGCCTGATCTCAGGATGCAGAGGGCATGACACCTGGGGAACCCTGGATTGTGTGTCAGTAATATAGTCCACACTATAAAATGTCAAGTGATTCATTATGCTAAACTAAACAACAAATGGTACAACATATTAATTCATATCGATTTCTGTGGTTACTTAAAGCCTTAGGGTGTAAATGAAAACGATTTCTTTAAAATGTTGCTTTCAGGTTTCTAAAGTACTCGGTACATTTATTGTTACTTTTATTTAATCTATTTTGAGATTTGATTGGCTCTTGTGATTGCCGATAATGTCACAGTGCCTTTGTTTCAGTCTAATTCTCAGAAGAGAAGCAATCGTATCACAACTGAGATTATCTGACACTCAAGTGTTCTGCAGTCTGAAAAGCTATTTATCATCGGTTATGCTGTTGTATCTTATAATTACAGCATACTGTCGTCATAGTACATTACATTTAAAGTACATTTTAGGAAATTAAATCTAAATACTAACTGAACATTAATTTAAAGCAAAAGAAGCAAAAAAAAATAATATTCTATTTATTGTGCTAATATTTGAACCACATTTTGTATGGCTAAGGAAATGTTTTTATGAGTAATATTAACTAATTTTAACTAATTTACCTGTAGCCCTGAGCATATTTTCCTCCCGCCCCCAATGGTGACCAAAGCGCCTGCTGAAACCATAATGTGCATTGTTCCATTTGCTTAGTGGTTGCTGCTGTGTTACATCATTACTTTAGATTTGGTCCTCCTTCCATAATCACTGGCCATCAGGATCAAGGGAAAATAAATAAATTCTTTTTTTTGGACCAGTTCACTGCACTTTGTGGCCAGTAGTCATCACATCTCCATGGCTTCCGCTTTGTCCTGCAGGAATCCATGTGGACCAAACACATGCAGCTCATGCAAACATCTGACTCTAAATTGCCTTATTTTTAAATGAGGGATGTTCACTGTTTCAGGTGGCATCCACCAGGCACGCAGTTAAGGCAGTGCTTAAGGATGACTGGAGTCCCTTTACCGAAGTAGTCCAACCACACGGAACTCTTAAACCACACGCCCACACCTTTCCATAATAACAAATACACACAGACATCACATTGGCTGAATACAATAGAGTACATGCATACTTAGGCAGAAAAAACACGCCAGACCAAACAGACAATGACAGATTCTCACAAGTGCGCCTGGTTTGTTTTGTTCATCCAGCTATAATTGCAATTATATTAACTATAATTGTGTGACTTTATTTGTTTGTTTGTTTTTGAAAATGATCGTGTTGCCATACTTTATAAATCAATAGTCGTTTTGACACTATTTGTTAACCGTTATGTTTGCTCTCATATTTAGCATACAATAGGCCTACATTATAAACAATTACTTTTTCCTCTTTGAGCCATGTGTACTTAATATCTATGTAAGAGTATGTGAGACACCTGTATGTTAAAGGGCCTGTGGTTACTTGTCAGGTATTGCCTTACAATCATTTGCTTATGTATTTCATATGTAATATGACCCTTATTTTCATATACACATCTATGGATATATAAGTTGAATGGTATTTATTTTACTTTTTTGTCATATTCTTGTAATTGTGTTGTTTGATCTTTGTTGTTTTTGGTGTTCGCACCTTAATTTTTAAAAGATTTTAAAAGATGACTGGACTCTCGGGAGCCATGATTATCATTCAGGCTTGGGGATACAGAATCCAGATGTCTTCAGGTATGGTCTGAGCAGAAGACTCAACTGAGAGGGTTGTTCCGAGGTTCTGACAGGAGAAATCTTCTGTGTGTGTGTGGAGGGGGGGTGTTGTATGAGAATTTTCAGGTAGCAGGGAGTTCTGCATCTGGGGCGACAAAAAAAGAACAGGTTTGAAATGCGAATGGATGATTTGGGGAACAAATGCACACACCCACATGCTGTATGTGATTCAGGCTTTGTTGAGCAAAAGCAGTCAGGATACTCATGAAAACCCACCATGAAAACTGTTTTGTTTTTTACTCTTTTAACTGATATGGAGAGATGCTGCAGAATTCTACAGCTCCATGTTATAAAAATAGATTCCTGACTCCATTCTTCATAGTTTACCTTTGAATGTCATCAGTAACCCTAACAGCATCTTTCAGGCTGAGACTGAGTAAAACAGCCAGTTAAGTTTGCTGCTGTTTCTATTCCTTTTAAAGAAAAACAGGATGATTGAACTGTAAAACTTACAGGAAGTGAGAAATGTGGGGTGTGACTTTCATGTGGAATAATTTTCTTAGTACTTAAGGCCCTCACTGAGCTTGCCAGAAGCACAACGGCATGTAACCTGATTATGAAAGATTATGAAATGGCATATTGTTTTTTTTTTTTAATTATGACATAAACTATAAGATAGCTGAGTGTTTCAGGCCCAGCCCTGCTTCACTGCAGCCCTGTCATCCCTGAGAGCACTTCCAGGGTCAGTGCGATCCTGTGTTGGTACGGAGGCGTGGAAGACAGGCAGCATGGCGGCTTGGTGGACAGCACTGCTGATTCACATTTCCACGGTTGGCCACTGAAATTCAGCCACTGGATTTTACATGTTCTCCGTGTGTATGCCTGACATTAGCACAGCTCAGTGCTCAGTGAGTTTGTGCAGTGGTGTGACAATGCCTCCCTGGAACTAAATGTGGAGAAGACCAAGGACATGGTGGTGACCTTCTCCAGTAAACAGAGGGAGCTGGCGACAGGATCTGTCAGCATAATCCACGGGCAAACAGTGGAGGTGGTGGAGGAGTACAAATATCTGGGCAGTATCTTCGACTGAACACTAAAGTTAGCCTCCAACACCGTGGACATTTTAAGGAGATGTCAGCAGCGGCAATATCTCCTAAGGAAGCTCAACAGCTTTGGGGTCAACAAGGTCATACTCAGAACCTTCTACTACTCCTTCATTGAGAATGTCCTCTGTTTCTCCATCACCTGCTGGTATCACTCCACCAGCCTGCAGCACAGGACCCGCCCGCGAAACATAGGGAAAGTCTGCTCTAAGATCATCGGACTCCTAGTCAGAGCACTTTCATCCCTGAGTGAGCAGCAAACTCTGAGAACAGTGTGCAGGATTGTGCAGGACCCTCCCATGGTCTGTTCCCGGAGTTTGAGTGGCTCCCCTCAGGACGACGGCTCCGCTGTCCCGGCTGCAGGACACAGAGGAGGAGAGCGACCTTTGTTCCCAGGGCCGTTCAACTCCTCAATTCACAGACTTCCCTTCCCCCCGCCTCCCTGCACTGGAACCCGTCAGTCATTCTGCACTGGAGCCCCCCCATGCCCACTAACAATCCCTCCCTTTACATATTTATCAGTTCTTATCTACCTGATTGACTCTTCTTATCTTTCAAATACCGTTGCGCTTTATGTCCCCTTGGGGACAAATAAAGTTATTTGAATTGAATTGAATTGAATTCTATTGAATTGAATTGAATTCAATTCAATTCAATTCAATTCAATTCAATTCAATTCAATGTGGGAATGTCCATTTCTTCCAGCAATCCAAAGATACATATGTGTGTCTAGAATGCTGCTGCCCTATGCTCCCTGAGTTGTCCCCCCCCCCGCAATCTGGCACAAGAGAAACGGTTGAAAGATGTATGAATGACTTATAATACACCACAGCACTGCCACGATGATGCTGGCACTATGTTTGTACAGGTTTCCTTCAGTTATCCAAACACATGTGACAACATGAGATTACCCATAGACTGTGTCCTCTGATGATCCCACCCAGAGTGACCACAACTGGTGTTTCCTGTGATTGTAGGCTTACTGTGACCCTGAAGTAAATAAGCAGTTATGCATAAATAATAATGTGTGCACATTCAAAACGACACTGTAATAATAACTGCCATTTATATAAGACAGAGGGTAAACTATACTGCTTGGAGCAAGGGTCTTCTACTGCCAGAAAATAGCATTTTGTTACTCAGCAGGCTGGTCCTGAAAGTCTTACACTAGTTTGGTCTTCCGCTGACAAAAGAATCAACTCTCTCTACTTCAGTCTTTATGGGAAAATTAGGAAACGCTTACATTTTTAACATTTTTTAATTAAAAATAACACGAAATACCTCTAGTCTCACAGCTTTTGTTGTGCATTTACAAACAGGGGCAGTTAAGTTCACAACTGATGTTGATCCCCCTCCAGAAGAAAGTCCACATTTATTGTGTTCCACAACATTCCAACATTCCTGGACCAGGTAATTAGAGGCTTTATAATGAATTAACAAGTAAAATCAATGTGGGTGGGGGCGGAGCAAAACTGTGGACTAGCTGGGGGAAGGGAGGAGCTAAAATCCACTTGCCTATAAGTATGATGCTTTGAATTATCACTGTTGCCTGAGTGCTTCATGGCTTCAGACTTCAAACTTCCTGCTAGCTTTGTTCCTCAGGAAGTAGCAAGTTTTCCTCATGTCCATCTGGTCCAAGGGCATGCAGGTAAGTTCAGGTAAATGACTGACCGCGAGTGTCCTGTAATCAAATCTTTCAAAGAAAATTAAAACCTGGAAAATGCTGCTTGCATATTTATTCAACCATCGTGCTCCAGATGAACGGGAGACACATTACCTAACTGAGGACACATTTGTCTCAAAATTGGCCCCCACCTGTAGTAACTACCCCACCGTCCCCCCACCCCCCCACTCCCCCACTAGTTTCATTGTCATTGGAAAGGCTATCAGTGAAGATGGAGAAATAAAGACCATTACAATGAAGTCAGAGAAGAAGTAATTGAATGTCATAAATTTAGAACAGGGCACAAATAATATCCAAGATTTTGGATAATTTACTATGAGACACTATGAATATGCAATGAAAATAATGACAGGAAGGATGTATGTATTTTTTGTAATCCAGGCAAATCTGATCATTTTAACTGTGGGTTCATTACTTTTGCAGGCCACTAACTAACAGTGGGTCAAGTCAGAAATTGTATAAATTAAGTTCATCATGGTTTCAGCAACAAATTATTATACAGGAAATTAAACAATTACATAAAATAACCTTACTATACTATACTTACTAATGCTTTTCCTTCACATTTCTTCAAACATTGAAGCCTTGCAGGCAAACCTGCACATGCATTTTTACAGAAAGTAGAGTCAACATTGATCCATTCAGTTTGATGGCTTCTAACAGATGATCAGTAGCAGAAAATAGGGCTTAAATCTGGACTCTGGCCAGGCTAAAACATGAGAATGATGGACTTGTTCTCACGCTACTCTTTGGTGGTCTTCATAGTGTGGGCAGGAGCATTGTCTTGTTGAAAAATAACTTCTGACCATTCTCAAACAGCCTCTCAAGTGGGAAGTTAACCTTTCTGCAATATTCTCCTGTGCTCAGCAGAATTAACTGGCAGCCAGTTCACCAGTGCCAGCAGCTGAAAAGGCTCCCCACATCACGACGCCTCTTCCTCCACACTTAACTGTGTGTCTTCGACTAAATGTCCTTCTAGAAAGAGTCTTGTAGTCTGGGATCTTGAATTCTTGTGACACTCTGGACCATGACTGTCAGACTGTGGTCATGCCTGCACCAGGCAGTTTTGGGTCGTACAGATGCTTTCATTCTAGCAGCATTACCAGCTGTTACTAGCTTTTAAAAGCTGATAGAGAAATGAAACAGCTCTTGTAAATTTTACATCTGTATACAAGGAAAATATACAAGTAAATTTCCATATTTACTGTACAGCTTTTTCTAAAACATGTTACTGTAGTAAAGGTTAATGAGGAAATGATGGTAGAGAGACTCTCAAGAAAGTATAATTGGTGTTTTACTGAATATGTCCTAATATTACACGATCTGCATTGGTCAAGAGCACAGAAATACAGCTCTGAAAAAAAATTAGACCACACACCTCCCTGTCTTGAGCTCCCCGGTCCAGTCATTGATGTTGCTGCCTGCATGTGTTCTCCAGTTTGTCCAGTGTTGTCTCCTGATTCTCCCTATCCCCTTTTGACCCCTCGTGGTCCATTTCCTTTTGCCCTGTTTGTAGTTTTGTTTAAATAAAGCCCCTTTTGGTTTTCCCCACACTCACCTTCGTTTCTGTCCTTCCCGTGACGTGACACTAGGAGCCTGATACAAACTGTCCAAGCAGTGCACTTCACACCACTTCATGTTTCCCATTCCTTTTGAAGGTCACTTGATGTCATCCTCTGATTCATGAGAAAGTGTCAGATAAGTTGACGGCCACCTCTGGCATTAGAAAGTCACTTCCGCCCTTTACCTGGCTGGTTTCTGGTCTTTCCCAGTGTCTCCTGCTTCACCTTATTCTTGTGTAGAAATTTTGAACCTGGAAGCAACGTGCTGCTCAGAGTAGCCTTCTGCCAGCAGAACCATGATTAAGCCAGGATTTAGAAATGTAGATTAAAAAAAAAATAACATGGTTTTTTGATGTTTATTAAATTCTTAATGTCCAGAACTGTAGCTCCCTGGCTCATTCACCCAGAGTGTATACATGTCTCATCTGAAGCATCAAGGATTAACTGTATAAGATGGTAGGACAATTGAGTAATATGAGACTTGGCCTTGGCAATAGGATATTCCCTGCATGTTGAGCTGAAATATATATTTCTACAGGTAAAAATATATAAAATTATAGTTTAAGCCACTGTCTTTTTGTCTGTATTGTCAGTTCATTCAATACACATGAGAAAAAGAAAACAGAGAAACTTAACCTTATTTGGGCTGTATGATAAATTGTTACAGTAAAGACTTGACAATAACATTAATATTAATTAATTTAATATTCATGAAACATGTACCACTATTTTCCATCACCTGTGGCATTTTGAAGTGTCCTTAAAGGACAAAACATGGTTAATCAAATATTATTCTTTAATAAAATACAGTGATTTCTGTTCATTCAGAGCACTGACTAACTGGCTTTAATAAAAGCAGGTTTGGATTTGCAACACTCAAGGGAAAAAATTAAATGCAGGCTTAGCCAGCTGCTAATACCTGCAAAAAGAATTCCATTAAAAGCATTAAGCACAAACTGAAGAATATGCAGTCTTCAAATATAAAAAGAACAGAAATTTACTGCTCTTTTAAAGTGGAATATCTTTCTGACTAGTACAAAAACACAGATGGCGTATTAAAGTCACTTCAGGCCGTATCTAAACCCATTTTGCAATCCTACCACATTGTGGAATGCATTAACCTTTTCCATTTTTGTCTATTTTATTTTATTTTATTTTTTTGAGTAGCAAAATACAACAAATGAGCCCTTCAGATGTACGGTGAATTGGTCTCTTTCAGAGAAGCTCTACCTGTTTCGTGCTGCCTCCGCTGTTGGTGACCATGGAAACGTTCCCACAGCCTTGATTTCGATCAAATTCATTGTAGGGGGGGAAAGTCCTTAAAAATATACAAATAATTACCCAAAAAGCAGGACTCGGGCACTTTTTCAGGCTGCAGATGATTATAAATAGTAAAACAAAAAAATTTGTTAGAAGAATTTCTAAAAAAAAATATATTCAGGAATCCCACCGGGAATACCAATGCAGCACATTCCAAAGAGCTATAGTCCAAAAGTTCAAAAAGACTTAGTACTCCCACTTCACCACAAGACTCCAGTTTACCCTGCGAGGGCTGCATCAGTGAAGGTTATGGAAAGCGTCCCTATAGGTCCAGGTGTGGCACCCGTCGACAATTTCTTTATAGCTGACCGTTTGTCTCATCTAGATGAAACACCCACACATCTGACACACTCTTCATGGGCCAACAGTCATTCCAAGATTAATTACCACCTGGCACCCGCCCTAAAGAACATTTGACACAGTGCCAGTTTTCTGTTTTAGTCTTCATGGATCCTCTCCAAGGATTATGACCTTTTACGTGGTGGAGGAGTTTGTGTGCCTTCCACAATCCCAGGGGCTTGTGAGCTTCTCGTAGGATCTCAATGTGGGGAAAGTCCAGACAAAACACGATCCAACAAGGACCTCCAATGAAAGGTACTAAGAAGATCCATTGTACCCTACCTGGAATAGAGTTACCGAGACCCACCCCTGACAGACAAGAAGGTTGCTTCAAGCTACCAAGAGGAAGTGACTGTTGTTTTTTGTGAATGTACAGAGTACCCAGACTCCTTAGAGAAAGTGGGCAAGGTGCTTGAAATGTCCTATTTGGGAATTTGGAAATAATGCTCAAGTGGGGCATTATGGAGATACCTGCAAGGTGTGATTGGGAAGAATGGCTTCCCAGATTAAATCCTGAGTGGTGAACAGTTATTAAACATCTGTGCATGCTATGGATTGTCCAAAATAAAGACCATGTTCAAACACAAGGATGTTCATAAGTGTGCATAGTATCAGAGAATCCTATGCAAAAGACCAACGATCAACTTTGCTTTTGTCTTGACAGCATGTGTTTTGGAGACTTCTGTGATGAGAGGAGCAGATAATTACTTGATAGTGAGTTGGATTAGGCACATATGGAGACCAAATGACTAGTCGGGGCTTCCTGAGAGTGTCTTAGAACAAACCTGAAGCCATTGACGCTGGGTGTTGGCTTCCCACCAGGGTGTGTCTTCTCTGTAGACCTATTTGTGACGTTTCAGGCACAAGCGTGGCTTGATGGGAGTATGATGCTGTGACATACTTGCTATATGATGCTGTGATTTTGATTTTATCTGAGCTGAACCTCCCACTTGAATTTGGGCAATTTGATACCTTATGTAAAGTGGTGGGGATGAGAATTAACTCTAAGCCTGGTAGTCACTCCGAAAAGGCTGCATTGCTCTGCTTGGAGTGAAGGAGTTTATCTTGAAATCTTGTTTAATTGAGATGGTGAGATGGAATGTGAGGTTGGCATGCATGTCATTTGGGTGACTACAGTTTTGTGAGCATTTGGCTGCTCCGTCGTGGTGAAGCAGGATTTAAGGCTCCTGATAATTAGCCATGGGCAATGACCAAAAGGGCAAGGTCGCAAATACAAGCAGCCAAAATGAGGCTTCTCCACAGGGTTGCTGGACTCACTTTCCATGACAGGGTGAGGAGTTCAGAGGGACATCAAAATAGAGCCATTGTTCATGAATGTTCCAGGCTGTTCTAGGCGATTCCCACTGGGGGGCAGCTCTGCAACAGATGCAGGACAGGCTTGAGTGATTATATCTCCCAGCTGGCTTGGGACCACCAAGGGATGAGGCAGCGTGAGCTGGGGTCTGGAGACATAGAAAAGCCAATCTGGTCTGACCTGCTTGGCATGTTCCATCAGTGATGTTCACTAGGAAAAAGTGGTGAGAGGAGGAGAAGAGATAACATTACAAAGTAATGATAAGGATTACATATTTTCATTGTTTCTATTATTGCTGTAGTTGTTGGCCAATAGTTGTACTTCTGTTATATGTTCAACATATTATATGTGCAATAAGTCAGCCTGTTGCCTGTGTCAAAAGCCCAAGAGGACAAGATCTGTTCACACATATACAGTATTACAATTTAATATTCCTTTCTAAATTTTCTGTCCAGCAGTGGTAGACATACCTATTCTGTTGACCTTCTCCAGCAGTCCAAAGACATGAAAGGTTCAGCAGGCGAAATTTCTCCTGCAGACATAAACCAACAGTGTACGATGGTGGGATTAATAAGCACTCTCAATAACTGAAGGGTTTACAGCAACAGGACCCATTGAAGTAACCATCGTTAAATGTTTTAGACCAGTCTTTGACTGACAGTGCATGACGTTTGGTGTCCAGTGAGTGTTATACTGTAAAGCCTTCTGAACTGGGAGATCCAATGAAGAATGTGTTCCAATGACAGCAGCCAAATGTATGTGGCTTTTAAAATGGGGGCATTAACTTGCCAAGTAAAGAACAAAAAAAAAAAAAAATCTCTAATCGCTTTTTTTTTTAATTATGCAAAGTACAACCTGAAATTTTTCTTACCTCTTTTCTGTAGTCTTCTGACATTTTTCTGCTCTTCTCGAATGATGTAATAAAATGATGCATCGTCATTTCTGTCTGTGATGTCGTCCTCGTATTAAATAATGTTGCAGCTAAATCCATTAGGGGTAACCGCACAGGCAAAGGGAACAGGGCGCTGTAAAAATGACAACAACAACGGCATCACGGTTGCAACAGATACATGCATTACATACATGTGACTTAGCCTAGTTAGCAACGTGTTAAGAAAAGCCACGGGACAAAAACAGCACTCTCAGAAGCCCCTGAGGACCACAATCGCCCACCTCTACCTCAGAATGTTTGAGGCAAAAATAAGTCAGCACACTGTTCAAAGCTCTCCATGAAATTGTGATTTCTCTCCAAGAACGAGGGCCAAATGCTGTCTGTCAATGACAGGCCTCAATCGAGGAGCCCATGAGCACCAACACCTCACCAAGACTGACACGCTGCCTCTCTCTCTATGATTGTTTCTGCTCTTGGCAGCATATTTCAGTCACTGCCAGGATGCGCTTGTAGTGACAGATGAAAGCTCAAATGTGAACACTTGTGAAGTGCCACGTTGATGAAATCCTGCCGTCTAAGTTTCGCCTCCGCCTGGAGGCCTATCGTGATGTGGCATTCCCCAGTAAGGAAGTGCACAGCCTTGCATAAACAAAATAACGAGGGCTGGCTTGTGATTTAGGGATGCGATGGTTATATCACGGATGTCTTTATTTTGAGTGCCAGTGGATAGCTTTCAGCTGCAGAAATTAATATCTTGCGCTCTTGAACTTAAAGAAATTGAAATAATTAAACACCAAAGAATTACTGTAAGCACCACATGTCAGATGTCAGCTGTTTTTGTCCACGAAATTCCGATTACAGCAGGTTGTGAACCACCCACCCATCTACCAACGACTTACTATGCGCCGGCTTCCTGGGAGGCTGAGGCTTATTGCAGGCAGCGACGGGTACGGGGGGGGGGGGGATGCACCCCAAACTTACACTTGGAAACCATCCCAATACAGCACAGATACATGTATGTGGAGCTAATTAGCATTTGTCCATGTCTTTGAAATGCAGAAGAAAGTCAAACTCCACAAAGAGCACAGGCATGGGATTCAAACTCCAAACCTACTTAGACACCCTGCCGCTTTAAAACCGTAATTTACAGTCAAGATTATTTTATTGCTACTTGGTAGCTTAAAATATTATATTTATATAGCTATGATCTTTAAAAATCCTCTTATTTTACTTTCAGATGTACAATATAGTATGTCTTGCCCAACTCCATCGGATATCACATGGCATATTTCAGTCATCACAATTCATTAATGATGAACAACCATGAGTTCAGTAAGTAAGTAAAACTTAGTTTGTGGTTAATTAATATATAAGTAATGGTATAATGGTACCATTATTATTTGTGCCCCCTCAAGTAAAGTGTTACCAATTTCTGTACTTCTACATTTTGAATCCTAGTTCAAATAACAAGACAATCCATCGTAGTCCATTATAGTTCAGATATAAGAATTTAACTTTGTGTTTGTTCTTAGTCTGCTTACATACTAATATAGCTCTTGAAAATCTTTCTGAAAATATGTTGAGAAAGTATCAAATAGGCATCCTACAGTTCCTGGATAAACCCAGGAACTTGTCAGTGACTCGTGCTGCCAGGAAAGCTCTACCAAAGCCACGGACAAGCACATGTGGCTCTGAAATACAAATTAAGCACAGAAAAGATCTCCTTCTATCTCTAAGTGGAAGACCTGCTAATCCCAATTCCGCAAAATGGGAAAGAATGATGAAAGTCCTCTAATGCAGAGAATAAGTAACAGGTCCATCCTGGTCCAGATCAACCGAATGAGTCTAAATTCATATTTCTATCTTGTATTGTAATTTATCCATTAAGGACTTTCATCATTATTTTGCCACAGAAACCTTCTCTTATATTATGAGTGATTATTCAGGAAGACATTGGTGGCTGTAGCTCTGTATTTCAGTGTAGCATTTTTCTTTATCCTCTTAAATAAGAATGACAGAAGAACCGAAACCAGGTTGAATAATTTTCATTGATCCGAGTAGCGGGCAATCGCAAAAAAAAAACTTTTGATTGGCTTAATGCATTTAGTCAATATTGTGAAATGCATATATGCATAAACACTTTACATGTAATAAAAAATGAGAGTATCCAGCATAGAGCACGTAGCCATAGGAGTGTGTCCAGTCCAGATGGTGAACAGACCCATGTCGGTTTGAGGAACACGTGTCTGGATTAGATAGGGAGGTGGTACTAGGTGTGCTGGACCAACACAAAGCAGAAACAAGGATCTGGGTTCACAGATGAGGAGGGAGAAAGAAACACAAGCAAGACTGTGTGTCTGAGACGAACAGAGTAAGCAACTGAACGGGAGAACAAGTGTCAACATGTTGTGGGTGGGGTGGCGGGGGGGGGATTGACAGGCAGATTTATACCCATTGTGCAGCATGTGGGACAGGTGGAACTAATCAATGCAATTACCCCCTGTCAGATGGTTCTCCTTCCTGAGATGGCTGAAGATGTTTAGGGGCCACATCCTCCTCCCCTTTCAGAGACGGCATTTGGAATTACACAGGTCCTCCTGTTCTCAGGGGGTAAAAGATCCATTGGTGTCGAGGTTACATCTCAATTAGAGTCTAAAGGTGATTTTTTTTTAACCCAAATAACAAGATAATAGAGGGGTTTGCGCTTAATTATGAATCTAATTAAAGTTTTAATTGGTGAGATAGTCAATATCAAAATGGGCCCTTGAAAATCTCACTCTTGTTTTAACTAACAGTCTTATCGAATTTCATCGCCACAACGGCGCTCTGGGCCCAGTGGATCTTCACCATCCAGCTTGGCGAGGAAGCTACCGCACAGAATGAGAAGCTCGATACCTGAGCCAGAATTTAATTTGATTCGTTTTTTTTTTCCAGCTTTGAATCACATCAAAGGATGGAAATGTGTCACTAGCTGAGTTTATCCTGTTTGCCTGACGCTGCCTATGGCCTTTGCTGTTCTACTGCCATATTATCCGCTGCTGGGGGAGGCGATGCTGAGTTAGTTACACTTACAACATGGCCATATTTATTCAGAAACACTTTACCTGAGGGGGGACAAATAATATAGTATTATGCTATTACTTATGTATTAATTAACCACAACTAAGACTTGGTTGCATACTGGTGTCATGTTCGTTCATCATTAATGACACGTTTTACTATATTTGTTACTGTATCTGCTAATTCTGTAAACCTTTGTGAACTACCGAAGGAACAAGTAATGAATAACACAAGTTAAATACTGATCCCATGTCGGTTCAATCATGATGTGTTTTTTTGTTTCGAATAGCTATTATATTTGTTCATGATTTGTACTTCAGGAATAACTGATTAACTACTAAGTATTTGTACCCCCTTAAGCAAAGTGTTACCATCATGGGTGTAAATTACAGGAGACTTGTACCAATAATTAAAACCGGCTAATACCCCCTAATAATCATGTCTCCTCCAAAATGGGTAGAGACCTCAACCCCCTAATGTTCAAACCAAAGTTATGCTCTTGGTTACCATCTATTCATACCCCTTAACTCTGTTCAAAGGACTTTCAGTAAAACATGAGAATATGGACCAAGCTTATCTGTACAAACCAGACAAATTAAATTAATAATACCAAATACCAACATTGTGCATGTGTATCTCTGCATATATGTGTCTGAAAGAGTAAAATATGCACCATTCATTTTGTATTATTTCTTTATTGTTGCATTTAGTACTGAAGTCTTCCATAACTGTGTATCTAGTACAGGGTCACAGCCTGGTCAGACAAAAAAAACATTTAAAGTTATTTCCATTAAATTGTATATAAAAACAAAACATGCACATGTTTCTGGTTGGTCCATTATGGCTATATTGATTTCAATTCTATTTTAAATGTAACTATGCAATATTTAATTGAATAACTGACCTTCAGCATGCTCTGTTCTCAGTTCAGTGACTAAAACTCAAGAACCAGGAGAATATTAGGGACACACCCCCCCCACCGTAAGTCTGTGTCTCTCTGCCATGTAGAGTGAATGTGTTGAAATGGGTGCTTTAAGGCTGCCAATCGATTACTATCATGGATTTTCCTTAGCGCTGCCTTTATGGGCTGAATGAAATGTTCACCTATGGAAGATCGATCAGTAGATTTGCTCTGTCCATTGCATGACAAAATGACATCCGTTCTTTATGAACCTGAAGAAATATGATTATTAAATTTCTTTCAAAGCAATTGTCGAGGGAGTCATGAGAAGTATAATGGTTTTCTTGTTGGTTTCCCTAGAAAAGCTTAACCGAAAGCTACCCTTCCAGCCATGACCTCTGGTATGCGGCTAAGATGTGCACAACCGGTAGTTTGTGGCTCAGTGAACGGCAATGTGGCCTCACACTTCCAGGGTCGCGGCCCCCATTTCCTGCCCCCTGCTCTGATGTAGCATATCTCCCATATCACATAGACTTCCTCTGCACTCCGGTTTCCTTACACAATCCAAGAGCATGCAGTTAAGCAAACTGGCATCTCTAAATTGTCCATAGAGAGTGTGCGTGTGCCCTGCCACGGCCTGGCATCCCATCTGGATTGTACCATGCCTCATGCCCTGTGCATTCTGGGATACACTCCAGGCTGACTGTGCCCCTGTGCCGGATAAGCGGTTATGGAAGACGGATGGAGAGATGTCCACAGGGTGTCCAGCAGCTGCTTCTTCATGAGCCACTAGTTTTTTTTCCTCCTAGATATACCACAGAAGTTGTGGTTTCCTCTTATCTGTTACCTACCTCCTGCTTATCTGCTCGGAGGAGTTTCCAGGGAGGGAAACAGAATGAGCGGACAGACCCACCCACTCACCTATAATCATTCACTAATTACTGATGATTTAAAGCTGTTATTTCTGTCTTCTCATATTTCCCCAGCCTGCTGGCTCCTTGTTAAGCTGAAACGGCTGTCTTGGATCTATGTTCCGCTCTCCCAGTCTGTTAAATCCCAATAGTTTTAAAAAGCTCACATTTCCACCCTCCAATCCCTATGTTACATGGATGTTTCCCAATCCAAAAGAATTCAGCTACAAATCTGACATGTGATTTGCATACCTCCACTGCGGGTTCTGCACGTCCTACTGTACATGATCTGCATTCTTTTAATATTTTGTTATTAACAAATGTTATATATAAATGGCTGTTTGGTAGGTTCTGGAACATTTTTGTTCATTCTGCAATATACGGCACACTGCTGTTTTTCATTTTATATTTGTAATAGGATTTGCACATTGCCATATGTGGTACACCATTAATCCCAACATCATGAATGAACCATTCTTCCAAACAATCTACAGTACTTGTCATTAATCTAGCTTATTACTTAGCCATAAAAACATCCAATCGCAAACCCTTTGCTTTAATGTTATCACTACATGCAGATGATTTCAAAGCAGATCATCAAAATGTGAAGCACTGTTGCATTTATAATGTGACTCAGCAGCACCATCGTGTCGTAACCTCGGGTTGAGGGTTTGAATCCTGCCTTTTCTGTCTGTGTGTGGAGTTTCCTCTGGGTCTTCCTGGTGTCCTTCTGTCAGTCGAAGACATTCAGATAAATGACGTCTCTAAATTGCCCATAGTGTGTGGCGTTGTACATGCCGGCAGTAATGGCTTGATGTCCCATTCGACATGTCTTTTGCTGCCTAGGAAAGTGTCCAGGCTGAAAGATGGATGGATTAGTACAGTTAACTCTGTTCAGGTATTGCTACTGAATCAGCATTTCTATGGTGTCTTACAGTGTTTTTATTTCACAATGTTACTTGTTATTTGCTGTATGGGATGTGGTAGCTAAGAGAAATTACTTTTTTATCCTTTGATCCAATTGAAGTATCCTTGGATAAATCACATTTCACACTTTTGATTCAATCTGTGCAATTTTCCCCAAAAGTATAAAAGATTACTATATAAAGTGCATAGCCTCAGGCAAGGCATTATTGTATACGAAGAAAAATACTGTACATTACCCCTAAGCGAAAGCATCACTTTATCTGGTGGGGAAATACTGTATACTGTACGGCCCTGCAGTGTTTTCCTTCACAACCCTTAAAACACAAACAACGCCCCCACTAACTGCAATGAAGTAGTTAACACAAAATAATACAGAGTTCTACTGAATTCTTGAGTCATAACATGCTTGTTTATTATTATGAATCTAAAAGTAAAAATTATTGTGTTGAACAAATGTCCCCGTTTGGCAAAAATGATCAAATACAGTGCCAGTATGTTCCTTCTTACAATAGCACACAGTTCCTGACAGTGCATTATTGCCGAGAGAGATGCAAAAGCAGCAACAACAACAACAACAACAAAATCACTCGCGTCTGAAGACTTACTGTATGTTTAAAGTGTTGAGCACAAACATTTTTACACATTCAAAATATCTCTCACAGTAAGTGTTGCGGGAACAGCGGTTGTGGTGCTGAAAGAAAAACGAGGCTAATCAGTTGAGGGTTTATGAAAGGAAATTGCATATTTGATATTGCAAGGAGCAAAAAGAGATAAAAAAATTTGCAAAAATAAAACACATGAAAAGATAATGAATGAAATAATCATGCCATATTGTACAAGTGATTCTTCATTGCCTAAATTATTACTGTGTATTATAACATGTATTGTATTTGTGTAGACATGCCAAAATGTCCAAGCTCCTGTTTTTCAAGTGATCCTCGTAGCGCAATGAATGATGTAGCCAGTCATGCATCTTCACGGTTTCACAATGTTTCTCTTGATTAACCATCAGCGAACAAGCCCAGGTCCTTAGTACCCATACTACTTGCTAAACAAATGCATTAGACAGAAGCGTGCCAATGGATGCGACGGCAGGCACAGTCTATGGGATAGTGCTCAGATCCCAAGCTTTCTGATAAGAGGAAAGATTGAGGAAAATCCCGCAGGTTTTAGGAGGCGTAAGGTGAGCCGCCCTGCTTTTCTTCTCAAGGCTCTTAGGGAAGCTTCAGCCCCACCTTGTGAACGTTTCAGGTGATCTAATGTGGCCTGACAGCAGAGAATCAGCCGGGAAGAAAGCAGTACGGCGCCCACAATGCACTTGGGGAGACGCCCAAGTAAACAGAGGTTTGGCAAATCAGCGCAAAGCGGCGGTAAACTTCTGTGGGCGCGTGATTGAAAGTGGTACGTCTGGCTCTGTTAAGGCGTGGTTGGTCAGTCAGACACTGCGCCAGCGCATAGAGGCTGGGGGCACGAGCATCTGGGGACGCCATCACACAGCTGTAAGTATACTGACACACTCCAACTCTTCCAGCTTGCATGTTCCATGTAGGCCGGTAAGCAACTGTAGAACTGGGACACAATATATAATATATAAGCAGGATATAAGCAGCTTTAAGAATAGCTTTTATCATGTTAAATAATGATGTTTTCTCATATATTTCCCATCCATCCATTTCTGTCTTGGGGGTCTAGTAGGGGAACCAACCCATCACAGGGCAGCCTTAGCATTCACACCAGGGTAGTGACTCAAACCCAGAATCCCAAGGTGTGAGGCAACAGTGCTAACCACTGCACAGATAAATTGTCTTACTGTGGTTTTTTTCCCTGTGTGAATAGAATGTATCGTTTGATACCCATATTGTAAAAAACATAAATCAACCTATGCAAGTGTGTTTTTGGGTCACTACTGGAAATGGGCCACTGTATGAACGCAGTGTTAACTGGCAGAGCTATTGGTCAACAGAGAGGTGAAAAATGGTTCGCAGATGACTGAACTGAGAGCTGACGTACAGACAGTGTGATGACGCACAGACAATGTGTCAGAAGATAGCAGTGCACACACACTGCTTTCCGGTTTGCCCAGTCTTAGTATGCCAATGGGTAACTGGGCAGGCAGCTGACCTTGAACCCCCACGGGTTTTTTTTTCTCCAATATCAAATTATGGCATTTCATCTAAAAAAAAAATACAGTAACACAATATATCAGTGCAGTGATATATATATATGTGTGTGTGTGTGTGTGCCCAGTGATATATCTGTGCAGTGATATCTATACAGTGGTTAGCATTGTTGGCTCACACTTTGCAGACCTCCACACCACTAAATGATGGCATTTTCTCACCTCCATAGTCTTTTGGCTTTTATTCACTATTTATTTGTACTATTGTTACCCTTAACTGTGTGTAAGTATGTGGCACTGTTTTTTTGATTCTTTAAAAGTGCTTCAGGCAACAATATTAATTAATAATAATAATAATGATAAATTATATTGAATAAATAAACGTCTATGTTAGTTTAAGTCACAGCTTTTTTTTCCAAAATGTTTATTTTCCATAATGATGTCTGTCCCTTTGCATATATGATTGTTGTGGTTGTTAGATATTTTTTTTAAGTTAGATCTCAAATGTCAACAAAAACCGGCAGACACAAAAAACAAGAACATTAATTTGCAGCGAAAGGCGTTGATTACATGTATTTCCATGGCATTTGCAAAAGCAAATCATTAAATCAAGAACAACTATGAGGCAGATTTAAATATCGGCAGCAGAGCAGTGAGCAGCTCACACTGCATAGGACTCCATCGGAGTTCACCAAACAGATGGCGACACGGGCAAAGTCTCAGCTATGCTCTTGGCTCTACTAATTCCACATCTATCAACCATAGTTTCCACATATCCATGACGACGAAATCTGCTTGCTGTGATTTCCCATGCTGTTGTGGGGTAATATTCCCCATCTTTGGGTGTTGTGTTCTTTCCCCAGTATATACCATCATAAACCATCCATAACTCCATCTGTCTTCCAAAACTGCTTATCCTGTAAAGGTTAATCCTATTGCAGAAACCTCAGGACACACGGTAAGGGACGCCCTGGACAGGATGCCAGTCTATTGCCGGACATGTGTACACACATACGACGGGCATCGTGCAAATGCCACTTCACGAGACTGCACATTTTGTGGAATTTTTGGAGGTTAGCAGTTGTGACGCTACACTGCTAACCACTCAGCTAACACGCTCTCCAGGTACTAAACTGACTTGTTTTTGATGTTTTTCTATGGTGCACAAGAATCAAGGCAGCTTGCAGTAGAAATAGCTGGATTCGTTTTGAAGTGTTTTGTTTACAGCAGCACTTCTTAGATATTCATAGTCGATGTGGTCATCTCGTTTTCTCATTATCATCAACCACATTTGCAGTCCAGATCAGGTTAACTAGAGTTAGTTCGAGAAGGCAGAAAGATACGCTCACCAACACTGAGGAGTCTAGAGTTGCAATTCCCTCTGAACCGCACACTTTTGTATTGGGGTAAGAAGGAACAACACCCTGAGGATAGCCTCAGGAACAACACCATAGAGCTATGGTCAGATCTGAACCCATAACCACAGAGCAGCAAAGCAGCAGTACTGTGCACTGATCTCACCTCTACATGATCCCCATGAGATACATTATGTGTAATAAACAAAGGAAAAATAGAATTATACTCAAATAATAGCATTTGCCCTGTAGCCATAATTTCTTTACAGCTACAGTGCAATTCTAGGGTCTCTGAAGGAAATACATGAAATGCAACATGTACATTCAGTGAGATTGTTTCTCAGCCAAAATCTGGCCACAGGGATGTAAAGTAGTGAAGCCTTTTGAGCAATAAAATTTGGAGCAGAAACCACTACTGACTCTAATTCACCTTAATCATTTATGTTTTAGTCACATGTGAAGAGAACTCAACTAAAGACTCTTTGTTGTGGAATCTGACTCAGCCCTCTCTTTTGTCTTGCCAGTCTGTGGCGGACACCCAGAATAATAGAAGCCATATAATAGAAACTGCTTGTTCATTTCAGTGGAGGAGTTACTGGGCGAGCCAAACTCAAATTGGGTTAAATTGGGAGTGTCATGTTGTCAGAATGGATTCTTTCTGTGGGAGCAATACTGTACCATCCAAGTTACTGATATAGGCAGCTTGGAAAGTTTGGACGGCAATAATTTGACTCTGATTTCACCCATTAACGGCAGAATCTGTGACCATCTGTCTCCAGGGAAAGGGCTAAGTGATCAAAAGGTTTTGGTGCAAAGGTCAGCAGGTCCAAAATGAAGTCTTCAAACGACTTACACCCTCCAGGGTCACCAGGTGCTTATGCTGTGATCATTGTCAGTAATATTGCCATTCTAATGGTAAACTGAATACTGCGCAATGAATTGGTTCAGCAAACTTTGATGCATTTTTAACCCATGAGATAAAACAGGTTTGCAGGCTGGATCAAAGAAGTGCCTGGTGTTTGGCGCAGGTTCACCTTGAAGTTATGCAACAGCCGTTGATGTCACAGCCACGTTAGTGGGGTGTTTTTTGCATCCCCACTGAGTGAAATCAATCTCAGCAGTGAGGAAGGGCTGCCGGTCTCGCCGGTCTCGGTCCCGCACGTGCACCAAGCACATCACAAAGGGCAGCACAAATCAGCAAGAAGGCGGAGTGGAATGTGTCTGTGAAAACAAGCACTGTCTGCGTGGGTTTCCTCTGGCTAATCCGATTCCCTCCCACGATCCGTGCCGTGCGGAGGCGTGCGTCTGCAGCGGAACGGGGAGATGAAATTGGCCTTAGTGTATGGTTTGTCTGTGTGAGCAAATGAATGTGATCTGTGTGAGATGCTGCTGGTCCCCTCCAGGGTGCCCCCCAGCTCGTGCGGTGCCCATGGCGTTGCATCGCCAACACTCTCATAGCAGAAGCAATTAATAAAGAAAGTATGCAAATAATTAGTGTTTCTTTTGACTGGCTGATGTAGTAGCGATATGGGGTAATGTGCTGGAGACTGGGGCCTAGTCAGAAAAGGTCTGGATGATATTAGCCTTTAGTCAGGCCTCCACAACCCTGTCAGGGGTAAGGGATTGGAAAATGGATGGATGGATGGATGGATGGATGGATGGGTCGATGGATGGATGGATGGGTCGATGGATGGACACTTCACATTGAAGTGAATTTGTATATTTTGCTTTTTGTGCATAACAGTATAAAGTTTTACTCTTCTATTTCTCTCTGAGTGCCTGTCTCATATTTACATACTGAAACTCAGGCACAACCAAAGCCTGCAGTGTAGGTCTTAAAATATACCACAATAGTTTGTTAATAACCTCTAACCCAATGATGCTGCCCCCATGATTCAATGGGTGCAAAAGCACTTCATTTCATGCAGTGGGGGGTCAAAAGAAATATATTTTATTCTTTCTTGGTTTTCAGATGATGCTTATAATGAATATAACCATGAGAATAAAACATGCATCAGAGCAGAGGACTCTTTGGATATAAGACACCGGAATGTGAGATCACTCATTTATGAGTCATTTACTGCTGCAATTTTGATAACAACAGTTGTTATTTCATTAATTGCTTTAACGTCTGATGCCAAGCAGATGAAAATCTTTTTTTTCTCATTAGCTGAATCAATTAAAAACTGAGAAACAGTAGATGCTGTCAGATAATACAGAATCCACTGTGGTTATAGCAAATAGGCAAACTTATTAGCTGTATCCCTAAAATTTAATAAGGGTGTTTGGGCTTAATCTCTCAAAATCAAAATCAATTTGTTTCATAATCCGCACTGCTAGATAAGTCAGAGATTGAATTTATGAATTCCACCTGAAGTGATGGCGGCCACCTTACGTATCTTGGAGTACTTGACGTGGTCCTACATGTACTGTTCAGTACAGGCTTTTTCCCTGACTGCGCGTTTTTCCTTTTGTGCTCCGAGAGCCGAATGTCACACGGACTGCGGAATGTGCTTGCTGAAGTCACCACGGATGTTCGCGACCCCGTCCGGCCTATGAAAAGACACGGGGGCTTCACAGAAGGCAGTCCTAATTAAGTCTTACAAGGGAGTTCAACTATCCTAGCCACTGTAAGACAACGTGCCATTTGGGTTTTCGCAGTGACATGAATATGACACTATTTTGCTTATGTAAGGATTTTGCGCTTCTTTATTAATCCATCAGATTCGTATCTAGTGTCCAGTATTGCTGAGCACTACCAGTGTCACTCAAACCACCTGTGGGACACAAGAATAACGCTTCATGAGAGGGGTGAGATCAGGGGACAAGCCCCTCTACTCACCCGTAAGCAGGGTATGAAGGTAAGTCTTTGCTTCATGATAGATAGAGTCCGGGGGCTATGGTGTGCCTCTTGGGGTTTCTCCACGTATTTATTTGTTTGTTTCCTTTGTTTGTTTGTTTGTTTGTTTATTGTCAGACAGCAAAACAGCTGTTTTAGCACATTTATTTGCTTAACTTACCTGTTTCCTTAGGGTGCCAAAGGAATTCCCGATTCCATTTTTCATTCTCTGTCACTTGGTGGTCTTGCTTGTTCTCACAAAGAATCACAAAGAGATTTTCTATACCGTCCTTTGTGACATCTGATAATCTCATTGATTTTGTTGTTCTTTGGCTGTGGTTTTGATCCTGGGTCTCCTGCTAACAAAATATGACAGATGACATCAAAATCAATAGTCACACCAGCTTTAAAGGCACATTTGAAGGCAAGTAAGAGTTGTCCACTTAATAAAACTATGCTTAATGTTTTATTTGCAAAATATGAGTAGATTAGAATTCATTAATTTTCACATTTCCCATCAGTCATTTATCCAGCACCCATAGGGGATTATATCAGGGGCCAATGGCTTTACTCATGTGCACAATGACAAGGTGACTATCCTGCCAACCACTGGATCAGAACCAGTGACCCTCCAATCACAGCCACAGAGCACCTGTCCACTAAGCCACATACCATCCCAGCTCAGTTTCATGCAGGCTGCAGCATATTCAAAGGTAAAATGGGCTACACTGGAGTAAATGATTATACTAAAGTGGTAATGAGTTGGGGTGTCACGGTGGTGCAGTGGTTAGCACTGTTGCCTCACGCCTCTGGGACCCGGGTTCGAGTCTCCGCCTGGGTCATGTGTGTGGAGTTTGCATGTTCTCCCCGTGTCCTCATGGGGTTTCCTCCAGGTACTCCGGTTTCCCCCCACAGTCCAAAGACATGCTGAGGCTTATTGGAATTACTAAATTGCCCATAGGTGTGTGAGTGACTGGTGTGTGAGTGAATGGTGTGTGAGTGTGCCCTGCGATGGGCTGGCCCCCTGTCCAGGGTTGTTCCCTGCCTCGTGCCCGTTGCTCCCGGGATAGGCTCTGGACCCCCTGTGACCCAATAAGGATAAAGCGGGTTGGAAAATGGATGGATGAATGGTAATGTGTTGCTTGTTTATCTGATCCAGAGCCTCTTCACTGGCCTTGCAGAAACTCAGGGAACATTCTTTACTCCAGCATACAGAATTAGCTGAATTATCTGAATATGAACATTTACTGGATACAGAAATTGCAATAAAGATCACAAAGCAGCAGCCAAGACAATTGCACCCAGTATGGATTAAAGGTAAACAAGCATAGATTTTGTTTGGGTCAATGTCAGATTAAGATTGTTGCACAATTGTAGACACAGGCAGCTGAATCAGAGGGACTGTTACTACAGTGATCCCCAATGCCCTCTCACATGCTGAATCTCGCCACTTTGCCATATGGGTTTTACTTGCAAGCAATGCCAAGGTCAACAGTCGAGTTAAAGGTTACTCCCATCTGCTTTGCTTGGCAAAAAAAGATCCTGGAGAAGAAAGGTTATGTATCAGAGATGAGAAACGTTTGATTGGATCCTTTGATGTTATGTATAGTTGCTTAGTCTGTAGTCTGGCTCATAGCACCTACCGCGACGTTCTCACTGCCTGTATCACACAGAGTCAGTACATTTTAGAGCCATGTTCTAAGTGCAATACCAAGTGCAAATATTCCTGGAAAGCATGACATCAGTGCTATAGCTCTCATATTCCCTGGACACGTTTTTATATATTTTATTTCATATTTCTGTGTGAAGGAAAAGAAAACAGTTGGGGGGGGGGGGAAATACATGGAAAAAATGTAGGACGACGCATGAAGGGTGACTTGTCAGATGTAGCCTGCAAGCAGCTTCTGTTCTGTCTTCTTTATTAACTGATGACAGCAAATTTAAAATGCTATTTTCTTTCATTTCTTTTCAAGATTTAAAAGCAGCATCTGAACAGAGCAGTACTGACCCTTTGGTAACAGCCACTACAAACCAGAGAATCTCTAGGTGCTGTCACCTGAGAATCAAATGTAACATTGTGTTATATTGTGAAAGTGGGCACCGTCATATCTAATATTGATCTTATAAAAGCAATTAAACTGTAAACCTTCATATCTTACTGTGAGGTGCCTTACATTTCACGCTTTTTTAGCAGCAAAGCTGAATGCGGGATTCTGTACATTTCATTCTTATTTCATTCTATGCTTCTGTTACATGTAAACATAAAACTCATATAAAACCAAAAAGAGTAATAAAAGAAATAAATGAAGGAATGGAGCGCAAAATCATTAAAATGACCTATTTATATATGTAACAAACATAATGGTGTGATTCCAGGTATACATCTCTGTCTGGTGTCAATGTAATTACTGCACACATCCCTCTATTACAACTTAAGTCATTTTATATTGACCTATGAATTAGTTTAGATGGGGGGGTCATTCTGGGGATCATTTATAAGAGGTCCATAGAAACGTTTCATAAATCAACGAAATATCAATATTGGCAATCATCTTACACATTGCAAAACATATTAATGGGAAGTCCCAGCTAAAGGAAGACATATGAAACAGAGCTGTTGAATTGACCAGTTGTCAGCTGTTGACCAGTGTTGATTAAATTACTGTATCTGCCCTCATAGTGATAACCAGGTGAGTCGCAGGAGTAAATTCTATTCCAGGAGTAAATTATAATCCCTAATTCTAAATAACATTACTTGAAATTCCAGAAGTAGAACACAATTTAAAATTAACAGAAACTAACTGGAAATGTGTAATCATTGTTGGAAGACAGTAGTTCTACTAATAAAGGCATTTTGGCCTGTAAACATGAAAAGAATGTTGTTATGTACAAACATATAAAGCAGTTGTGTGGTAACCATGGTATTACCGGGTTAATGCACTCCAAGCCCTACGTTTTACACTGTTTAATGCACTGCACAGAGATAAACACACTCTGCACGGCTCTCGTGCATTAACTCTCACTTAAACCCCCCATCCCGGTCTGTACTGTTTAGTTACCTATGTTACATGCATTACTGGTGGAGGGGGGGGGTCCCTATCTCTGGTCTACTTTCATTTGGGGGGGTTCCTGGTTTAACAAGGGTTAAAAAAACACCGTTTAATTTATGCAGATTATTCCAGTTGCTAGTCCCTTATTGTGTGTATAAATAGCAAAATAATTACCAAGTAAACAGTGATTATGTCCTTATCACAATACTGGGGTATACATGCAGAGACTTCTGCTTCTCCAAGAAAGGCCCCATCCATATGGACTTCAGTGGCCTGTACTACGAAGCGGGGTTACTGGCTTATCGGGGTAACTTGTCGGATTTAAGGTGCCACAGTTTAAATGGACTTCATATTCGTTCACTTACATTTTGCCCAGACTACCTTAAATCCGAAAAATTACCCCGATAAGCCAGTAACCCTGCTTCGTAGTACAGGCCACTGGAGTTCAGGCCTACCGAGCCATTAAGAAGCTTCTCAGTTCAACTCATTATCAGTGCCTCACACACCTTGCTCTTTCCGCTACTCCTACAGTGGATTGTGAAGGGAGAAACTGACAAATGGATTCCAGTGGTGATGGCAGCACTGCATGTTTGCTGCAGTTGAGGGGTGCAAAGCCCAGAATGTCACCCTGGGATTTTTATGGGATCACTGCAGCTTGTTCCCCACCAGACAGGGACGGAAATGGGCCTCACTACTCTTCCCCACAGCAGAGCTCCTCTGCCTCATCTCACACCGATTCCCTCTCCTCCCTTCCTTCCCTCTTTCCTTCCTTCCTTCCATCCTTCCTTCCATATCAGACATTGAAAGATTCCAGTGCTCCTAAGAGTTTCAGCACTTTGCACTTCACAGCTATTCCTCTTTGGTCTAACAGCACCTCAAGTAATTTCAGTGAACACTCAAAAAAGGCCACGTTTCTCAGAACTACAGAATGTCAAGGTTGAACACAATATAATCGCTGAAGGAAATAACTTACAGCCTGTACTGTAAAAATCATTTTTTGAAGTGAATAGTCCAATGAACTACTATACATAATCGCGTACTACATCCTGTGAGGATACACAATTATGTAATGCTACGTTGGCGTATGGGAGGGGCAAAGGCTATGGTGGGAAGGAGAGTCAGTTCACCAGAGCGATTCATATTGATTTATTCCACCTGTCCCTCAACTGTAGTAAGTTGTATACATTTGTGTGTTTTGTCTCTCTTTGCCACCAGTTAGCTAGAACAAAGTCTTCCCACTGGTCCCATGACCCTTATCCGACACTTCCTGCCCCTGCAGCACCAAGTTTAATTATTTTTTTTCCTGCTTTCAAACACCACTTTTGGTGTTGCCCCCCCATCTGCACCCAGGTCCCCAACAATGCCTGAGAACAAAACTGTTCATCACTGCCAAGTCCTGTTGTCACATGATTCCATTCCCTATCCAATCCCAAGAAACACCTCAAATAGCACTTCTCACATATAAAAATCGGGTGAAACTATTGGTTGCCTCAAACCAGCATGCCCTGAGAATGAAGCTGTAATAACAGAAATGCTTTTTGATATTCTATGAAGTTATTAACTACACTGCAATTTGAAGACATCGACGAAACATGTACCATGAACTAATCACCCCCTTTGCACACTTTGTATCGTAGCAATATGGTCCAGGGAAATTACTACAAAGTAGCCATTGTTGTCTCTACTAGGAATATGGAGGGGCTTGACAGAGATGGAAGGAATCATCTATGTATGAACTGTTCATGTAATTCCATTTTTGTAGAAACTGTGGAAAAAGCATGTGTGGGAGACGTACCTGAAAACAGGGCCAGCCCGGGGTGCTCTGGTGCCCTAGGCGAGATTCTGCTGAGCGCCCCCAGCAGAAAACACATTTTATCAATTAATTTATTTTAAAAACATTTCAGTAGCACAGGGTGTCTGGCTGCTAACTAGCTAGTACTTACATATTAAGTAAACAACGGTAATATCATGGAATGCAACCAGAGGTATTTCGTCTGGATTTTTTTTCGCCCCTAATGAGATGGCGCCCCAGGCAGTCGCCTATGCTGCTTATAGGACTGGCCGGCCCTGTCTGAAAAGATACAGAAAAAGATCACATGGTTCAGTGAACCAAAAGTGTTAAACTGTGGACACGTGCAAAGCTCTTGTGCAAACGCAAGAGGGTACATCACCCTGTTAATGCTGTCAATACTGCGAAGCACAACTGAGGAAAACTCACGTCCCAGACTTCTTTGCCATCAGGGAACACTCATGTTGCTGACTTCTTTATAGGTCACATCACCCCTGCTGTGAAGCACCATCGATGGAGAAAGGAAAGTTGCTGATGTAAGAAGATGGACAATGGTACAATGACATTGTGTGAGAAAAATCTGTCAGCCTAAAAAAAGAGTGAACAGTAGAGGTTCACGATTCAGAAATAAAATGCCCTTAAAAGCAAGAAAGACAAATTTTAGCTTGGGTGGGTCAAAGGTGGGACCTGAACCTAGCGGATGCATTCGGCAGAAAAACACGAAGAGTTCTATTCAGTCTGACATTTGGCTTCTAGAGCTGTTCTTATTCTAGGATGTCAAGCCATTAGAGACTGCAGCTCACACGTATGCAGCACTCGCAGACTTAAAAAACAAATAAAACTCACAGATCTACATGCTGTCTTCTTGTTTTGACATCAGCAGACGATCGTATGGAATTTTAGCTTGTATGATCCCCTGGTGTCTGGTAAAGTTCTCCCTGATTACCATATTAAAGTTCACTATGATTTTTTTTTCCCTTGATAAAGTTTCCAAATGTCAGTGGCACAGGACTCTACAGTCATTTTTTTTTTTTCAAGAAAAGCAGGATTCAAATCTCTGCCTTTCCAATCAAGAAAAACATACTGTTAATTTAGCATATGGAAAGCCTTTAAGAAAAATACGCAAAAATGCTGTGAAATTAAAATATTCTCAGTAGCCTTATGAGTTCCAATTGTATCACCTTTGGAGGTTCCATTTAGAAATTAGCAAAAACCCAGAATTTTTCAAAGACTTTTACTAGAAAATGACAACTCATTTGCAATTGAAAACACCAGGTGTTTGGTAAAGAAAATGCCTGAAATAATGATGTATATGGGCTCTTTTATTGCTCTAAAGTGCAGAATAAACTTGAAGATGTTAATGCCTGTGTGATTGCAGCAGCAGTATCAGGATTTCAAAGCACTTTTTTTCATCATTGTTGCTGCATGTGGGATGTGACTGTTGACGTAATTGGAAAAGAAAGTATACAGAGGGCAGTACAGCAACTTCACCAGAGGGGGCAGCATAAATCAGAGTGTAAGACTGCCTTGAGGGAATCTGCAGGAACACCCACTGTTGCTTAATCAGGCTAAGTTTGGAGGTTGATTCATATTCTTCCTAAAGTTGTTTTGTGTTTGTTTTTTCTGATTTGTCATCACATGCTTGTTTCTATCATGAAGGAGGCATTTGTCAGACCACCAGAGTGAATATCATAAGATAAATTACTCTCACATTATCTCTAATGATACTGCTGCTTGGTGGTATGAGTACTGAATACTACTCACTACTCATTAATCATGTAAAGTCATACAAGTCTAAGTTGCAACACCTTTCCACATTCTAGGCTATTGTAAGCAAACCTTGCACAGTTAAACTGCTTCACTTGGAACAGGTTACAATTTTCCATTCTATTCTATAACAATACTCCAGTCTAACTTAGGAGATACTAAGATACTCAATTCCAGCCTCAGAGAGGCATAGCTGAGGACCGCTAAACAGTATCTCTATGCTAAACGAGGACCCATGGCAACACCAATTAAAGTCATTAGTGCAGGCAAATGAGATGACTAATTAAGAACATATCTTGCCGATGAAAACAGAATGGATTAGGTGCCACAAATCCACTGGACTAATTGCAAGCTTAAGACATAAGAAGATTTAAGAGACACTGAGCCCTTGGTCACTATAGCCCCTGCATGATGTCCCACCGCACAGTCGGTCCCCTAAGAAGACACAGCGGGGACACTCTGCACAGGATGCCGGTGCTTCCTACCTCACAGCTGCATACTCTCATTTCACAGACCGCCGATGATGTTTCTGGACTGTGGCAGGTCACCGGAGTACCTATGAAAGTTACATGCACAGAACTGGGATCAAAATTGAACGCACAACCTTGTGGGTGTGAAACTACGGCCCTTAGGGGGTTGTGCGTGGCTTAGTGAGTAAGCGTCTGTGGCTGTGATCAGAGGATAACGGGTTCAAGTCCAGCTATAACAGAACAGTCGTGTCTTTGGGGCCCTTAGCCCCCAGCGTAATGTAATTACTCCCAACACATAATATATACAGAGCCTGACATATTTACTGAATGCTCACACCTAAATCCAGTATTACCTAATGTGGTGCCCTAGGCGAGCCCCCCCCCCCCTCCCCCCGAGGCAAAGTCAAATTGGTTAGCAAGTCAGTGCCCTAGGTGTCTGCCTATGTCACCTGTAGGATTGACAGACCTGCCTGAACATAATCACCCAATACGAGGATGAACACTGTGCCTCAAGTGACCGCATAACTTTGTGCAAATCACATTCTCGGCGACAAGGTCTGTGTGGTTATTTCTGAGTTACAGAGCTCGCTGGCAATTATGCTGGAGACTAAACAAGACACAAGGTTCTCCGCACCGGGCCGCAGATGCGATGCAGTGATGTTAATGTGTTTGCCATTTGTTTTTGGCATCTGCAACAGGCAGAGATAAATTACATAAACGTCAGCATCAGCAGGGCAGCAGTGAGTGTGGCAAGCTGTTTCTGTCTATTCTGGGCCTGCATCGCATTTAGCCAACATCATTAGACAAAAGTAACCCAGGATCATCTCTGTGGCTGTACTAAATTCACATCAATGCTGTATCAAGTGAAATAAAAATGGCCACTTCAAACCAAAGACTGCTGAAATGCATAAAAGGGGTTTTCAGCACTGACCCAGTCTGATTGGTTTCTGAGTCATATTTTGTTAAACGCAGCTTTGCGATGGCAGCATGGAGTTTATGATTAATTTTCATTTTGTGAACTATAGATCCCGCCAAGCTATTGTCATATGCTTTAATTCAGATGTCAGATCACATATGGGACTTGGTGTGTCTATAATGTCTATAAGGAGTCTTGTCAGCTGTCGTTACATTTTCCCAGACATACACTCAGTTGTCAGTTTATTAGGAACACCTGCTCGTTAACACTAATAGCCTGCTCCTCCAAGCAGCCAATCCTGTGGTTGCAGCTTAATATATGCGGCACGCAAACTAGGTCAAGAGGTCCAAATACTGTTTTCCTAAGCATTACAATAACTAAGACCCGTGATCCAAGCGATTTTCAGCGTGGTGCGATTTTTGGCGCCAGATACGGTGGTTTCCAGCTGCCTTCCTGGAATTTTAACAAACTACGCTGTCTAGAGCTTACAGAGAACGGCGCAATAAACAAAAAACATCCAATCAATGGCATTTCTGTGGTTGAAAATACTTAATGAGAGAGGTCAGAGGAGAATGGGCAGACTCGTTAATGCTAACAGGAAGGCCACAAATGGAAAAATAACAGCTCAATACCACAGTGGTGTGCAGAACGGCGTCTCTGAATGCACAACTCTAAGAGGTTCTGCAGACTAAAGGGGGTCCAGTCCAAGCTGGGGTACCTAATAAAGTGGCCACAGAGTATGTGTTCTGTATGTTATTCATTTTTGTTCTTATGCATCTAAAAGTATCAGTGCAGGCACATCTACCTGCATATTTAAAATACTCAAGATCACCATATACTGTTTAGGTCCATCCTGGAAATACAGGCATCCCTCTACTCGTGACCCTGGTGCATTTCTTGAAATCAGCTCATAAGGTGAAATCTCACAAGCGCCTGATAAAGTGAGATGACATCATAACGTCACACACGAGAATCTCGGAGCGCAGCTGCGCAGTAACTGTGGACAAGAGCAGGCGAGGGAGCTGCAGCTGTCTGCGCAAACGTCGCAGATTCCCCCCCCCCCCCCCCCCCCCCCCGACATATTACCCTGGCAGACTATTAAAGCATGTGAATGGCATCTGCTGGCTGGGAGCTCATTGTTCAGGCAGGTAAGTGGGAAGCCTTCAGACTGTAATCACCACAGCGGCACACACTGATTTAAGGGAGGGCGAGCAAAATGGAAGGAGAAAGTAAATATTAAGATAAAGAGGTTGGGGGCAGGGGGGCAGGCCTCTGAAGGAGAAGCTTCAAAAGCAAATCAGGCGGTATGTAAAGCAAAGCCTGTGAGGTACCGATGGAGGTACTGATGGAGCCAGAAGTGAGCGGCCAGCCTGTGTCATGCAGAGCCCTCACGGATCACAGAAAGCAGCCATGGATTCAGTGACCAGGCCAGCTCCATGGACCGGGCCAGGTCCAAGAATCTAGCTGCACTGTGAATCTGACCTATCGCCCAAGCTGTCACCATGATTCCAAATAGCGGGAGCCCCGCCTGGGTTTAATGAAAAAACGTGAGCCTTAGTGGGCCACATTCGCCCAGGTTTAACAGCAAAGTGAGACCGTTAGCAGGCCACATATACCAGGGTTTAATAGATAAGTGGGAGCTCCAGTGGGCCACATCCGCCCGGGTTTAATGGCAAAGTGCGTGTGTTAGCGGGCTACATCCGCCCGGGTTTAATGGCAAAGCATTAGTGGGCTACATCCACCGATGTTTAATGACGAAGCACAAGCGTTAGCATGCTACATCCGCCCAGGTTTAACAGCAAAGTGAGAGCGTTAGCGGGCCATGCCCCCCTGGGTTTAATGTCAAAGCATGTGCATTAGCAGGCCATGTCTGCCCAGCTTTGATGACAATGGCTACATCCCCCAGGTTTAATGGAGAAGTTGAAGCATTCCAATTGAACCAGCAGTTTTAAATCAACCAGGCATGAGGCAAACCATGGTGATCTGTAACAGGCATCAAGTGGTGGGTCCAGAAACCCAACATGGGGATGTGCAGCAGATATAGAGAAGCGACGTCCTGAATCGCAGGAATGAGGACGAGGATGTTGACCTGTTAGGGCTGTGGGGTGGGGGGTGTTTCAGGTAACAAATGGCTACCAAGGTCGTGCCATGGATAGGGGGCATCCATGTTATTTAAGTTCATATATTACATTGTGTTGATGTGGGACAATGCAATGTTCGTTTAAGACTCTCACCGCCTTCAGATCCACCTGAAACCCCCCTTCCCCCCACTGTACGTGTCAGCAGAACTGGAGCCTCAACACGCGTCTTACAAGTAAAACTGTTCTCAGCCATTTAACGACTGATAGATGATCCCCGTTAATCCTTTTTGGGGCACCGGAGTGGGAATGAGCGAGGTGAGGATGAGGCCATAATTAGCCAATCCCACAGCAGCGGTGCGACCGGTCGGCCCGTTATTATCATTATGATGCCACGAGACACCCGCCAGCCGCCCCTCCCCGACCGCCCAAACCTCTCGGATCACCCTCCCCCCCACTCTCTGATTAAACCACAGGACTCCGCACTGCCCTCCAAGCAAAGCAAGGAAAGCTGACAGGAAGCAACTGCTCCTGGAATGGCAGCAAAGGTGACACGGGGCCATGCATTTACAGAGCAGCTGCTTCTCTATTAATTAACATCCATTAAAGCCACAAAATTGGCTCCTAGTAGCTGGAGAGGGCGGCCGGTGCTGTCGTAAGAGTGCGAACGAGGAAAGGCAGGACTGCGATAACACAGACTGAGCTTCAGCGTGAAAATAACAACAACAATGCAGCTACGATGAAATAAAAAAAAAGGGGACAGTACTGCATTGCAGGAGCCGAAGCCTCGCACGATCCCGCCATCAGAACTAATCAAGCAGATCCTCGGCCTGCTCCTCTCTGAGGTCCACAGCCAGGGAAAACATATTTCCATTTTAACACCTTTAGATGATCAAAGAATCAGCTTAATATAATCAGCTCAGAGCCATTCACCGGCGAGCCCGGCACGGCGCCTGGGGACTGCTTCCCTTTCCAGCCCTATCTATTCGGAAACAGGTGCTATAATAGCAAATTAATTAGTCTGAGGAGATGCACCTTGTTCCCTGATGCTCACAGCCCCTCGCGGGGTCAGAGCCTCCTAGAAAATACCATCTGGGCTCGCTTCTCCCCAGAGAAACAATAAAAGCGGTGGTGGAGGCGGCAGGCAGGCTGCAGTCGACTGCGGCCGCTTTACATGAGAATTAACCCTATTAGCCCCCCCCCACACACACACACACACCCTGCAATCTCTGGGTTTTAGCCCCCTTTATTTAGGGTACAGCATCTACACAAAATGTGTACGGCACATTAAAATGCTGAAATCATCCTCTGCGGCATGGTCGACTTCTATAAGGTAACCTTTAGCTTTTCATGTAGCTAATTTATTTGCTGGAAATTCACATAAAGCAGAGAGACATTCGTTCAGGCCAATAATAATTTAGCTACAGAAACAGGAAGCAGATGAAATTAAAGGGATGGAGCATTCTCTATGAAGTGTGACTGTGAGCCATACTTTTAAAAGGTTTAACGTTAGAAATAAACGTAATTGTTATTATAATCATGTCGCGCCACGATATGCTGGCGCTGGCAGACGTTTTAATTGCATTTAAACATCCAGACAGGAGGAAAGGAGATGATCTTTTTAAACATAAAAGGCTGGGATCTCTTCTGGGTCCGGCAAAACTAATAGCATGTAGCAGTGGAAAATTCGTAAGAAGAGTTTGACCCAAAAGCCTGAAATCTGAACGTCAGGTGGGTCTTAGAGCTCCCGCCCATGAAATAGGGCAGAGAGCAAAAGCTTTTAGTTAATGACACATAAACAGCCCTTAAAATTTATGCTTACAGGATTGTTGGGTGACTTTAAATGTAATTACCGGGGCATTCTGAGTGCCAAGGGAGGCTGGGAAAACAGATCAGGCCCTAGAGGGTCCGTATAGTGAGCAAAGCTATGGAGATACCGAAGGAATCACTAACCAAACCAAACAGGAGACAAAATAAATAAGACGTAGTGGAGACGATGACGGCAGTTCTAGTGCTGAGCCTAGACTAACGAGAAAGCAACCAGGAGCCACTGGCTGCTCTCTCCCCCATTGACAATGGGGAGCCACTGGCTGCTCTCTCCCCCATTGACAATGGGGAGC
>JAODJU010000108.1:577566-603265 GCA_026776725.1 Gnathonemus echidnorhynchus | reverse complement strand
ACATGATCCAGGTCTATAAGATTCTAACAGGTCTGGATGCTGTTCAACCAAATAGTTACTTCAATATTAGTTCAAATAACTTGTGGCCATAGGTGGAAATTAGTGGGAGAACATTTTAAACTGGATTTGATAAAGCACTTTTTTACACAGCGTGTAGTTAGAGTATGGAATAGTCTTCCTGTTAGTGTAGTGCAAGATAAAACCTTGGGTTCCTTTAAATCAGAGCTAGACAAAATTTTAACAACTTTAAGCTATTATTTGAATTTTCCCCAAATGAGCTTGATGGGCCGAATGGCCTCCTCTCCTTAGTAAATTGCTTAAGTGTTAGTTACGTACTGATCCCCTGTTACTGACAAATTCTATTTTGGTCGACCTCCTTATCTGTTACATTGTAATTCCACCCGCTTGTGTAATCATTTGAATTAATTTATTTTCATTAACATATGACTGCCGCAAAACACTTGGCAAACGTAACACTGGTATTACAGAACCATCCAACTGTCTTTCAATTCCTTTTCTAATATAGGGCACAGGTGGGTCTGGACCCCATGTAAGACACGGGGAACACTTTGGACAGCATTCAGTCTATTATAGGGCATACAAAGACATATTCACACATAAGTCAAAGATGCCAGTTAAATTAATAGCCATGTCCTTGACAGAGAGAAGGACACTGGGGGACAGAATGGAAACGAGTGTCACATGGGGAGACACTCACACACACCAGGGCAATGTTCTACTCAACCAGCTACCCAATTACAACTCAGTTACAGCCCAATTACAAAGAAATTCATCCATCCACTCATTCACTCATCCATCATGCTACCGCTTATCTCGGTCAGGGACAAAGACATGTGAAATGTAATTCAAATTAAATTAACCAATTATAACACATACAACAGAAAAAATATAAACTATCACCACTGAACCATTAAAACATCAGTGTTAGACAAAAATGTCGGATTAATGGGAGGGATGTGCATATATATACTGTCTGCTGCACGTGAGTGATATTCCCTGGAGACAGGGTATCGGAGGGCATGAGGCGGGGAACTCCCCAGACGGGGTGCCAGGGTATCAGAGGGTATGAGGCAGGGATCTCCCCAGACAGGGTGCCAGGGTATCGGAGGGCATGAGGCAGGGATCTCCCCAGACAGGGTGCCAGGGTATCGGATGGCATGATGCAGGGATCTCCTCATACGGGGTGCCAAGGTATCGGAGGGTATGAGGCAGGGATCTCCTCATACGGGGTGCCAGGGTATCGGATGGCATGATGCAGGGATCTCCTCATACGGGGTGCCATGGTATCGGAGGGTATGAGGCAGGGATCTCCCCAGACAGAGTGCCAGGGTATCGGATGGCATGATGCAGGGATCTCCCCATACGGGGTGCCAGGGTATCAGAGGGTATGAGGCAGGGATCTCCCCAGACAGAGTGCCAGGATATCGGATGGCATGTACTCACACACCCTATACCCAGTTTAGTAACACCAATTCACCAAAGTTCATCATTTGCGAAAGAAAACCTGTAGAAACATATAGGGGACATATAAAATACACAGAGACACAGAAAGCCTGGGGCCAGAGCCCCTGTCCTGTCTTCATCAAACCTGTTAAATATTAATAGACACAAACATTTCAGTGATTTTTTTCCTTGCCCAGAATTAGTGCAAGTGTCTCCTTCATATGCCCACATCTGCACATTTTTGCCATTTTAAAATGTGTGCACGGTGATAACCCTAATCCAGGTGATACACAGGCCAGTGAACCTGTTTGCTTTGGACTTACATAAAAACACCAAAATAGATCTAGGGAGAGAGAGAGCGCCTTTCCAATAACCACTTTCCTGTTTAGTTTCATCTTTAAAAATCCATGAGGTGATATGAGATATTCTATTAGTTCTGTTGCCAAAACCACAACTTATTAAAAAGGGTTTACGGGGATTCCTTTGTGGGTTGTTGACTCAGATTAGGTGATGAAAGTACAGTAAGGAAGATTCCTCTGCCATTCATTTTATGAGGACCTTGCAAAGCCGTTGACAACAACATACAACTGAGATCTCCAAACCTGTGCCATGTTTTCTTCTTTGCCGCTATACTTCAATATCTACTGACACCCCTATTTCCATTAAATATAAACTGGCAGTTTAATAGCAGCTATAAAAATCAATGGGGCAGACAAAGGCATTGTGATGATTTTAATTATCTTGATTTCTTCAACAGCTGCTCTGTGAGCAATTTCACTTTTCCCATTACGTAACATTTATTCATCTTTCAGAGATGAAGGTTTTTTTTTTCTGAGGAACATCAATATAAAATTCCATCAAGCAAGAATCAGTCATCAGATGTGACACCATCTGCATCCTAGTTTTTGTTCAGCCATGAATATGTTACTGAAACAAGCTCTCAAAAGACGGGAAAAAAATATGGTGTTAAAATTACTCCTGTCATGAACTCCTATGGACGTCTGACCTAGGGATGCTATTTAACTTCATGTTTTGACCCAAGTAGAATTTAGTTCTATTTTCCCACAATCAGAGTAGTCCATGAGAGTCATGCTTTCTGTATAGAGAGTTGGAGCTCTTAGCCAGCTGATTTTACTTTGTATCGGATGGGGGGGCCCGCGGTGAAGCTGCTAGGGTGTCATCTTCTGAGGGGGCACTGACTTAGCCAGCCGATTTCGCTAACGTACATCGACCACCGTCTGAGACGATGTCCACGTCCCCTCTGCGGTGTGGCACAGAGCGATTTCAGTTTTATTTATCTAGCACTTTTCACAACAGTAATTGTCACAAAGCAGCTTAATTGGTGGCCAGGCCCAATCACTACTGAGAATGTTTGGGTGAGAGTGGCAAGGAAAAGCAGCGATGGGGAGGAATCAGAAACTCAGAAAGGAATCCATCCTCCTTTTAGCAGCAGTGCTACTCTGGAAAAATAGAATATACAGCATAAACTTCAGACCAAAGAGACTCATAATGAATGAATAATGTGCATAGTGACTGTTTAAGTGTTTATCTGTCCATCAGGCTGGTCAAATACTGGACAGTGGAGACGTCCACCTAGGGTGACCAGATAATCCATGTCAGGGAGGACACTTTGAGCTACTTCGGGTTTTACAAACTACTTTCAAATTGAAAGGCTCCTGTGCTCAGCTAAATAGCTTTTCTTGTGCTTTGACTGGTTTGTTTCCTTGATTGAAAGACTCATCCAGCTGTTTCATATTAGCATTAGTGACACATGCACGATTATAGGAGACTGACCAATCAGCACACAGTAAGAACTCAGTGCTCAAGTGAAATCCAGGTCCATTTAATTAAAATGGTAGTTTACAATTCCTGTCCTAGCTCAGAGTGTCCTCCCTAACATGGATTGTCTGGTCACCCTACGTCCACCTGTGTTTGATCCAGGAGGGCAGGATGCTCAGCTGCATTGATGTAGATGCACAAACCGCTACATTTTGCAAATATCAGAACTGTGCACTGGTCGGCACTGCACTGTCTTCGTTTGTGCCGCTGTCTTGTCGTACTGCACTGTCTGCTAGTGTCTGCACATGTGGGGCAGCAGATAGGTAAACACAGGTATTAGGAGTGCAAAGTGTCTGCTGGTATTAGTGGGCAGGCTATAAATGGCAGAGAGAGGAGATGGAAGCTCCAAGTTTCATCAAAAGTTTGGAGTGAGATTACATTCAGGGTGAAACGTGTGACTCACGGTCAACGCGCGAGACTCGATAGCCCTGCCTACCGCATTCATCGGATCTTGCTTTTTCACGCCCACCTTGTCTGCAGTCCTTCTGTGTGCGTATCCATGTAATAAGGTGTTGGCAGCGCGATCACATGTAACTCATCTTGGAATTTACCCAGAAACAACAAATGCTATTTTCTGATTGGCTGGTAGGTAGGTATTAACTCAGTATAACTCATGACAGCTATGAAGTCGGTGGAGAACTCCACTCTGCATGCCTGCGCCTCGCCCATTAATTCTATATAATGGGACACCTTGGTGGGCATTGTGCCTTATTTCTCAGCGTGAGAAACATGAGGTGTGAGCGTGTGAACTGGTTAAACTGCGTGTGTGTCACGGTCAATGCGTGAGACTTGAGAGCCCTGAGCTATGATAAGCTGGCTAACAGGAACAGTCGAAAGGTAGCGTGATAACTTCATGAGTCGAGAAGAGCGAGCACCAATACCTCAGTCTGCTAAAGTTCTCTAGTGCCATGTTCCTCCAGATCTGTGTTCCTTAGTCATATACTTGACTAAATAAGTATGTTTTAGCCCGGATTTAAAGATGGAGAGTATGGCTGCATCCCATTCAGCACACTTAAGGCGCACTGAGATGTATTTTAAATGCACAAAGATTACTTGATATCTGTAGGGGTAAACAAGAGACACGCTACGGCTATGTTGTCTTTTGTGTTGGTTGTATTTTGGATCGTCCCTTACTGTAGCCTAAGCTTACACAATTGTGGGAACTTACATTGAAAACAACTTTGGAAGCATTTTGGGCTCTGATAACCTGCCAAACTTCCTCGTGTTCCATGTAAATATGACTCATTGCTGATGCAATGTATTGTGGTCTATATATTTAGTCAAAAACCAGTACCATGCATTATTTGCTAAATTGTGGATAAAGTACATGTCAGGCATGCAGCACTTGGCTTATTTGAGGAACTGGACACTCTGAATACTACCACTACCACTAAATGCATGAATGGTAGTGTGTAAGGGTGGACCAAGTGGGACAAATGGGACAGAGCTTGTCCCTGAGTGTGTCCGAGTCCCAAAAGGTGTTAGGAAGGCTGTTGCACAGTCGAGAGGCTATGTATAAAAATTTGTTGCCATCTACTGTAGATTTCTCTGCTCTGAGAACAGATACCAAGCTGTTACTTGTTATTGAAGTGGGTATGAAGGACTGTAGCCAATTAAATGGTCTCTCAGGTATTAGGGAGCTGAGCCATTAAAGGCTTTGTAGGTGAATAGGAGCATTTTATAATCTATACAATATTTATTTGGCAGCTAATGTAAAGAGGACAGACTTCTTATTTAGTTGGCAGCTGTGTTTTGAAGGGATGTTCTTGAGCATCCAACCAGTGATACATTACAATGATCCAGTCCTGAAGTTATAAAAGTGCGTGTGCTAACTTCTCAGAACTTCTCAGCATCACACCGGGACAGCATAAGCAAACGCCCCGGTTTGGAGATAATCCACAGACTAAAAAAGGCTGTTCTGCTGATGCTGTTAATATGAGCGTCAAAAGAGGAATGAAGGTGCACAAATAATGCAGAAGATTTTTCATAGTTAATGTTGGAGAGACAGATTTACTATTAAGGTTTAGGTTAGTTTATTCCTAATGCCCTTGGGCCGATTAAAAAGCAAGATCGCGTTTCTGTCTGTATTTAGCAGGAGGACATTGCTCAGCATTCAGCTCTTGATGCCCTTCAGTCCCGGGATTCCCAAACGCTGAGGCTTTTGCAGAGAGGTTGGTTAATTTCCAGAAATAAACTATAAATTTTCATTTTTTACGACCCCTCCCATCCACACAGACTGAAAAAAAGGAATTGTGAAATTGCTGATTGATCTATTGGCACCCCCTTGCCATTTTAAGTGAAAGTGATTAGTGGTCATTGTTGACAAAACACATCACACAGTCCACAACAATGAAGTGTGTCCTCTGCATCTAACCCATATTTGACAGAGGAGGGGGCAGCTAATTCAGTGCCTGGGGAGCAGTGCTTGGGGGCAATACCCTGCTCTGGGTACCTCAGTGGTGCTTTGCTGGTCAGGGAATTGGACCAGTAATCTTTAGATTACAATTGCACTTCCCCAGCCATTAGGCCAGCACTGCCTGAAGGCATAGTGACAGGTCATCTCCCTCAGCCCTGCAAAGCGGCGAGGTGGTGGCAGGCGGGGGTGTAACACCCCCCCCCCCCCCCAGGGAAGGAGGGGGTGAGGCGGGCCACCTTCCACACCACGAGCCCTTCCAGGCTGACCCGGAGCCAGTCGTGATGGAAATGTGCCTGGCGGGGGCCGAAGCCAGTCGAGCCACAGTCCCGCGAGAGGATCCAATGGGGCCTGGCATGGCCAACCAATGACCCGACGGGGCCCGGCACGGCCGACCAATGACCCGACGGGGCCCGGCACAGCAGACCAATGACCCGATGAGCTGAATCCTCCGGGCGGTTTCACGCCCTCTTGAACTCTACTGGTCCATAAAATATTTGTATGTCTTCAACTGGTCTGCAGGTATCAAAAGGTTGGGAACCCTGACTTTAAACAATCCTCTCTTTCATCAAGATGATAAAATTCATCTGGCCTTGACAGATAAAGCTGTGTGTAATCAGCATGCTGGCAAATAATCTTACCTTGCGGTAATAAGTAAGAAGGAAATAACAGCAGCCCTAAGACAGGTCTTTGAGAGACACTGTATTTTACCTCAGTGAGTAATGAGGATTTATTATTGATGCTGGCAAATGTTTTCAGTCTGTCAGGTAAGATTTCATCCGGGTAAGTGGCTGACCTGTAATACACATAAGACTTTCAAGCCTGTGTAGTAAAATACAGTTGAAATCATGTTGAAATCTACACTTTTGTCTAGAACAGGGGTGTCCGATCTTATCCGCAAAGGGCCGGTGTGTGTACAGGTTTTTGGGGTAACCTTTAGGTCAGCTGTTCAAACCCAGGTGTGAGGACTCCTCAGCCAATCAGCCCTCTAATTAGTGACCTAATCAGGGAGTTGCAGTGAAAACCCGCATACACACCGGCCCTTTGCGGATAAGATTGGACACCTCTGGTCCAGAAGAACAAGTAGTGTGATGTAGCTGTGGTCCGAGGATACAAACAGATCATTAAGCACGTTAATTAGTGCAGTATGAGTATAGGGATAAAGTCTAAACCCTGAGTGAAATACATTGTGTACGTTATTTTTATGTAGGATTGCACAAAATTGATCAGCAGCAACCATCTCAAGGGTCTTAGAGATACAAGCAGGCTAGAAACTGGTCTATGCAACATTGGGGGAAGGGAAATTTTTTTTTTTTTTTCATTGTATAATTGTGTTACTTATTGTTATATTATGTATTGTGTTATTATATAGTATCAAACAATGAGCAATCCTTATTTCTATACTCCCGTTGTTTTTTTTTAATTATTTTTTTGCATTGGCAGGGGGCAGCCCTGGTGAAGCTCACCTAGGGGGTGTCAAACAGGCTTCAGTAATAACTAAACAGCCCATTATATAAACTACAAAGACAGGAAGGTGGTGGGTGCTCACAGGAGATCTGAACTGCAAAATTCATTCCATTGCAGGATGACATTAAAACAAAAGTCCACTATCCCAGTTCCTGTCTCCTTACATCCCCACATCTTATAGTCTTATAACACTAAACTCTCCCTCGTTCATGAAACTGGAGCCAACTAGGCACAGCTGAAGAGAAGCATTTACTTTGGAAATGTAAGGTGCCAATGTAACAACCTAAACACCCTTTGGTCTACCACTATAGTTATACAATACACAAGAAGGAATAATTATTTTATATAGAGTGACAGCAGAAACATCTCAGTCTTGTAAGATGCAATACTAATTCTTGTATATACATTAATGAAGTGTTCATTTTCTTCAGGCCATTTGCTGAAAATTTAACTGGCATATGCTCACATTCAAAACTTCTGTAGTGACTTCATACAAAATTAGTAGTCTTCAGTCTGAGACTCATTTACTGCAGGTATATTTGTACTGTACTCGGAATCCAGGTAATTTAGCCATTACCTTATTGCTTTATAATTTAGCTGTCTATTCCTCCCACCTGCATAAAGAAGCCCAGAATGATTTAGAACAGGCAAAAGGTAGAGAATTTCTGTCACGTATGTCTGTAAATAAAGCGTGACCCGATGAGAAAACTCAACATATTAATCAACCAAACACTTTTATTGCGCACAGATCTCTGTGACATCAGCTGAAGGAAACTCAGAGGCGGAATTCCAAGAGGAATGTGTGTCAGTATCCAGGGCAATCCTGTGTATTCCAGGTATTATTCCAGATATATCCATATTGTTTGTACACAGATTATACAGCATTCGTTCAATAGTCACTATAGGCCACCAGTCCAGGAGTGAAAGAGCCAGAGGGTACAAGGCGGGGACTCCGGGCAGGAAGGTAAAGACTTCTATAGACAGACATCAAAGAACAGAAGTAAATCTAATTTCACCAATCAATAGCTCATCAATACAAAAAAAAAACAATACAAAAATCAACTCACTATATCATATTGTTTTATAATTCTTGTAATTGCATGTTCTATGCTGAACTACAGGTTTTTTCCAAACACCATAAATGCCTTATATATCTGGATTTGGCAAGAAAGCCTTGTTTTTTATTTAAAAATAAATATACACATAGGTAATATTAACTGAAGAAGCATGTAGCATTTAAAAACCTAAATATCAACGGAACAAAAGAATTTGGCAGAATACTAGGAAAGTACATGTAATATTTTATAACCTTCATCTTTTGGAATTAGTTGCATAGAGGAATAAATGAGGAAAACAATTTTCACTTTTACTTTTGACAATTTGACTCATTATGGATCCTTTGTGCTTCTACTTCCATTCAATCAAGATAATTCATTAGAAATTTTGATTATGACGAATCCCTTTTTTATTTGGTCACTCTGGTAAAAAATAAAGGTCGATTGCTTTTTTTGTTTCTTCCAGATTACCAGTTCATTCCGGAAAACACCCAAAGGAGTACGATTCATGCCAAGCTGTAAACACAATGCACCAGAGATTGAAAATGTCTTCCCATAGAATTACCGTGAGAAGCAATTACCCACCTATTGTCATGAAACTTCTCAGTGTTGCCTGAAAGTTTTTTTTTCGCTTTTTTTCTGACCAAACACCACCTGAGTGCCAACAATTTAGGAATAACTAAAGATAAGCCATACCACCCCACAGCATCAGAGACGAATTTGGTGGTAAAGAGATGGGCCATCAATCCAAATGAACTATTTGACCCTGATCTCTTTTCCTAAAATTGCAAGTCACTCCTGGATATAAATCTGGATCAAAGATACCTTATGTCACCCGTCAGTTCCTAACCTCTTCTTCTGATCAGGATTTTCAGGGAAAGCCTCCCAAATACTTTAAGGGGTCAAAATGAAACATGCATTTTACGCTACACTTTTGTTTGTTTAACAAATTGATGTTTCATGACAGTCTACATTTTTGCTCCCTCCCAGCTTCCTCCCAGACAGTCCACATTTTTGCTCCCTCCCAGCTTCCTCCCAGACAGTCCACATTTTTGCTCCCTCCCAGACAGTCCACATTTTTGCTCCCTCCCAGCTTCCTCCCAGACAGTCCACATTTTTGCTCCCTCCCAACTCCCTCCCAGACAGTCCACATTTTTGCTCCCTCCCAGCTCCCTCCCAGACAGCCCACATTTTTTGCTCCCTCCCAGCACCCAGTAACACTATATGTGGACTGTCTGGGGCTCCCGATGGATCAGGTTGGGAAATAGTGCTCTGCAATATACATACTCAGTGTTGTTTACCACTAAACTGTGGTCATCTATGCTATTAAAAATTCTCTCTACTAGGTAAACTTACCCTGTAGTGTTTCTCATTTTGCAGCTAAATTAGTTCAACTAGGTCATTTTTCTCCATAATCAGCAAATATATAAATATCATGGATCCAAAACTATGGAGATGTTTTAACTGAAAATATGTATCTTTATTGGAGTGATGATCTGAAATCAAGAAGGACCTCAGACATCTGCTTGGACCCATATACAGTGCCAGTCAAAAGTTGAGACACACCTACCCATAGAAAGGTTTATTTGTACTACCTTTTTAGGATAAGTATGACATCAAAACAATAAAATAACATATATGGATTATACACTGACCAAACAAAAAATATAAATTTCTTGCGGCCTCAGAAGGCTGCTGGTTCAAATCCCTGGGTCCCACCATTGGGTACTTGAGCAAAGCCCTTAACCCAAATTGCTCCAGGGACTGATTGACCCTACTGTCTCGTCTATGCCAGTTTCATGAGGTGGCCTCCTGGGATGCTTTTCCAGCTGCCCTGAATGAGGTCCTACATATATGCTGAGCTCTCATTGGCCACTTTTCTTTCATTCTCTCTTCAAACTGCTCCAAAACCAATTCTACTGTCTGTAGGTCATGTGCCCAGGTCATGTGATGCAACACTATCACTCTCCTTTGTAGCGGTTTGGCGTGTCCAAACTGGTGTGGTTTGACTGGTACTGTTCATAGTGCAGTACTGAGTGTGGTGCATACTTTAACAGTGTGCTCCACTTATCCCAGATATTGAAGAATTTTGGATATATTCTCACATTTTATAAATGCTGTATATAAGTTGCTAGTACATGTATTTTCCAGCATTCTGGAACCAACTGGAATAAATGCTGGGAAGTGTAATGACGTTTCAGAGAAGAGCTTCCACCTATGGCTGTCAAATGAACTGTGTCTGGCAGAGCCGTCAAATCCACTTCAGAATCCGGCAACACCAGGTTGTTAAATGCAATGGCAATAAAAAGCTAGAGTCTTGTTCAAAGTGCATGGGGTCCATAGCTGGCAAACATTGTGCTCTGGTGGATGCCAAGATCCAAACGGAGAAAAAGGCTTCAGCGTTCAACAGAAACTGGAGCTGATACTGTCTGTTTTATATTGTGTTACATCCTTGAACCAAACCTGAAAAGCCAAATAATTTAACGATATATGTTTAGTTTTGTTCCCTGCGATGGGTCGGCACCCCCTCCTGGGTCATATTCCCTACCTCGCACCCGTAACGTCTGGGAGAGGCACCGGAACCCTGCGCCCCCGCATGGACAAGCGGTTACAGAAAATGGATGGTTGGATGGATTTTGTCCCTGAGTCACTTAAGATGTCTACGTGTTATTAGCATTAGCTTATATTATGATTTTTTTTTTTTCGCACTTTATGCATGTTTTTATACTATAACATTTTAAAATCTCTATATGTGAATTTTGATCTTTTTTAAGTGTTGGTCTATTTGGTGATACCTTTAAACAGGCTACAAACAACATGAAATATTGTAAAGGGTAAAGTTGATGCTCCTCAGTTGCTCTGGGAGGCTTCAGTTTCATAAGTTCTGGTGCTGAACTGAGAAAGAAACATCCATCTCTCTTTCATCCACACTGAGGTTCCCAAACATGGTCCCCACAACATCTAAATTACAGGTTTTTATGACATTGTGGGGACATGGGCCATTTAGAGACGCCAGTTAATGTACCTGCCTGTCTTTGTAGGAGAAACCAAAGTACCAGGAAGAAAGCAGCAAAACCCAAGGAGAAAATGCTAATTTCACACACAGAGCAGAGACGATACCTGAATGGCCATCCTGGAGGTGTGAGGTCACAGTGCATCCCACATGGTGAAATAAATATTACATCTTAAATATCTAATATTAAATACAGCTCATTATCATATTTTCAATTTAAGTTTTCACCCACATTAACTAATGGGTATTGACAGCATGCATTAAATGTAACTGTTATAATATAACTGGTTTGTCCAGCATTATCTTATAACGGGGCCATATCTTATAACACTGGCCCATGTTGTGTTACAGAGAACAGGCATATTTGGCAGCAAAATAAGTTCTGATCGTCAGCTGGCCTAAATAAAAGGCAGCAAAAAATAACATTTAAACACAAACACAAAAATACCTTTTTGTTCTGGCTCCTGAATGGCCCTGTTGTTTAACGACCTCTGCCTGTTCAAACCTGGACAGTGTCACTTACTGTGTCTGTGGGACCTAGTGACTGAAAATATTAATCTGTAGGTTTTGGGGGTGATGGACTGGAATTCCTGGCTCAGATGTCATGCTGCCTGTCAGGTGCCTGTAAATTATTGGTTGTCAGTAGCGAGAGTCAGTCCTACTATAAACACTTATCCTTCCCACACGACATCATCCGATTCTCATTTTTGACAAAGAGGCGGAGCTATAAACACAGAGCAGATGGATCATGAGATGATCTTATACACTGATGACATCCTGATTTGCATGCAGTGTCCTCACACATATTGACTTGCTATCGTACAACATATTGACAATTTTGCATGTATTTCAGGTATAAATTCAGAGCTTATTTTGTGCCGGATCCTAACGGAACACGTTCCGGAACCACTCTGTTTTTGACTGTCTGCGTTCCGACAGCAGAACTGGCAGCTCTCTGGTTAAAAAAACTAAAACAATAATCTAAAATAAAATTAGGAATATAAATATATATATATTTAAAAGTATATATTTTAATTTACAGACTAATTTTCACAGAATTTCACGTTTTTTATTAGTTGTGATTTGTTCCTAAAAATACAGAACGTTTTCTGAACCCCGTGTATGGTACATTCCGTTCCGTGTGTTGCGTTCCAGCCCCAATTCTCTCACACTGCACAGCAAGCTGAGTGACGATGTCATGAATGTCACAAATATCCTCAGTGCCTTAAATTGAGACTCGTTACCCCTCCGCTCTCATATACTCTTCGTGTTCTGGCACCTTTACAAATTAAGCACTATATAAAATGATCTGAAATTCTAGACTGGCATGTCCTGCTGGATGTCCCTGTGCATTCTGGGAAGGGTTCACTGTGAGCCAGTATTGGACAAGCATTACAGAAGATGGATTTTTGCAAAAAAACATAGGCTCATCTTGTCAAGCCAGATACCTGGAGATTCATTCTTCCTTAAACCACGCATGCCACCCCCAATCTATCACAGCCTGTCATTGTAGGATAATGAGAATAACAGATGCTAATTGACTTTTGGACCCTATACTCAATGACACGTTTAATCTCCAGATCTTAATGGTATATTGCGCACAAAAAAAGCAATTAAGCAAATTTACTCAACAAGTAAAATTCTGAGAATTAAATTGAAAATTGTCCAAAAGCAACAGGGTTCTGGCACGTTCACACAAGGTCCTTCATACTCGCATCAGCTGTCAGTTGCAAGTCCTCATTAAACAAATAATAAACCAAATCACTAACACTTCTACATGGATGACGACGGCGCAATCTACCTGTCCTTCATTGCACCTCTTCTGCCTCCCTGTCCAATTAAATTCACCTTGCACACTGCACCAAAGAATCCTAGATTCCCACATACATTTGAGGCCTTACGGCAGGCCAGAAGGATCAGTCACAAAACTACAAATGCATCCATGCATTGTGGCCCCATGTAACCCCAGTTTCCAAATAAGCTCTTTATTTTTCATGAACTGGATTCAGTTATGTATAATTACGCCGTGCATATCCACGATAATGAAAGTTTCCCATCAATTCCAGAACTGGAACTGAAAAACGTCCAACATGACAGCATCAGGTCCACTCAAACCACCCAACCAAACCCAAACAAACCAAAAACACCAAAATCATCCATGACAAGAAACGTATTGTAGCAGTAATGCTAGGCACGTCTCGCTAATCAGAGTCTCCTGCCATTTTAAGGAAATAAGCCTGTATTACACCAACACTGCCACAACAACGATGCCCACCAGTGTGCTTAGGGTTTGCCCCCTTAGCCCCTACATACACGGGGGGCGCGCAAACACATACATCATACACAATAATCACAAAACATAACATAACAAGTTTACACATTTGACATTACAAACGTGACACAATACATACCATTTACAAAATCATTTACATATATTAACAACTGGCTCCACAGCAGGGTGCCTCAAGGTACACTGGGTAATCCCCACTGGGTAATCCCCAGGCTCTGCACACCATCAGAGTATTTTGGTGATCTGGAAGTTCAGAGAAGTTTTGATAACATTGATGGCAGCTTGATGCTGATTACACCTAAACAGAAAACAGTACAGAAGTTCACTGGAATATCACAATTTGCTGTCTTAACTAACCCATCTTCAAATTCTGCCGTAACTGTGCGTTTACACTTGTCTTGTATGCTCACACGTATCAGAGGTAGCTTGACTGGTCATATATCTTCCTGCGTGTTTCTGAAACGACTCCGCAGCCCATTCCATTGTCTGCAGGTGGTCAGCCAAGCACCACAAAACACTGCAGAATACCCAGGAAAGGAGAAAGAGCTCAAGTGTCCACCTGGCCCCAGTTTGGCGAAATGGGTTTCAAAGATTGGATGACTGGGGGAAGTGATGGGGCACCATGGGGACAAGGGGCTAGCAAAGGGGTGGGCAATCTTATCCGCAAAGGGCAGGTGTGTATGCAGGTTTTCACTGTAACTCCCTAATTAGGTCACTAATTAGAGGACTGATTGGCTGAGGAGTCCTCACACCTGGGTTTGAACAGCTGACCTACAGGTTATCCCAGAAACCTGCACACACACCAGCCCTTTTGCGGATAAGATTGCCCACCCCTGGGCTAGCCTATGGTGGGACAGTCACCAAGAAGGTTCAAATTTCTGGTGAGTCTCTACAAAAATGAGAGACGCCTTAACATGAATCACAAACTGACAACAGAATCCCCTCTGCCTAAAGACAGACACCTCTGGGCCATTATACAGCTCCGTGTGCAGATGCTGATTCAGGGACGATCAAAAAGGGCAAGAATCTGTGGAGAAAAGAGCAAATATTAGGCTTTCAACACCCAGTAAGTATCTACAACTGCAGAAGCAGACTATATCTGTCCTCGGCGGGGTGTCTCTCTTCCATTCATCTTGTCCCGCAGGTGATCCTCGCTAATGCTTCACTCGGAGTATCCAACAGGTGGCTTTTATTAGAATGCCACTCACTCACCACATCTACCGGCAACAGGTGATGCTCGTTACCAGTCCATTCACACGTAAGCGGCCGAAAATCGCAGCTGCCGACGGTTACGCAAGTCATTACGCCAGTCTTCGGGGCCAGTTGCAGCCGGGAGATTTTATGCACTGCATTATCGGTGAAGTGCTGTCAGCCAGCTGTCGATACGCTCCTGGATGCTTCAGGCTAAAAGTTATGGCAGCTGTCACTGGGCAATATACATTTTACAATGTTAAAATAAAAAAAGAACAATTCCCATAATGCCACACCATGACATGTGGGTGGAATTCTGGAAACTGTCCGCCCTACCATGGCTTTTCAGTTACTGCTACTTTTCAAAATATTCACTGCAAAACGTATATAATGTGTCTGCCATTTTCAGGCACCCTAATACCCTGCGGGGTAGGCTGGCGAATGTTTTTTAAAATTACATACATCAGAATATTTGACAAGAATCATCTTGCTGACCAATAACAGTTATGTTCTTCCTTGTCTCCCCTGCCTGCCTAAAACATTAGTGTTTAGCTCCAGAGTAGCATCAATGGTACTAACAGTCAGTAAGCAGGACCATGTGACACGGCACAGGGAATGTGATCTTGATTAGTTGAGGGATAGAGTACATGGAGTAAACAAGGAGTAAACATGGAGTAAGTCCCAAAAAAACATAGGAAAGGTATTGAAATGCAGTGGCTAGGAGCAGCTAAGCTACTGCTTGTCTCCCTGTCACCAGCATGCATGCAGGGTTATCCAGGTCGTGCTTTTCTCAGGTTACTAGGACCTGGAAAAATCAGAACACACTGAACTAGACACATATAAGGAAATAAAGCAACAAGCGGAATTACACAGCAAGATCAACTCAATTACCACAGAAAAAGCTTTATAACCATCCATCAGTATCAAGGATTATCTAAACAGAAATCAGAGGTCAGCCATGTTTTTGTTCCTACGTGGCGTATTGTATATGTTTTGAAATGTGTTTGTTAAGTATGTATAACACAAGAGTATAATACAGCTGTAAATATCTCAGGGAGATTACCCATGAGTCTGATGTCAGTTGCAATTAAAAGCCCTTCTGTGGGATCCTTACTTCTGTTATGTGTGGGGGGGTGGGGGTGTTGAGACGTAACGGAGATGACTGCTGGAGGTCGCGTCTGCACACAGCGGCAGGCTGCGTGGCTCCTGTCCGGACATCAGCATCACGGGGGGGGGGTGGACGCCAAGAGGAGCTCTCAGCCGCCCACAGATGCTTCTGGGTCTTTAAAAACCTATTTGGGAACAACATCTGCAATGTTTCCTGCATTTGGACAATCTTCTCAGCTCATTTCCCACTTAATAACATCAAAAATGTTCTTGGTCTGGAAACTGACATTAGTGCTTCAGGTACAGTCTGGGATGGATAAAGCTGACCCAGAGGCTGTGCAGTTAAGGAGAGGTACGTCTCGGTAAATAACCATGGTATGAGAAAGAGAAAGAACATTATGGTAACTTAATTCTATCTTCTGGTGTGAATGAGAAGCCTGTGCTGATGATCGAAATGTCTGTTATCCTGACATTAAATAGCACCCCACTGGCCTCCTGATTATTTTTCTTTATTCCCATAGTTGCTAAATTGAAATTACATCAAGAGATCTGAAACAAAGCGAACATAATACCTGCCCTTAGATAAAAAAGCGGAAATGTGTTTATTACAGTCCAGACCGGAAGAATTGCTCTCGTAAACCTGTGGTTGTGAGTTTGCTGCGCATTTTAAACTGCCATTTTAAATGAACGTTTATCTGAGCCAGGCCAAGCTGTTTGCGCCTGGAAGCATAAAAATCACAGAATCCCCCCTTGGCCCCACTTCAGCTACAAGCACCAACGAGTTCTGATTTCTGGGGTCTCCTCTTGGATAAGAGCCTGCCACTGGTAATGAATTCAATGTTTATACTTACTGTTTACCAGCTGTATCTGGCCGGCTTTTCCACTAAAGACTGCCGTATTATCTGACAAGTACACAAAAACCAAGGGAAATTTAAAACTGAAAGGTGAAATGTTTAAATGAGCTGATAAATATTTAACAAGGCATATTTTTACAGCATCAGATAAATGCAGCTTCTGATATTATAGCTAAATCTGTGTCTTAGCCACTGGCATAATAGAGTCACCACACAGGTTTGAGGGTGACCCCAAGTGACCTTGTGGTGACCTTCATTCCAAACAATTACTCTGGCTTGCATGGTTCAATGGATAAGTAATTGTTCATAATGTGTGTACCTTTCCCTCGAAATACTGAACTGCATGAACTGAACTGCACTTCCTGATTAAACACCAGTAAAATCACAAGCTTCAGCCTAAAATATATGCACTGTGAGAATGATTGTATATATACAAAATGAGCCTCTTTGAATTATGCCTATATAAGATTAGATGAAACTTTATTGATCCCAGGGGGAAACTCTTCTGTATACAGCAGCAGGGGAGGTAAAGTACAGACAAAGAAAAAGTGCAATGAAGAAGCCGCTGGGAATCGTGTGTACATAATAAAACAGGCCTGTGGGAATTGCATGTAATGCCACAGGGTATTTCGGAAAAAGCAAGATGGCAGGAATGTCTTCCGAGTTTAATGTCAGGAGCTTGTCTTTCCCATTTGGAAAATGGGCACCGTTTCCAGCAATCGGTCGACCTCTTTTGCAGAGGTGCTTCATCTCTCTGCAAATAGAGAGCAGGACCTCAGCAGCGCATGAAACAGAGGCCAGACAAGTTTAATTAGGGAAATAATTACTTTGACACAGTCTTTCATTGTTAAAGTGAAACAGAAGCCTCACAAATGACATGTACCGAACGTAGGTGGAGACCCATGAGGAAGAGTGATATCTGTGAAGGAACCTGACTGCATATATCACTATTTCGCATTGTTTTATGTTGCCATTGTACCAGTTGATGAGGGGATATTTGATCAAAAGCAGCATATGTAAATGGTTATATCACTTTTCATTATGTCCTTTATCCTCAATCAGATTGTGAATAAGGGTGGCATAGAATGTCAGTGGGTGGCACATTGCCAAACAGCTCCAGGGTTGGGGGAATGCATGAGCTAAATTGTGAGGAGCCAATGGTTCCACAATGTGATAAAAGCCTGTTATTTTGACCTTGTCAGGACCATTTTTTCAGTCCCCAGAAGAGGAAACTCAATTTCATAAAAATCTGTGACTGCAATCAAAAAACTAAAAATGCCCCTTTGTTTGGTTACTTATGGTTAGGGTTAGGGCTGGGTAGGGGTTAAGGTCATCATGTTGGGATTAGAGTATTCCCCATAGAAATTAATGGAGTCCCCACAAAATTACAAACCTTTGCGTGTATGTGTGTATGTGTGTGTGTGTGTGTGTGAATCCTAAATAATAATACAATGACATTTTAGTCGTCTTCTGTCCTACACCCTTGCGGCATTCACATATTTATAAGCTATAACATTTAATCTTCAGCAGGCCTACAAACATGCCCACTTACCCTAAGCCTGCTCATTTAATAGGCTGTGCTGACACATCCCATGTAACGTCTTAGTCATTTTCGTTGCCGTAAATACACTGCAAAGATAGAAACTTAAAAGGTGTCAAGTAGCTTCTCCCATCTCCCAAAACCACTTATTCAGTGCAGGTTCACAGTGGCGTAACGTCTTAGGTAATAAAAGCAAGGGGAAAAAAAAGCACCGTTAAAAAGCAGAATTTTGATGCACCAACCAACCAGTCACAGAAAACCTTTGCAGAAGGAGCCAAACTAAAAGACAAAAAAAAAGACGCCCACAGATACCACCCACCCCCTGTGCCGATGCCCGCGCCGCCACACACAGGGGGAGGCAGGGGACGGACTTAAAAACGGGGGGGGGTGAATTAAGTGGAATCTCATTGATTGTCGTTCACTATTGTCTGGGTCATAATAGGATGATCTGAAGCTGTTTATTTATCTTGGATCTTTTCCTGCATATATTTTTTTAATGGAAAAATCCATGTCATGGAGTGTGGACAGAACCAGGTGTCATTCTGTGTCACTGTAATGGATCTCACACCTTACATAATACGTAATGTAACACGCTAATATGAAACGTAACATGCTAATTTGAAATGTAACATGCTAATATGAAACGTAACATGCTAATTTGAAATGTAACATGCTAATACATAGAGGAGACTTTTTCTGTTTATGCCCATAGGCTTCACTTTTTAAAATTAATTTCTAGATTAGGACATTAATACCATTGTTTTAATATGCTCTATGAATTTGGTAAATCCAACCCATCCAGGGTGTTCCCTCTTTACATGGGGTATTTTGGTGATATCGGTGAAACCATTCATTTTATTTATATATATTTATATATATATATATATATATATACACACACACACACACGCATCTTGTGCAAACTAAATTTGCTAATGCTCACCACTGATGAGTTCACCAATATATGTTTTAATTTCACCAGAAATCTGTCCTCCGTACGTCCATGTGCCTTGCAGCCGCTGCATTTCTGTGCAATGACACAGCTTACCTTGAACTCTAACAATTTACCATGTTAGAACTGAGTGTGTGTACCTGACGCACTCGCAATATTCAGCAAGATATCGTTTGACAGTAATAGTGATAAGAGTAACGACAGGAAGACTAATAATGGGGGTGAATAGCAAAGTCCAAGTAATGGTGAATTCCACCACGTCAGCAAATGAGAAGCGCGCATTAAACTTACTGACGTCTTTTGTTCCCACTTGCTAGTTGCCTTCACCACATTACCGGCTTTGACCCTGGTGTGTTTTCACGTCAGGAGTAGCTTTTGTCTTTTAACCTTGCAGAAAAGGCATTAATTCCCTGCTGTACCTGATAGTGGATGGTGTATTCGCCAGTATTGCGTCATTTTTAACACAAATATATAATTACAGACAGTTTCGTTTAGAATTAGACATGAATGATTCACCCAGATTAAAATGACAGATGGCAGTAATTTGTGTATGCTGCAAAAAAATTAGAGGAAGCAAAAAAATGGATGTGCCTTATAACTGAATAAATAAATTGAATACATTTGAATGCTATTACCAGTGACAAGAGAAATAAAGCTGGGACTTCAGGGGGGTCAATCTTACCCGCAAAGGGCCGGTGTGTGTGCAGGTTTTTGGGATAACCTTTAGGTCAGCTGTTCAAACCCAGGTGTGAGGACTCCTCAGCCAATCAGTCCTCTAATTAGTGACCTAATTAGGGAGTTGCAGCGAAAACCCGCCACACACACCGGCCCTTTGTAGATAAGATTGGCTACCTCTGGTCTAAGTCATTGCAGGGACAGTGACATCCGCCGCATGACTCTTTTCCGCAGTGTTCAGTTTAGCAAGTCATTAAGATGCAGCTGTGAGGTAAACGAATGCCAGTGTCTTAACTGTAGTCAGGAGCTGGTTCCCCAGTTAAACATTTAATTTCCATATATTCATACACTAATTACACAAACCAGATGGAATATTTCTCAGGTAACAGTAGAGATGTGCCTTTAGTATAAATGCCTGTATGACTAAGGGCGGGCAACTATAATGCAGAATAATAGCCCACCGATCGCTGACAGCCTACAGTGTGACCTTTCTGGGCTATCTTGCACCTTACGGCGGTGAGGTCATGTGGGTTACGGTCGTGGGCCTAGGTTGTGATCACATGTCCAAGACAGCAGGGAAAACAGAAATTGTTTTGAAATGATCTATTATTAAAACCACAAACACAATTAGGAAGAGTTGCAGTCCAAAGCAGTGTGTCTGTGTCAATGCGTCTGAATTACAAAACCTACGAGATGCTTATCAGCACATTGCAAAATAATGTTTTATAATAATGGTCATAATGAACTAAATCTTGTGTTCTCTACTACTGAGTATGGCCAGATATCTGTAGTAATAAACACATCTATAGCCTATAGTTACTGATCTGAATTTCCTGGCAGAGACACCTTGAGCGGCTCAGGGAGACTAACAGGCCTCACCCTGGTCACACACAGACTCGGATGATGTTGCCTCAAATGAGTGGGTATGTTGGATGTGTTTCCAACAACATATCAGAAGTTCAGAATAACAAAGCTAACGGTCTTGGTCTAATTAACGACTCTCTCTCCAGTGCTGGTGTACTCTACTGGGAAACCAAAATGTTCCCAAACTGCCGATTATGACTCAGTGTAACCAGCATTAGCCATACCAACTCACAGCTGCAATTAGCATAATGTTTTCTGTGTCGAACATCTACTTGTGAATTTAGCTTTTGCCCTTGTCAATTGTGTGTACCGAACCGAAAATGATGTACAATGTACAAAATGAATACCTGCATTGTTACAGCCCTTATATTTAGACAAAATGGCACATTCAGATTAAATGTTCAGCATACATTGAATGAGAATATAAATAATCTTATTATTATTTAGCCTGGGCAAGTTTCCGTTTTAAGATGGCCCCCTAGTGGGAGGAATGCGGTGTGGCCGCACCGGTTGCACCACCCTAACAAAAGCTCTTATTGTAACATAAAGAACATTGGATCTCAGACATACAGAACAATAGCCAAAAGCAGACTGAATTATTTCATTTTTTTATTTGTCTGAATATGGTGTGTCTTCAGCCGTACCCCATTCTTGCATCCTCATTCGACTCTCATGTGAGAAATCTTATGGCAGATCAATATTATTCCATTATCCATCTTCTGTAACCGCTTATAATGCTGAGCAAAAGTGTATCCCAGAGGCAATGGGCACAAGACAGGGAACAACCCAGGATGGGGCACCAACCCATCACAGGGCACTATGGGCACAAGACAGGGAACAACCCAGGATGGGGCACCAACCCATCGCAGGGCACTATGGGCACAAGGCAGGGAACAACCCAGGATGGGGCACCAACCCATCTCAGGGCACTATGGGCACAAGGCAGGAAACAACCCAGGATGGGGCGCGAACCCATTGCAGGGCACACTCACACACCATTCACACCGATGGGCAACTTGGCATCTCTGATTAACTGCAGCGTGTTTTTGTGCTGTGGGGGGGGGTGAACCAGAGTACTCACGCGAAAACCCACAACGGCACAAGGAGAACATGCTAACTCCACACACTGGGAACCTGGGCAGAGACCTGGACGCTGGTCCCCCAGGTGTGAGGCACCAGTGCTAACCAGTGCATTAAGAGCCTAAATTTAGCTACATCAAAAGCATTGAGGTAGTTTGCAAATCCTACAGACTATTTACAAGGTAATAATACTGTTACATGCATAAAAATATGTGTTCATGCGTGTGCAGACTCCTTGGCATGGACAGTTTTGTCTGGTCCCCTGCTAAATAAGTACACCCATTTGCTATGTCTCGAAGCAGACAGCTTCTGTCTGGTGCCCTGCTGAATGCGTTTGCATGCAGAACTGAGACTTAGTTAACACTAAGTCTGTAATATTTACAATTAAATAGTAAATAAGTAGCAGCGGCTCTTCAATCATCACACAAATTAATATGCAGCTGGGACTCCTGAAGACATCCTGAAGAAAGGTCTTCCGCATGATCACCAGGAGCGTCACCTGACAATAAGCCCTGGTTATGTCCACTTACCTGTTGAACTTTGTTTGCTTTTCCCCCTTGACTGTAGTTTTATTTTTGTGAATTGAATGGTATTTAAGGTCTCTTCAGAGCAAAAATGCTTTGAAAAATGCCTTGTGATTTCAATTAGAAGTGATATTTTTATTATTCTGTTGAGAACATGCAAATATGCAGTTCATAAGGGATGTATGTAGAATATATAAAGTATAGATATAGCATAAGCTGAAACAGAACACATGCTCGGCTCTCGCGAAGCCTACGGGGGGATTTTAATAATCTCCGGACACTTATTTTTATGTGATATTGCTTCTTATAACGCTGCTTCGTTCCATAGGTGGTGAACTTATCTTTAAAAAGCATTCCTAATTTATAGACATCAGAAAACTGCACTTTACAAGGGCTCTGCTCTTTTCAGGCTTTCCAATCGGAGCATAGAAAACATAAAAAAATGAAAAGATGCCAATTATGTAACCTCAACAAGCCATTTATGTAACCTCATTTAAATTCAGAATCATTCAGAGTCGTTCAACAAAATATGGTTGGATGTTTCCTGCCAATAAAAGTGATTATGGCACGTTGAATTGCAAGAACAATGGATGTTCCAGTGCTTAACTGGAACAAGTTTGATACCATAATTCTGCTTAAAGCATCTGGATGCTTGAGTACAGTGAATAAATTTAGCACCTTAACAGGACTCAACTCAGAGCAAAAAGTCATTACATCGATCAAGATTCATTTCTTCTTGTACAATCAAGTCAGCCTCTAATAGTGCTTCCCAGGACCCCTGAAAGATAACAGGTCAGTTTATAAGGGGATTTACCAGCATAATGTATGCCTTCCTGCATTTAAATGACCATTATGACAGATTACATCAGAGAGCCAACAGCAACGTGTTTTTCGATAGAGATCACAGTGAACAATTTCCAAATTTGTCTTTGTTTTTCTTCCAATGAGTCATGTATATATTACAATGTCCCCACAATGTGATAAAAGCCTGTTATTTTGACCTTATGGAGATATTTTTCCGGTCCCCAGAAGAGGAAACTCAATTTTGTAAAAATCTGTGACTGCAATCAAAAAACTGAAAATGCCATAAGTCTTGTATTTTGTTACGTATGGTTAAGGTTAGGGCTGGGTAGGCGTTACATTTGCCATTGAAATTAATTAAGAGTCCCCACTAAGATATAGATACGTAATCTGTGAGTGTGTGTATGTGTGTGTGTGTATGTGTGTGTGTGTGTGTGTGTGTCTGTTACATTGTGAGGACCAAATGTGTTATTTTACATGTACCATTTGTCATATTTTATTTCACATGCATGAATAAACGAACAAATAAATGAATGAATGATCATGAATGAATAGGTTTGTCTGGATATATTTGTATTACAGCATTTCAGCTTGTTTCACCTGTTACAAATCCTACATACAGATACATCTGCTCAGAAACAAATATGAATAACACGGGCAAATTGTCACGACATCACAGTAATTACAATTGTTAAAAATGCAGTAAATTGTTTCACGACTGCTTGAGAATAACAGTCGCACTCGAATCAAGGCGCACAGGCATGCAGCAGAGTAGCGCTCAGTGAGCGAGTTTCGGAGCGATCGCTGAGACGCTTTGGCTCCATATCCCGTCCAGAGGAAGGGAAAGAGAGCCGGCCAGGGGCTTCCTGCCCCCCCGCCGCATCCCTCTCCGCCTGTGTTCTTCGGAATCTTTTGACAGTGGAGATTCACGAGCCACCAAAGCTTTGTTAGCGGCGACAATCCCCCCCAACGGGCAGGACAAGGCGGCATTGTCAACGGTGAGACGAGTAGCGATTCGGCTCCTGCTTCGGAAGAAAAGTGGGCCGATGAGGGGGACTCGAGTAGACGGTAAATTATTTATTGTTGGTTATTTGCTTGGATGACGCTTTTATCTTACAGCGTTACCCATTTATAGAGCTGGCTTTTTCAATGACATGATGTACACTTATAAAGAGCACTTTCTCAGAAGCGGAATTCTCTGAGGACTCGCCTGCACCGTCGCCAGTCCGCACCTTTAACCCCACCTGAGTCCTAAGCCTGCTCACCTCGCAGGCCTAGGATGAAACAGCTACAATTGCATCGATAAGACATGAAAGGAGCAGAACTTCTGCCCATTTTGGGAGAACATTAACAACAGAATGTGTCAGTCAGCAAGAACGGCAAGATAAGCGAGTAGGAAGTCATCAGCAGAAACCTCCAGCTGTCAATACGCACGCAAACAGGTGACGTGAACGTGAATGCATACACGAATGCCAAAGTAACGCAGCAAGCACAGGCCCCGAGATGCCATGATTTTATTACATTTATTTAGCAAATGCTCTTATCTAAAGCGACGCACAGCTGAGAGGAGGATCAGCCTGTCACAGACCTGAAGCTAAGGCCCTGAGCCAATCACAGGATCACTGAGCCAATCCCAGGATCTGAACCAACAGCCTACTGATCACCGGCAGAGTTCTAACCCACAGAGCCAAACACCACCCCAAAAAAGGGCCCCCAACTCTCCACCAAGGAATAAACACCTCCCACAATACAAGAACAGTCACCACAATATTAATACTAAGAGCATACATTATTATTAGCAGACTTTATTACCAAAACACATTTTTCACATTTAAAATCTCCCTCCCCTGCCCAAAATTCAGCCAATCCCAGACAGCATCTTTTTCAGGTGACCTCTACCTGTAATGACCACAATAAAATCAGGATGTAGTCTCAGACTTGGAAATGAGCCCTTAATGCACTTCAGTATCAGGTGCCTGTAATAATCTTTTTTTCACCATGATTTATATTGTTATTCAAGACACTGAAGCTGGTACAAGTTGTATTTTATTGCTGACCCTCAACATCCATCCTGGGAATCTTGAGCATCTATAAAAATTAATTAGCAAAAGGACTGTTGTACAAAACGACTTACATAATTTAACTTTATGTCAGTTTACACAGATAGATATAAACTATTCAGAATATGCAAAGACGAAACAGTACAGCTCTTCTAAGTTTAAGTTATGCTACCTGACAGTGTCTGTGAAGAACATTTCTGCTTGTAATTTGGTGTTTGCACTGTTGCATTAAATTGGGCCATCATAAATCTCCAGCTGTCTTAAAATGTTCCTGTAGCTCAGATGAACATAAAGGATTGTATAACTTGCAGAGGGAAATAATATATAATGCAGTAAAATGTAGACACAGATGCTTAAATTCTCTTAGACTAAAAGCTCTCAGAAACACTCCAAGGAAATGGCCTTCAAAGAAGTCAAAACAGCATTTATATTCCCAAGAAAGTTTCTAATTTGATTCCACCTACTGCCGTCTACCTACAGACGATGCAGGGGATATTGTCAGTCCCCCCC
>JAODJU010000108.1:552371-575906 GCA_026776725.1 Gnathonemus echidnorhynchus | reverse complement strand
TACAGCGACCCTTTTTCTAGTATTTCAAGGTGACGTCCTGCCCTCAAACTCTACCATCCGCCTTGACATATTGGTTTTATATAATAATAATAAAACTGTCCTGCACCAACATACTTATTCATATTTCAGTTCCTTTTCATCTATCATGCCCAGCTATCCAGATTTTGTAATAATGACTATCATTACATTATATGGATCAGTTTTCTAGAATCGAAAACATTGTTTCTTTAAGTTGAAAAGCAACTTTGAACTTCAACAAAAAGAATTCAACAATTTTACCTTTATGATAATGACATGTAAAGAAAAGATAATTAGTGTAAAATAAAACCTTGTTCTTGTGCGGTTCACAGATCCTCTGATACTCTCTAGTACGCAAAGTCCAATTCAATTTAGCCATTAAACACATTTCCTTTATTATTTATGACTGCTATACATGCTGCCTATTTGCTGGAATTTCAATGTCCTCTGGGTCTGCTGCACAACTCAGGTAAATCAAAGTGACTCTTTTAGGGGGGGCAGGGTATGTAAATCCATTACCCTGAGCTGCAGTGGGTGCAAGAACCATCAGCCCGCTTGCAGTTACACAGGCCGTATTTTAATCAAAAAATAAGACAACTGAAAAACAACGGAAATAACGGTAAAAGATGGTAAACAGAAAGAACTTTAGCAAGTGACAGCCGTATCTGAAAGTACGACGGCCAGTTCTGCAGAGACATGTGGCATGCACTTTCACGCGCTCAGGTATCCTGTCACTTTTCATCAGTCCCAGGATTTCATTATCATAAAAACACTTGCTTTTCTGTTGTCCTTCCTCCATCAGGAATGACTTCGCCATCCATTCAGCGTGAGGTGTAAGACAGATAGCTTAGTTCAGCATCTTTGTGCATCTTCTCCCATTCCAAACATCTGTCAGACAAACATAGTTGCCCACGGGTAGGAGTGTGGCTTTTACCGATATAGTGGCACCTCAGAAATCTGAAGAGAACCTATTACCCATTTTGATGCGGGATATTCTTCTGCTCCTTTTATTCTATTGCCACTTTGTAACCCCGGGGCCGTGTTCACCTCTCCTAAGCTTCTGTAATATAGTGTTACACAGTTAAGGGCTCCTTCCCCAGTTCCGAGGTGCTCCACAGGAATAATCCTTACAGCTGGTCAAGATCACCTTCCAGTTGTTCTGAAGGTCTGTCACTGCTTGTTTCTCTGCAGCATCTGGAATTCACAGCAGCAACATCTACATTTTTGTGGTTTTACCTTAAACTTAATCAAATAGAGGGTGGTTGTTTTATTTATTTATTTGTTCATTTTTGCAACCACATTTTGCCAAAGGTCTTGGCATGCTTCCATGAAAAAGAACTGTAAATGTTTGTCTCACACTTTAGATTTATCTCGCGTTCCACCAGTCATTTTTTTTCCATGGCTCCATAACACGAGACTGTATATTTGCGGTCTTGTCCAGAGCATCTGTCACATTCACTTGAGCAGAATGGTGGAAAGGGAGCCTCCCTGAACCAGCCTGTCCTTTCCTCCGCGGGACACATCCCACCTTGGAAGCGAAGAAAAGATACCACAAAAAACAATTCCACTCTGCTTCCTGCCACATATATTTTTCCACTGATGATCTTCTCTATCCTCAGAGTGACTCCTCACTGCACCGATTATGTGTGCAAAGTTCTTATAAGGCACCATAAACACTAAACACTGGAACCTCAAAGAGGAAGGTTAGGAAGCGCTGAATTTTGAGGGGTAAAGTGTCAGACCCCAGCCATGCATTATTGATGTTTTGTATATATGCAGCCACGTAATCATTACTGCCAGCTGATGCTCGACTAGGCATTCAATTTGGTTTAAATTAAAAACAGCAAAGTGTGTCCCAATGCTTTCTCAGGCTTTGGAAATCAAATCTCAGGCTCTAGGTCAATTTGGGGATCAATGCAGGGATCTTGGCAGTACCCACATTTAACATCATAAATACATCTAAATATAAGTGTTATTTATTGTTGTTTTTCATTCTTTTGGTCACCCCATAATGGGTAGAACCAAACTTGCTATGTAGTGAATTGCCAAACAAAATTAAATATTTGTTAAGTTAAATTATCTTATATATTATTTGTTAAGCTTAACTATATTTGCTCCACAAGACTACAAGTTTTGATAAACTTTGAAAGTGCTCGATACAGTTGTTGTTCAGGTGAATTATTTTAAGAAGCAGATTCCCATCTGGTAGTTCAGCTAATGGGCACCTAACCCGAGGGCTGCTGGCCCTAAGGCACCTTACCCGAGGGCGGCTGGCCCTAAGGCACCTAACCCGAGGGCTGCTGGCCCTAAGGCAATAATAATGCCCTCATTGCAACTGAAGATACAATTTTGTAACTGGAAAGTTAGTCTTTCACATCCCTCTCTCATGTAAAACATGCAGGGCTGCCAGCTGGCTGGATTGAGATTTTCAGTTCGAGACAAGTCTGTGAACACTTGCACATGCATTAACATGTATGTAACAGTGTTATTACCTTGTAAATAGACTGCAGTGTTTGCAAACTACCCAACAATTTTGATGCAGCTAATTTTAGGTTTATAGTGGAATAATATAGATTTTCCGTAAGATTTCTTGGGTGCGTGTGAGAGTCTAAAGACATGAGTCTCATGCCAGATGCAACGCTGCATATGTAGATATTTGAGTTTCTTTATACAAGAACATTTAGCTGGGTGTGTTTTCCTGATACTGTAACTGCAGTTGCTGAGCTGAGTCTCGGCCTTGGCTGTGAGTGACCCCCCAAGCCAGGCCTGCGGTGATACACTTTGGTGCTGATGACCCCCCAATGCATGTTAACCAGTGCATGGCTCCCTGCACTGCCGCCTACTTCACGGAAACACTTTACTCCTCTCACAGAACATCAGCTGCCTCCCAAGAGACTCACAAGGCATCCAGAGATAGGATCCAATGGCTCGATCCAGGCTCCTACAGCCAATATCATCTGAATCATCAAAATCACTACGCCTGACCTGTGTATTCCACCGTTGTGCGTTTAGCTCTTCATACAGACCTTTATGAACGTTATCATATAATGTTTCTGCCCAAGAGATGCATTCCGGCACTTTATATTATTATCTACCCATTCGTCATCTAACAACTTACCCCATGCAGGGTCTTAGAGGAACATGTTGCCACAGTTTGAACCAGCAACCTTCAGGTTAAAGCTCTGAAGGAAAATGTCATAAATAATCCCGCTTTTCCAAACTGGGGCGTACCTTTTAGAAATCTGGACAGACTTATAATAAGGTTAGTGTTCTGATAAATCACCACTGATGAACCAAAGGGTTGATTTATAAATAAATCAATCTTTGTCTTTTGCACAAGTACATTAGGGTTCTTCTCATCGCCTACCCCATCTTACTCTCCATAGCTGGGGGGGGTGGGGGGGGGCGGGGGTCACAGCCCAGGGTCAGCCAGTGTGCTGCAGCCCTGGAGCTGGGGGATTAGGGCCTTGCTCCAAGGCCCACAAACATGTGACTGTTCTTGAAACAGTGATCTTCCAATCACAGGCACAGAGACCTGGCCCACTGAGCCACATGCCGTCCCTATAGATGGGGGTATTTAGCAGGGTAGCGTTTTAGAAATTTAAATTTTAGGACAGAAACACTGTGAAATTAATGTCTAAATAACTCAGCCTTGTCACACAGCTAAAGCATCACTTTTTTCTTGTACCTTGCTGTTCCTTTCAATGTTTTATCATGTTGACACATGAGGCACCCTAATGGAGACATAAAAGTGTGAATATTTTGTTATGGGTCACACAGAATTTTGACATTACACCCGCTGAATAAAATCCTGACAGACAGGGTTAGAAGTACTTCTGGTTTCTTCCATGATGTTGTGACTAATGTTTCGTTATACGAACGATGATTTTACTGTCTGAATGAAGGTAGGGGTGCATGGGGGGGACGCGGGGGGGCGGCTTCTGCGCTGCTACTGAACTCTCCTCTCAACCTGGAGTAATTTTACACCTCAGTTAATATCCACCTGGGCACGCTCAGGCAACGCGCAGCACCCAATCAGAATCCAGAATCAGGGAAGCAAATAAAAACACAGAGGAAACATCACACAGGAACATTTGCTCTGGTCTTAGGCTGAACACAGCAGACAAGCAGATAAAATGAAAGGCACTCTGTGAGATCGGGGGAGGGGATGTCTCGGAGGTGGGGGGGGCCAGGTGATTCACATGCTGTATTGATGCCATCCACGGGCATGTATGCTCCGATGTTATTTCTCTCCCCTCGTAGACTGTTCCTGATGCTGGCATAGCCACCAAACAGCACGACAGCATAGAGCCGCACAGCTATTTGTCTATAATAAAAGTCGTTTTAAGTTAACAAGCAGCGATCTGTAACAAACTGAAATTTGGAAATTGCTGAAACACACTTCAGCCTCTCCCCTGAGCTCACGTCATCATCTTCATCTGCACTCCAGCCATGACTGACGTCCCTTGAGAGTAATTAAGCATAATCTGGCAAACATGATATGACACAAATGCCTGGAATATTTTCAGCTTCCGTGCTGAAAGAAATTCCCCCTGGGATTAATGAAGTACATCGTATCTTAAAAGACATTTTAAAAGACACTGTTTTGATCCTGCACATCATTTGGAGAAGCAGGTCAACCCGGACCGGAGCTTTGTTATTTAGCTAGATGAAAGTTGACATGGCGTGTCCCTTCATAATCACTATCAACAAAACGACAAGTGACATTCTAATATCGCTACTTTGATGGGAAACTACAATACAGTGATATTAGGCTGTGTTTGCACAAGCCTGGCCTAGCCTACCTTAAACATGCTTAGAACACTTACATTAGCCTACATTTGGGCAAAATCACTAACACAAAGCCTATTTTATAAAAATAAGAGAAAAAAAGTGTTGAATATCTCATGTAATTAATGAGTAATCATACCCATCGTAAAGCTGAAACATCGTAACGCAGATCATTGTAACCCAGGGAGCGTCTGTAAATCACTTACTGTAGCTCTGGTTTCGTTTGTTAGACGGCAGTGCCCTTGTGGCATCTCAGTAACTACAAGTTCTGTTCTTATTTAATTTCTTAATAATGAAGCAAGTAAAACATTCTTCTTTATTATTTGATTTCAATAGGCACATATTAATTTTTTTTCTGTAAGCTTCTCAAAACAATTGGCAAAACAAATTTAAATAAAACGCTATTTGAATCATTCATGCAATTGAAAGACGATTCATCTTCAGCAGCACTGAAAAGATGCTGGGATGTCATAGATTATCACAAATGGCTGAGGCACAGTATTGATGAACATCATTTAACTCAAGCATGACAAACCATCTTAACTTTCCACTGGCATAAACGAGGTGTCCCTCTTAACGTCACAGATCTTTTTAAAACAGGAAGAAAATAAACAGCAATGATGAGTCCACATTAATCAAATTTAACATGGGGTGCTACGTCCTGAATATTTAAGGATTTGGCCCCGTGTAGATGGAGCCCTTGACAATATAATAGTTTGGGAAAAGAAGCTCACATTGCATACAAGGGAATTACATGAGCAACCAACTGATCACTACTGACAAAGAAACAAACACAAAAGCTGTAATGTTTTGATGAGAGGGGATCGAGCCGCAGAAGCCCACGGCTTATTTACACATCACAGTCCAAATAAAATGTAGTCAAAAAAAACTGGCAGTAGGTCATGGCAGGACAATGCCCAACAAAGGAAATCAAATGTGGACCGTTTTAGAAAATCTGCAGTCAGCGCTCAAGCAGAATGTCACTGAGCTGGTAAGTACAACTTGTAGAAAATCACCAAATCCAAAATACAATACAAAGTGCAAGGAAACCCATTGATCGGGAAGAAGTTATACACAGGAACTGGAGAGCCAGGAATGCTCAGTATGGTGAGGAGCGCAATACCTCACTAAGAGCTGGCTAAAAAAGAGGCGCTAATAGACAGACCCAGTAGGCTCAGGTGTGCTAAACGTCCAGTGAGGCAGAGAATGGCTAGACTGGGTGTGAATGGAAGATACTGTACTGGTGTGACTGACCCCCTGTAAGGGCAGCTACAGAAGGCCTAGTCTTCTTACCAGGTAAGCAACCGTGGGGGGAAGGACCAGGATGATCCAGGTAAGAGCAGTGGAAGACCTCACTGAGTGAAGGGTCCAGGAAGTGGCCAGGGTCCCACGAGGGACTCCTCATGGTCATCACCATCCCGTCCACCAGAAACCGCAAATGACCGCCGCCACACTACAGTGGACCAAACCTGCAGGGTGATCGCCAACATGCAGAAGAGACAGGGGCTCGGCCAGGGTGGATGGTAGGACTGCAGCACAACATCTTCAGCAAGGAGACATGAAAAATAGCCCAGCGATAGAGCCCATGCTTTGCATTTATGAGATCTTGGGTTCAGTCCCTAGCATCTCCACTTTAACCTCTAAGTAATTTCCCTCCTGATCAATAAAGTTCATCTCATCATGAGCAATAGGGGATAAGGTTAATGGTTTTAAAAGGACTAATATATCAGGGCCTGAGCCTCTCAGGGGGGAGTCAGAGCTCGATGTTCAAAGTGGATAATTGGACCTGTGCTCGGGGGGAGGAGGGAGGGGAAAGGGTGTGGGACAGTGAACAGCAAATCATCTCTCTCCAACAATACAAAACCGTCTAAGAACGAATCCAAACTTCTTGTTTGACTGCATAGTCTAGTCATTCGTTTGGGAAAAGCTCAGAGATGAGCACATAACGCTCTGCATACTCAAGATGTGAATTTCAGTCTTTGGTCTGAAACATTGGGTGCATTTGAAATCACATACTTACAGTGCATACTGAATTTTGTTAGAAGTCTGCTCCTTGACCGTTAGTGTAGAACATTCTGTATGCAGGCATGTGAACATTACATATTCACACTGACTTACTGAGGTCACCATCTTGTGTATTAGCTAACCTGAATGGTTACAAATGACATAGCTTGACCCCCATGAGAGTTAAAAATGGTTAAGAATGATCAACGAAGAAGATACATATTCGAATCAACTTTTGTAACTGGGTCTTTTGTACATTTGTAGAGGGATGACAATTCCTCAGCCATCTTGCCACAAATGTCTGAGCAAGCGACAAACTTTATCTCTGGTTGCAGATCCAGTGGCCTTGTGAGATAGAATTTCATGATATGTAGTATGTCATCTGGGTGCATACTGTCTCATCCATACTGAGGATACTGAGGGTTCAGACATACTGCATACATCACATACTATAGTTCGCTTACTGCATAGCAAACAAGTAAGCAATTTCAGGTGCACTCAACATCTTTAGATATCCAAAAACACCTACATATTTGATTTAATACACATTCAGACAGGTCCACCATGTTAGGCAGAACCAGGAGAGGTTAAACATCTATCTGTAATAACCAGGATAATCCGTAATATGATCCCCAGCTGCTTGTGACCATGGTTCAAGGGCACCTACCGGCAGTGAACAAGGGGTTCTGGATTGGGCACAGAGAGAGCAGGAGACTACAAAATCTCATACATCATCAGGATTCTATTGTCATTTGTATAAGTACAATGAAATACTTGCTTGCATACCACCCTGCAGACTTGAACAACTTATAAACAACTTATAAAGAACAATAAATGTCAAATTCTAGAAGAGTGAGATCAATGATATACATACACTACATACAGTATACATACAACATAGAATGTAGAGTACATCCAATATACAGCATGCATACAATATACAAAAACGTGATTAGATTAGATTAGACACACACTACATGCAGTATACATACAACATAGAATGTACAGTACATGCAATATACAGCATACATACAATATACAAAAACATATAATTAGATTAGATTAGATTAGATTAGATTAGATTAGATTAGATTAGATTAGATTAGATTAACATTATTGTTGCCAGGAGAGATTCTAGTGCAAACAGCAGCAAGGTACATAGAGTACAGACAAACAAGCGTTTAGTGCAGAATGAAAAAGCAACAGTGCCAATAAATAAACATAGTGCAAATAAATAAACGTAATGCAATCAAATCTAAACGTACACAGTACAGAAACAGAACACTGGCAACAGAATATTATGGAATATTAATTAAATAAATAAATGTTGGGGGGGGGGGGCATCTGGGAATGCTAGGTGCTCCCTGGGTTTGAGTTGTTTCAGAGATCTTGATGGGTCGTCTGGTGTCCAGTTGTTGATTGAGGGAGGGGGAGTTGTGACGATAAAAGTTGTCGATGGACTCGTGGTCGGTTGAACCATTGGGTTGGCAGGCAAACCATTTGGGCGGCCATTGCCCACCCTTAGCCCTGCCTGTCATTAGCCCCACCCACACTTAGCCCTGCCCTTGATAGGAATGCCCACCTGGCTTGCTTAGCTTCTCATACCCCCACAAAAGGATGAGAGACCCCTGCCAACTAATGATGTCCTTGTTCCCTAGTTTCCTCATACAGAAAAAGCTTGTAGGAAGATAACATGCAGGGGAAGAATTTAGGAAGCACATGAAGATGTTGAGATAGGACACCCACCTCTGATTGTGTGTCGAATCAGATTGTTTGAGAACTAGTACAGTGATAAAAAGATCCTTGAGCTGTTGTTGAGTCATTCAACACAATCCTTTTTGCTGCCTTACGATTGAGGGAGATTAAAATGGTGTTTCCACCTTTGCTGAAATTTCAGATGTATCTCCGGTAAAATTTGTAAGGCCTTGGAAGTGTTGCAATTTCATGACAGTTCTCGGTTCAAATCAGTAGCAAATCATAAACCTTGTTATCATTCAAGCAAAGTCCCTCCAGTCGTAAGATGTAAGCAAATAGTTTTATAAAACTCACATTTCTCCACCTTAGAATACAGGTTATTTTCTCTGATAGTCTGAAGAACCTAGTTTATATGATCCTGGTGGGCAGCTATGCTGGGGGAGTAGATGAACAGGTCATTGATATACACTATCAGAAATGTATTCACCATCTCTTGGAAGATCTCATTATTTATAGACAACTGGGACACAGAGCATTAGTGACAAAATACAGCATAACCAGATACTCAAAGTGCCCCCTAGTGGTGTGAAATGCCATCTTCTTTTCATCACCTTCTCAAATTCTAATGAGGTTATAAGCACTACAGAGGTCTACCTTTATGGTTGCAGTCTGGACCTGTATCAAAGCAGAGATCAAAGGAAGAAGGTAAGAAACCTAACAGTTTACAGCCCTATAATCAATGGAGACAGCATGACGAGGAATGGGTAAGCACTTGGAGTGACACCAGGCTTCCAGGAGATCACAGGATCATGAAGATCAAGTCAGAGGTCCCCTAGAAATAGGAGATCTTTAGGGGAAGAGATGACTAATACTTGTGTCTCCTCATGATGAACCCCCCACCATCCTGCCTGTTTGATGACTGATGTCTCCTGTGCCCTGAGATCATCCATCCAATGCAGAGGTGCAGGTATGTTTGGAAGGAAGACACCTACTTTCTTCACCAGCTTCCCATCAATAGAATTACTGGCCACCAGATTCATTAACCATCAAGAGTCAATTAGCGCTGAAACGGTTACCTCACAATATTACCACTGGCACCAAAGATTATTTATGAACCCTACTGTACAATTCTGACATCCTGCCCATGGTTCCTGAGTGTTCTGTAGCCTTAGGTGCCCAGGGCACAGGCACGGCTGCGGGCATCGCTTACATTCCCTCCATGATAAGGGAGCTCTTCCCATTTGCATGGAGTCATTGGCAGGCGATGAAGCTGGCAGCGTGTTGGAGTTGATGTATGTGCTGTAGTGCTGGAGATGAGCCACCATCGCCTGTCACATAATAGATCATCTATGGAAATGAGCATGTAAGTAGACTACTCCAGGTCACATACATATCGCCCTGGTAGGCCAGCTGTGTCTGTAGGTCAGAATTTAACCCACATTGATACATGGTGAGCTCACTCCACCCCCTTCTATCTAAAACCTGAAATTCCAGAGCATGAGATGTAGGCATGACATGACCAAAGACCCTCAGCGGTAGCAGTTAGACAAGGCCATTGATTCATGACCTGAAAGTTGTTGGTTTAAGTCCCCAAAAGGAGCTAGATGTTGTACCTTTAGTTTAGGTGTTTAACCTTAAATGCTTCAGTAAATTACCCAGCTGTATAAACAAGTGAAAGCTATCAGTATTAGCTAAACAATCTAAATAAAGTAGCTCCTGGCCCACCTTCGACTGCCTCGGGGACCACCTCGTCTTTCTCAAGGAGAAGGAATGAGGTGAAGTGGCTGCCTCTCCTTTAGAGGTCTCCGAAACAGGCTGTCCCACTTGTGTGCTGTGTTCAGAGCACAGCAGTGATGGGCTGCTGACCGCGCCCCTGGACCTTAATGGTGCCGAAGGGAATCTCCCTCCATTTATTTGGCAAGCGCACAATAATTCGCAGGCATCTTGGAGTTTCTCCAAAGCAAGGCAGTAGTGAGAGCTTTAAACCAGACACGGGTTATGAACTATAACAGGGCATATGCGGCTGCATTAAAAAAGTGTGCGCCATTGATTTCTACATATAGTGCAAACAATATCATAAACTGTACAAACTTTTACCCACACTGACCCCACAAATGACCAAAGCCTGCCAGCCAAAAATAGATCAGTATAAATGTTAAAATACTGAGTATTGATAAAACATGCAATCGTGCAGGCCATGGAGATTGATCAAACTATTCTAGAATTCTTCAATGATCTAATTAAGACTTATTAACTGCTTGAAGTAAGGCCTGCTTTTTGTATGTGTGAAGGCCTTTGTTTTTGTGGGTATATGTAGCACAGTGGGGTACAGTGGCACAGTGTGGCCACCACCCTGACTCCGTGTGGGGAGTTTGCTTGTTCTCCCCATGTCACCATGGGGTTTCCTCCAGGTACTGAGCCCCCCACCCCCAGTCCAGAAACATCCTGAGGTTAACTGGAGTAACCAAATTGCCCATAGGTGCGAATGGTGTGTGAGTGAATAGTGTGTGAGTGTGCACTGCGTTGGGTTAGTGCCCCATCCTGTGTTGTTCCTTGTCTTGTGCTCTTAGGCTCCAGACCCCCTTATAATCTAAATCACTGTGGTAAAATTCCAAGTGTCTAAGTGGGTGAGGGAAAACATCTGCTAAGCCGGAACACTAATCTGTGTCACTCCGACTGAAACCTAAATGGAGAGCATGCAGAGTCAATTCTGCTCCAGAGATCGCTCTTTCATTATTATTTTATTGCATAGCTGACAGTTTTTATTCGTGGAAACGTGACATTACCAAAATGGAGAGCTGGGTATTTCACTGAGCGGTCAGGGTATGTACCTTGATCAAGGGGACTGCAGCAGGATATCTCCCGGGACTTAAGCCAACAACCTTCCGGTTACAAATGTCCTTCTCTGCCATGCTACCTGCCGACCCGCCTTCCTACCCTCCGTGGTATATGTGCTAAGATTAGCATTCAGCTCTAGGTGTGAGACTGATCCTAGATCTCATTTAAAATATTTAATTATGTATCAGAATAAGCCAAATGTGATGTGAATAAATCAGGTCACACGTCATGAAGGATATGTTATATACTCATTACAGAGTGCTCTTTATTAAATAAATTAGTAATCTTAAGTGGACAGGGCTGTATATTGTAAAACTGCTTGGATTTCTATTGGCACGGTGTCTTAGCGTTTAATGAGCTCATTAATTCAGATCAGGGTGAATGATTACCCATAATTTCATTTCTCAAGAGATGTGGCAGTTCCACAGTTGATGCACGCCCATTAAATTTACAGCATGTTTACATGTGAGGGCGAGATAATGCACTGCAGATGGTCGGGCTTTGCTGTTGAAGTACAGAATCTATGATTCCCCTGTTTGGACAAACATTGGTGGTGATATGATAAGAAAACAGAGCACGATGATAATAAAGAAAACAATAAATCAGACTCAGCGTTCAAAGCTGCACCCTTTTTGTACTTGCATGACACCATTACATAATCCAAATAAAACACAGAAATAAATGTACATTTCCACTCAGTCAGATAACAATAAAAAAGTCCATGTATGTTTAATCCTTCAATATGAACGTTTTGTAAAATTAAAATAATTACCATCTGTACTTCACCAACAGCTTGTTCTGAAGATAACAAAGAATAAGCCATATAAAGCACTTTTTTCTCACATCCTCTCTTTTCTTTTTCTTTTCTCTTTTTCAGAACTAGTTGCTAGGCAATACAACTCATGAATCAATGCTTTCTGACTTTATCTGAATAAAAAACCCTGAAGGATTCAACTCAAGGTAGTTGAACACCCATCTGAATTGCGTGGAGGATACAGAAGCCGCCCCTCAGAGATTGGCTCCCTCTCTCGCTGGCTCCACACGCGCCGCGCGCAGTCGCTCCCTCACGCCAAGGGCCTGGTGTGAACCGTGTGGTGACGCTCACACGTCACAGTTAAGCGTCCACATTCGAGTGACGCTACGTCATCACAGGTAAAGATGGAAGCTTCTCACCGCGTCAAGTCATGCTCTAACTCCGAGATCCTGTCTTCACAGAGAAGTGTGTCACCACAGTGCTATTTTAGAAGGACGTTCCCTCATTTCCATCTGACTTCCAAAGACTGGCTCAAAATAAAGTCCCCAAAGCCCATCACACCAAATCGTTTTCTACCATCTCTCCTCATCCAATAACAAAAACGAATGACTCACTTTTCTTATTGCGAATGAGTCAGCAAAACACATGATCTCCTTTGATTGCGTGGTGCACAGAGCCCAGCATCTAGTTGCCACAGTTTATGAATTTCCATAGTCTCACGCGACTCTTCCTACATAGTCCCTGCAGCATGTGCCTCCAGAAGCAAACTGGATGATCTCCAGCAGATGGATAAAGTCTGAGACCACGAACAGGACAGAATGGGGTCTGTCCCCGTGTCATGCATGTTCGTTCAAAACACCCCCAATCCCCCTTCCCCGTGCAAAAGAAAAGCTGACCGGCCAATTCTCTGGTCTCCTCTGCCATGTGCAGCTTACTCAGCACATATTACCGTTTTTCTTGTTTTAGCTGTTGCTAAAAATGCTGATTGACATCCCAGCAAGGCCTGCAGTGTTCTAGCTTGGCAGCTGTGCATATCGGGAGAGAGCCGTGCTATTGTACTTCTGAGCAAGGTACATGAATTAAAAGCATTCAGCTGTATAAGCTGCTGAGGTACAGCACTGTCAGCCACATAAAGTCATTTTAGGGATAAAGGAGCAGCTGGTAAAACTGAGAATAATAATAATGATAACAATAGATTCTGGCTCTTAGAACACAAAGTGTGCCTGTCCACAATATCTGCAGTATGTGGTTTCATCTAAATAAGTGTCTATTGGGATGGAACATCAGAATTTATCAGCATCTGCAAAGACTTGAAGCAAATAATGCTGCACGCCCAGTGGAATATACCTTAATTTAGGGCCGTAATTATTTTATGCCACCAAACGGAAGTAAAATCCAAGAATGCGATGACCCAGCAAACTGCAGGCCAGCTACCTAAACCACTTCCCTTGTAAATTACTAGAATCTATCATTAGAGAAGACTAATTAGGTTAAATTAATCACTGAAATGTATGACATTTGCTGAAGGCCAGCTCTGGCTGTGCAAAAGAAAGGCTGCCTTTATAAATGGTAACATGTTTTACATGAAGAGTCACGCAACCAACTGAAAGTACTTTGTGATGACAGGAAGCATGTCTGTAGCCCACAGAAGCCAAGCGTCTGCAGGAAAAAAAAAAAAGGAGTTAAAACGGCTGAATGCTTTCCTTTCATTACGAAGGCTGTCTACTGCTCTTCCCCAGTGTGCTTTTGCTGTCTTCCAAAAGCTTGGCACTCCTTTACTTAAATTAGACAATCAAAAAAACTTGCCGTTATTCTGGTGCCAGAAAGATTCTCCTCAGGAATAAAAATACCCAATCAAGAGCATTTCGCTGTTGCCGAAAGCTTTGTTTGTATTATGCCTCTTTGAGGATGGACAAAGTAAGGATACAACAAATTGCCCCGCTTTACACACACGACATTGTGAAACAAAGAAGTCTCCATGCCTCACGGGCTACTGAACGCCGCTTTAAGCAGACTGCTCTGCCGCTGCCATTGATTGCCCTCATTTCTAATCTCCTGCAATGCCACTCTTTGCATGGAGCTGCCATTAAGCCAAAACCTTTCGCTTTGCCTCCCCCACAAGAGAGGCTGGGCGAATTTTGGGCCAAGTCTCTAGCACCGGAGAGGGGAAGTCTTGCCTCCTGTCCCAAAACAGATCATGAACTCTGAGGAAACTCATTTCCGTCAACTGGCTGTGGAGAATTGACAAGCTCAGCCTACAGCACTGGCAAAATTGACCATGAAAGTCACTCTATTCAGGTCTCGGTCAATATGGCCTTCTCTAGCTTGTCAATAGTCTTGCTGTATATTAGGGTTACAAATAGAGTGCCAGTCCTTCTTAATTCATTGCACATCTGTCTCTCTCATTTCTTCAGCACCAGGAAAACCTGGACGGAGGAGAAGGGGTCAAGCTGATGCTGCTTTAGCCTGTCACTTTTGGTTCCTTAACTGCTCAGAAAAAAATGACATGTCAGGTTTTAAGCTGCTTGGATAGAAGCATCCCCTACTCAGTCCTATTAATAAATAACCAATCGGCTCTTATCAGACTTGCACTGCTCTGTGGTTCACATGCAGTTGTAAAAAAATGAGACCAAAAGAGTCCTCGACCTTACAGCAAACGTGAGTCTCATACTTGTTTCATATTCGCAGTAGTTGGATATTGATCGATTGATCGAGTCCCATTGTTCATTGGAAAGATCCCTGTCAAGATACAGTTGTAATACTCTAAAGCCCCCTGTGCATACTGCAGGCCCGGAGTATTTCCTTCTGGGGCATGCAGCTGCCCAGTCATCACCCATTGGTCCCCCATACACATTGTCATCACCCATTGGTCCCCCATACACATTGTCATCACCCATTGGTCCCCCATACATATTGTCATCACCCATTGGTCCCCCATACACATTTGTGAGGCTCTGACAAGCTTCAGCTTCAATGCCAAAGGAAGCTCAGTTACAGATTTTTTTTTCAAGCAATGAAAAGTTACTCAGCTTTTATAGATTGCCTTCTCTGTTGCAGTCTGCCAAATATATTGGAAAACCTTTTTATATTTCTGGGAAATTTTTAATGTGCTGTTAATAATAAACACCAGCTGGCAGTGTTGCTTCGACACGCTTTCTTTTCGCTACCCAGAGACGCGACCATTTCGTGCATCCCCAGAGCTGTGGAAGGGAACAAGGCAGCTGGGACCAGCCCATTCCAGAGGAGATAGGGTCCCGCATCGTGTACTGCATTCCTACATAGCCTGAACCTGATTGGACCGTCCCTTAGCCACTCCCTGCTCTCCCCTGTCCAATGGAATGGCATCAACAGAGCATTCAGAAACGTGAACCAGTGTGGGTCTCCAGCTCTAATACCAAAGTGGTTCCATGGCCACACACGATGGCGAGCCCCCCCAGCCCCCGCACATGGCTGTGAACAGGTGGCTGTGCAGTGGACACACTCTGCCCTCTTTCATACCCGACACAGTTGCTGGGCTTAAGCACTGATTGCTTTCCCTGTGCACGCAGCCATACTATCATTACAGGTGAAAACACAATGACGATAAACAAAAGCGGCAGGTTGCAGCGGCGCCAAACAGAGAGACGATTCACACGGGGCGTCACACACACAGCACCACTGCCTTCTCAACAGCTGCACTGCAGCGTGATAATTTGAAATAATGATGACACTTTCTATGAATGCCATGTCTATAAGAACCTATGAACACATTCATAACACATTATGATGCATTCGTAAAGCATTATAAACATGGCTATAAATATTAAAGGGCATAACAAATTATAACCACTATGCATTATGAACGCTTTATGAAAATCTCACCTATAATGCACTACTGTATATATACAGTACCTTCATAATGCATTACAAAGCATAATGAAGGCATCGATAGTGTCTTATAGATGATACCTTCATTTGAGATGATGATGTATTGTAATGAACACTATAGTCTATAGTGTACTATAGATGAGAGCTTTATTGGGGCTTATGAAGTATTATAATCAACACTATAATGCCATATGCCTGTCAATAGAAGATGCTGTAATGCTTTATTAATTATTATTCTGATCATTTTAATGCATTATGAATACATCTATACTGCATTATAGATGGGAGCTTCAAGTACACTGTTACCAAAAAACTTCAATATCAAAATACAGACACGCATACTGTATCTGTGTATATACTCACATTGGTTTACTAAAACCCTCTATTGCACTTTATGTAAGATTTCTTTGGATTATACACAGGTTGTGGTTATCTGGCAGACCTCACAGGCCACCCTCCAAGTGACTTTCCCAACTAAAGCAGCTCGCTTCATGTTTAATAAAGAATAGAACATATTCTCCCAAGCCGCCAACAGCCCCCTTCTCTTTGCATATAAAGGCCGTTTTCAGTGGCAGTGAAGCTGATGCACACTTAGCTGGGCAGGCCAGATGTGACAGACCTGTATGTCTACGTTTCAGACTGCTATCGCTAAATCCCAGTACTCCAGTTTACACCTATTCTCAGACCCAGTTCTGGGCACCACATTTGTTAAAGTATTTTTTTAATAACTCGACGCTTCATTTCTACTTGGCTGACCTTCTGTTCTTCTTTGTAGTTATTACAGGGTTAACCGCCTTTTTATCTGAAAAACTACAAGACCTTCAATATTTCCTCCATCCATCTCCCATCGGCTAATCCAGCTGACAGCCAACGGTTTGGCCTGGGGACCAGGAGGTTGTGTGAAGTTATGAGCTTGTATTTGGCCTGCATTGGACCAGCAGCTCATCCAGGGGGCGCCCCTGCCATGTATCCTGTGCTGCCTTGGAGAGGCTCCAGCCTACAGTCCCCCCCCCCACTCTGTGACTCTGTGCCGGCTAAGTGGCTGGGACTTGGATTCAATCAATCAATCAATCAGTCTCTATTTATACTGTATAGCACTGTTTTAACCATGGGGTTTACAGAGTGCCTTACGGACATTATAAAAGAAGAAAAAGAAAGAAATTAAAACAAGCACACAATAAATAACAAGGAGCACTAAAAAATTATTGAATACATTTAAATAAATACATGCATGCATACATACCACCAAAAACATAGGACTTTAACCACCCATGTTCTCGGTAGGGAACTCTAAGCCCTACCTCACCACAGCTTCTAGCCCCTGCCTCACAGGGGACCCTAGCCCCTACCTCACAGGGGATTCTAGCCCCTACCTCACAGGGGATTCTAGCCCCTATCTCATGGGGGATTCTAGCCCCTACCTCACAGGGGACTCTAGCCTCTAGCTCACAGGGGACTCTAGCCTCTAGCTCACAGGGGACTCTAGCCTCTAGCTCACAGGGGACTCTAGCCCCTACCTCACAGGGGATTCTAGCCTCTACCTCACAGGGGATTCTAGCCCCTACCTCAACGGGGATCCTATAGCCATGATATGCATTCTGCAGAGTAGACATTTGATTTTTCTGGATTGTGTCACCTAAATCTCCACTCCCCTTTTTATTCTTGAGTCTTCAGACGTATGGCGTATAATTGCACTTTACTGCGTGATGAGCCTTATTTGGGCTTGGAGAACTAATTACACATTTTTGCTTGGAACCTTAGTGAAGCCGGGTTTTTAATCAGTGTTCATCTTTTGAACCTTATCCTTGAACCTCTATCAGCTTGACCAACTGTGCTCCATGGACACAGAAAACACTATTAAACATCTTCATTATCCAAGATGAATGGTGTCCTCTCTAGTTACGGCTGATTATGATTGATCCTCAATGAGCACTTCCACCCACGGGTGGAAATCCAGCTGCCATGGCCCCCAGTGTTACAGAGTGAAGGATTCTGGGACACCATGAATAACATTAACACTTAGTTAAAATCCCTATAACCATTTTCCTTATGCAAAGGTTTGCTTCTGTTTACCTTCAAAAGAAGAAGAACGGATGAAGCAGTAAAATACACAAGAATGGCGGAAATGCTACATTTCTGCATGTTGTTTTTAGTCACTTTGCAAATAAAAATAACAGCACAAGTTTTGTACAATAAACAACAGGAATTGAAGCTTACTGGCTTAAACAGAGTACAACAACAGAGCCATTTCGACCAGGAATACAGCTGTTTGTCCCGATCAGTCAGTCGAAGCTGTTTGAGTGAGTAGCCAATGCCAGAAAAACCCTAAAGCTATTTTCTCTTTTCAGCACAACATTTTTTATGGAGATCAGTTATTTTGTGTGTCGCTATCATAGAGTCATCATTTACAGTAACTTAAAGATTTGACATCTAAACTATACTTCTCACAGATTGGCTGTATATTTAAGGTTGCTGTAAGTGCCGTGGTAGCACTTAGGACTTTTATTACCCGTCTTTGGAAAGTGCTGCTTCCCAAACAGCTTACATAGACAGTTTCCTGAGGTGTGTTGACCAAAAGGTAACATAGAATCAATCATTGAATGTCTCCCCTACAGTGGCAGAGTTAAGAATCCTTTATTGGAAACAAGCGTGGTAGGAAAAGAAAAACAGTAGTTCTCTCACAAGGACACATTTCATCACCTGGACACAGTGTGACTCACTGAAGAAAACGGTTCCCATTCACACTATTGATCTTCTGAACATCATGCTTAGCATTTACAGTGGTCACACAGCACCTCACACTCAATATTGATCACCTAGAAATGTAACCGCATTACTTACAACTGCCATTCAAACAGCTGATCTACTACACTTAAGACTCCAGCACGCGTGCATATCACTCAGTTAGATGTCAGGTTGTTCTATGATGTCAGTGCACTTTGAGGTTAAAAAAAAGAAAACAAACACTTCCTTTCCTGAGTATGAAATGAACATTTATCAATTTATCACAATAAGGAGGTGGAGACAAGAAACCTGGACGGTTCCTTTCGAGACTGCTAAAGGGCCACCTTGAGGAGAAGACGCCACCATGGGGAGGTGTAGCTTCCAGATCCCTTCAGACCATGAACAAATGGCTAAATGCCCCAAATGGCTGGACCTAAGAGGGCTATTGGCCCACTTACCCAGTTACCTGTGGAGGTAATTAAGAAATAAGGGCAATGAGACTTATCTCACAGGTACCCAAAGCCTTTTTCCTCTATGATGGGTGTGTGTGTGTGTGTGTGTGTGTGTGTGTGTGTGTGTGTGTGTGTGTGTGTGTGTGTGTGTGTGTGTGTGTGTGTGGAGATTCTGTTTATATTACATTGTGGGGAACATTTATGCAATATAAACCTGCTATTTTAACGTATTGGAGACCATTTTTCAGGTCCCCACAAAGATCTATGACTGCAATCAAAAAAATCTACTAATTTTTAATAATAAATAGTTAGCATATAGCCTCAAAAGGTGGGTACACAGAAAAAGTAACAATGTGTACCTTTGAGGGTACAATTACTTTTCTGTGGGGCTGTACCCTCAAGGGTTGTCCAATTGTACCCTTAGCTGTAGGTAAAGGTACATTTTGAAGTATAGAAATGGACTCTAAGAAGCATTTTTGTACCATTGGGGGTACATTAATGTTGTTTGTACCTTGGGGAACAAAACTGTACCATGGCTGTACCCTTTTCTTTGACGGTGTAGGTGATATAACTGAAGTGTTGTAGGAGCCCTGAAGTCTGCTTCTCCCATCTGGTTAGAGGAGGTATCAAAGATGACTCTTCTAAGGAGACTCTGCTTCTGTTGCTGGTCACATCACAGCTAGAGCTATAGGGTAATCTTCAATGTTACCCATATTATAGGTACATGACACATATTTGGAGACACTGACCAGCAAAACAGACACCTAGTCCCACAGTCTGGTACAATGGCCTGAATCTATGTGCTTATCCTCCTGCAAATGTGTATTTCAGCGTTTATTTTATCAATCCGTCTTTTACTCGCTTATCTTGGTCAGGATCACAGATGGCCTGGAGCTCACCCCAGAAAGGCTACACCCCAGATGGGATGTCACTAGTGTTTTATTGTTTCACGTTAATAAATAAAATTAATTAACTGGTGTGAGCCTCTTCCCTGCATTTCCAGCTACCATGAGGCATCCTGTCTATTCCAGGTTTTAATACAACCTTTCTTGATGCATCATTTTTCTTAGCTGACAAAATGACTAATTAGTCGAACAGCCTCCACTACATATTAGGGTGGCCAGTGTAAAAACAAAAATAATGCTTTTATATTTCAAATTCATTGTTATGCATAACCTCACTTACCATAATCAATACTTAATAATTAATTTCATGCACTACAACACCGCCACAGAACACAAGCATTTCTACAATGCCATTGTTTAAGATTTAAGAACTGCATTGATTTTCCTTCTGGCCATGAAAACGTACCTGAGAAGGATACATTGCTTTGTTTTGACCGTGATGGAATGATGAGGGAATGCCTCATTGAAAGACATAAACAAGCAGAATCACAATCCGATAGACATCATACTGCCTCAGCCATCACACGGCCCTCATCAGCGCGTGACATCGATTGGTGATCACAAAGCCGTCATTTCCAATCTGAGGAATTCAATGTCCGTAACTCCTTAAATATGAGCTGATACTGGTCTTGGGAATCACCTCAAGCAGAGAAGACTTCCAGTGAGCTGCAGGTGTCTGTCAGCATTTGTGCCCAGCTCTGTTATTTGTAGTTTCTACTAACATACTGGGGTGGACAATATTTAAAGACATAAATTGTGACATAAATTTTTTATGGCTTATGTTGTGGACTTGCAGAGGAGACAGGTAGTGTCTCTGTAATGGATGGGGTGTGGATGGTATGAATTAAAAACAAAAGATTCCCCAAGACCTTAAGGCTTGTACCTAATCTAAGTTGTTCATAAAGACATTTATTAGTTTTTTACTTACTTTTTTTCAGTTTGCACACTTTTGGAAAAAACCATTTCACTTTATTCTTAAAACTTATTATTGAAGCTTTTTTTTTTTCCTGTATATTTCAATATGATTTCTTTGTGCTGCATTCTCATTTTCTGTTTTGCACATGGCCCTAAAAACAGTGGTAGGTGTTGAACCCTCTTTTGAATAACTCTACATTGGAGTCTTTCTTATAATTACACAGCTCATTCAGCAGAAAGGCAGTTCAGCGCCCACCCATGAACTGTTCCGCTTTGCCTTATTCATGTGTTACGTGAACCATTTTCAGTTGATTTGAGTGCTACTCACGTCCGTTAATTTATCTGAAGGATCTAAAGGTAACATCCAAAAAGAGCAAGCATTGTCTTCTTAGTCTACAGAGATGTTACCAAAATACCTACAGGTTGTGAAAAGTTGGACAAGCTTATAGACGACTCCCCGTTCACCCATCTTGCGTCAGTTATTAATGTGTGTTTCTGTATCTATTTCCAGGAACATTAGTGAGTGAGTGTAGCACTCAGACTCACAGTGGCTGGCTCTCATCCACGCACATAGAGCAAAGCCTGAACACTGACTATCTATTTGTTTCCTCAGCCTGCAGCGTCCATAAAAATCAGATAAACAGTGCCAGATAAACAAGAAAATTTGTCACCAGGCCTTGCAGCATTTCCCGCGCTGAAACATGTCTGTGCAGGGAGGCAGAATGGGATGTCTTGGGGCTCCATGGATGGACCAAGCGAGACTTCAACATCCCAACCCTTTATGAATAAGAATGGAATATGTTGTGACTAAAAATGATGGACCTTGTTGTTCCATTGGTTAAACTATTTTCTTCTTATTATTATTATTGGGAGCCGTCCACCTAGCATCCTCATAAGTTTCCTAAACTTCCTCAGTTGAGTCTTCTTGATCCAAAGGATCAGCAGTTACGCTTTGAGGTCCATCTGGATCACTGAACCCCTATCTCTCTCACAGTGTCCACCAACCCTATGGAGAAACTGATTTTGGGTGCTTGTACTTGAGACCTTGTTCTTTTGGTCATTACCCACAGATGATGCCCATAGGTACAGATGAGGACAAAGACTGACCTTTAAACTGCAAGTCCAAACATACAACTTAACCCCCGCTTCACGAACACAGACTTCCTCAGTGCCCACAGAACTGTAGTCACCAAACCAATCGACCTGTCAGTCTCACTTACCCTCTTATCACAGCTCATGGATAAGAACCTGAGATATTTATAGTCCTTTACTAAAGGCAGACTGCCCCCCAGAAAGACAAGATCCATTTTTTATCAAGAAAGAACCATAGCTTTGAAACAAGCACACAATAAATAACCGCCGTTTCAAAGAACTGCACAGGTGTGTGCTGGAGGTCTTTGCCGAAAGAGGAAGAAGCACGAGATCTTTCATGGAACACATTATACATAGTACAGAACCCCAGATTCCAGCAGCACTCCTCATGTCTTCCATATGCTGTCTCACAATGTTCACAGTGTACAGGCAGATTACGCATGAACCTTCACACAGCTGTGTGACAGAGATCAGTCCACTGTGCCGCGGCCAGGCTGGTATCCTCACTGCACCTCCTGAATTCTAGGCTCTGCTGAGAGCCTCGTCTCCAGTGCCTTGGCATAGGCTGGTCTGCCATTTTAAGAATAGAGACCACCATGCCAGTCTGTCAGTCCCGAGGCAGTAGCTCACCCATGTTTTCTAAGAAGGTCGAGTCCTTTAAACTCATATTCAATATGCAAAGAACAGAAAAAATCTCAACTCACAGTCACATAGAGGCAACTAATTTGTCCACCAGGAGTAATTCAGCTGCACTGTCCTTGACCTGGGACTTGTGAGTATCTCCACACCTCCATGAGATCTTTCACCATGTGGAACTCCAAAGAAGGAAAGGCTCCACCACGTGCAGAATGGGCACTGGGAAGTCCGGGAATGTTTCCGGGGGGCCAGTATTGTGAGGCCAGTCTTTATTCCCCAACCCAGCCATCATATAGCATATATACCTGGGGTGCCCAACACGTTGGTCAATCATCTTGCCGTGTTTCTAGGTTGATCGCAGGAGATGATTAATTGATGCTTTATTTCATTGGTGCAAAATATCATAGCCTGCAAAATACACCAAGGAGACCCTGCCCCCAGTCAAATATGGTGAGATATGCCGTATACCCCCTGAATATCAGCGTCAAATTCCAGGGTAACTTTTGGTTGCCAGTTTGCCCCTGGGTTCCACCCCCAATGAAAAGGTCTGACTCCACCCCCAATTGAAAGGTCTGAATTGCTGGTATTATAATGGTGATGTTTAAAATGTACATATTTAATGGTCCAAAATTAGTAATTTAAGTGGAATTCTTTCCCTGTTGGTTTAAGCCCATATCTAGTTTAAGATCTCGGTACATATACCTCCAGAATTAAATTTAAGTATAAACCCCAATCAAGTCGGACTAGCTCTTGTCTGAATTTGCAATCCTATCACTTTCCAACCTTGGCCCCCGAGCGGAAGAACAAGCCCCCCCTCCTCATTCAGAGCTGTAGGTCTCCCCCC
>JAODJU010000108.1:522469-539874 GCA_026776725.1 Gnathonemus echidnorhynchus | reverse complement strand
ATCAGGTGTGTTAAACGAGGGTGAACCGAAAACTGTGTAGGGCTGCGGCCCCCCAGGACTGGAGTTTGAGACCCCTGATTTAGACCCTTTATGCTCAGGAAGAGTTCCTTTACTGACCGAGCCAATAAACAGCCCCGGGAACCTAGAACAGGAGCCTCTGACTCACCCAACAGAGGAACGTGTGAGTCCTGACACTCATGGTGAATATCCAGGTAGCACAACATCCTCCGTAAGATTATTTCAAATAATAATGATGCAGCGAGAAGGTTTGGCCACATACTTCCGTCCACTTTTTCTTGTGTCATTGTCGTCCTCTTGGCTCCTTGGCTATTCCTCCTCTTCATAAACACTTTCAGTTCATGTATTTATTCCGTTCACCGTCGCCTTTTTTCAAAGCATCTTTTGGCAGCGGTCATGCTGGTGACTGACAGAACTGCATTATGTTAATTATTTTTCTTGTCATATTTATTTTTCCCTTTCTTTTGCAAACCACATTTCCAGCCCCATGCATCATCACAAAGTCTGATTTATGCGATGATATTAAGGTGTTTATTTCGGTCCTGTTAAAACTTTTTTTTATTTATTTGTTTGTACATTTGACTCGAGTGACATCTTGATGTAACTGCCAACAATGATTATGTAGCCAACCCACAAAGCACAATCTGAGAGAACGATAATAATATTCCTAACATTCTATTACATACTAGAAACCGCATCAGAACCGAATCACAGTTTCAGAGGTCTGTGAAAAATTGTGAATTCAGTCTAATTATTAGTGAATATCCAGATAAAGTAAAATTTCACACATGCCACTTACAGCAATTGTTAATTGTTTTAAGTTACTTCCATAAGTAATATTACTTTCAATAACTGATGGCATCAGCTAATAAATTCTTCCTGCTGCCCTTGAAGCTCCAGCTTTCATTTACAAGGCGAGATGTAGAAATGCCACTGGGTAAATTACCAAAGATCAGCAGAATTTGTTTGCATTTCCCCAGGACATCATGTTACTGGTGTCTTAGGTCAGTTGCATTAATTTGGAAAAGAAAAAAAAACATTTTCTGCCACAGACAGTGACCCCTGAATGTGGCCCAGAAGCATTTTCTTTAACATTCATTACAACTCTGCTGCAAAACTATTGTTGGACTGTGGAACATGAAAGGGTTGGTATGGCCTCAACCAAAATCTCTCTTTTTTCCCCCTTTCCACTCCTTTCCTTTCATCTGAAAGCAACTCGGGCTGTTTAAAAATAATACTCCAGTTTCTTAAAGCTTTTGTTTATATGCCAGTTCTGAAATGTCAAGAGAACGGTGAGTAAAACCGTGAGAGAAACAAACCCGCCGTTGTTGTATTTTCACGTTGATAAATCATGGGGAAAATTATTTTTTTTGCCCAGATGCTATATGGAATTTATCATTCCTATGTTTGATATACAGAAAATGAACATGACAAAAATCAATAAATACCACTGCACCCACACCATTTACAATTTTTAGGTGATTTTTTTTTTTTGGCAACTGCATCAGGTCTTGTTTTTCTTTCTGTGCCACAGACAGTGCATATCATTAAGTATTTTAATAACAGTTGCAAATTGGCCCTTCTCTAGAGTGTAAACAATAAAAAAACATATTTACTGGTTGACCAAATCTGTGAAGTGAGGTTTCAATTAAGATGCTTTTGTTACTTTCTGTTTCATTAATCAGATTGTCTTTATTCATGGCAGGATACACTTTGGCACCTTCATACAGCTGGACATTTGCCTACCTTGATCTGTCCATAACTTCTGGGTTACCTCCTGTGACTCTGGCTTGCTTAGATCCGCTTAGGCATCCATATTATGTACAAAGTGCTTATCTAGTGCAGAATGACAGTGAGCCTAGTCCTTATCTCAGGAAGCACAGGACAACACCAAGGGAACAGCCTGAACAGGATGCCAGTCCATTACTCACACATTGTATAAGCAATTTAGAGACACCAATTTACCGAAGTACATGTTTCTGGATTGCAGAGCATGATGATTTCACTACATGAAGCAGAGGTGGGATTTGAACCAGCAACCCTATGAGGAATGGTATGAGGCACCAGTGATACCCACTGGGCCACAATGTTATACCCAGTGAAAAGATCACAATTGTAAAAATGAACCCAAAGAGTTAGACAGGAATTATGTGCAGTGCATTCATTACTAAAACCATCAATTGGACAAGCAGAAAATAAAATGGATGGATAAATTAATATATTCTCAGGAAAATATAAGTGTTAATAGTGTTCTGAATCAAACACAACATAGTGCAGAAGCAGTACAGCCCATGGTTTAAGAGCTGGAATTGAGAACACTTATGGGTATTAAGCATTGATCGGTCCCAACCTCCCTGTAGCAGGGATTTGCGTAGTAGACTAAGGAAAATCTGGTCTGATTGATTAAGCTTTACGTGAACAGCAATAAAGACAAAAGTGTGAGGAAGAAACAGTGTATCGCACAATGAATTTTCACTCAGAACTTCGCTGTTCACTGCAAATGCTTACATGAGGCATTTTACATGCATTTGAGAACGTAAAGCCTTTGAGGAGCGAAAGAGGGGAGGGGCTTTCAGGGTGGGAAGGCAAGGAAGCGCGCGGCTCTTCCTGCACTCGCTATTTATCTGGGGCAGCTGATGGTTTAACTAGCCTGGATCGGCTGATAGGGCATCCTCCCACGTGCGCGCGCAATGCCTTTAAGGCGTACAGCTAATGCCAGGCGGAGGGTATTTTTTTAGCCTTTAGGCGAAGATGCTTTCATTTTGCTATATTTACGATTTAGTTTCCTTTCTTCAGCCGATGTACTTGATATATTAAATCGTCAATGCTTTCTTCAAAACTAAATTTGATTTACTAGAGTAATGCTTTAATTCGTAGTTTCCGCACACCCATGTATTTGCACAAGGAACAAATATTTTATATTATTTCTGTGTTACCGAACCTTTGAAATAAGTATGTTGAAGTAATGAGGATAAAATGCATGATCTGATATAACATGTCGTTCCCAACTTGCACATGCATTACATTTCACCCACTAGAAATTGATGGTTATAAATGCGCATAAACACGACCCTAACTTGGCTAAGAGGTTTTAAAAATGGATAGGTGGTAATGCACGTAACTGATAGGTTATAGTGGGTGGTCTGTGAATTTGTTGAATTAAATCTCTTGCTGTAAAGCAAAACACTGCCTTCTAGTGCAGGAGAGTGTTAGCGTCCCAATTTCCATTTATTAGTGTCGCCAGAGTTACAGTATTTCAGAAGTACCAAAATTCACAAGAGCAGACAGCTATAGGGCAGGTTTTTTAATGTGAAGCTTTCTGGAGGCCTGACGATGAATTTAAAGTTGGTTGAAATTTTAAAAAACCCTTATTTGATTTAAGCATGAAATCCTTCTAAAGCAGTAGGCGCTTTCACACTAGCAGAACGTTTTTTTTTTCTGGAACCAGAAGCTTTTCCGGAACCAGGGACTTTTGTCGTGCTCACACCGCAGGAACTCGGCACGATTGTAGTTCCACGGCACGATTGTAGTTCTGCAAAAAGTGAGCAGAGGGAATTGTTTCTGTACCGCAATTACACATCAATTATTTGCACATCAATTAATACATTTTTGCTTGCATCTCCATATGTGTGCATCGGAAATTATCACCGGTAACCAATATACTTTTATCGTTGGTGCTTGCCAGCGCTTATTAGCGGGATAATGTTAAATCATTTTTTATTTTCTTTGGAAAATGAAGGATCGATCTAGTGGCCAGGTTTATTAATGAATTATAAATGTTGCAGGCCCAATAACTAACGAATAACTACATAATTATCCTCCATTGTCATAACGTGGCGGTGTAGTTTCGTAGGTTCCGGAACTCCGCAGTGGAAACGCATAGTGAGGCGCCAGCCGTATGCAGGGAAAATCCTGGTTCGTTGTTGCTTTTTTTGTGTTAGGGGAATAAAGCGTATCCTTCCTATAACTAATGGTCGTCTTTACTCCAGGTACAGGATTCACACTTAAACAATCAGCTTAGGACGTTTTTCAGGCAGGGCTTTACACTAAAATGACCTGTTCCTATTCTCCTCACCCAGAAACGGTAACTGAAGCATCCTTCTGCATTGCCAGTTTGCACTTTTTATTCGCATGGTTATGAGTGTCACTCAAGTGATTCATAAACTAGAGGAAATAGTTCTGCGATGGAAAATACTGAGCTCAGTGAGTCTAAACAATCCCGACAAACAAACGCTGATAACTGCGGTGGAAAAGGAAAATATCTGATCTACTGTCACTTCTTAACAGTGAAGCCCTCGGTGGGAACGTGGAGACAAAAGTCATGTCGTGCGATATTTTAACAGGCCAAACAGCGAAAAGCTCCACGGCGCACAGAAACCACGACATGCTCACGATCCCCTGTAAGCGCGACGCCGTGTGTCTGACCGAGCCCACGCCTTACGTGGGGGCGTCTTTCCGCGCCGCATCGGCTAAGCAGCGGCCGCTCCGTAGCACTACACCTTAAATACACGTAATCTGTATTTCTGAATGCACATTTAATTACATATTATAGATTTTAATATAAACACCGTCATTTGTCATTTTTATGTCACTGCATTACGCTGATTGCATGTGAGTAGCTGGAAGTAGACAGTCAATATACTGACCACTGTACGGTTTCTGAAGTTATGGAAGGGAAATGTTTTATTTGTCCATTCGCTGTCATTAAACGCAGCTTTTTCTAGTTACTGTAATAGGACTAAGCTTGGAAGGTTTGAAATGTTAACACTGCCACCTCGTGGAGGAAGAAAGATTCAAATACGTCAGCGCTTTAAGCCATTAATAAATAATGTTTCTTGGAAAGAATAAGGTCTAAGAACACGAATTTGTCATTACAGGTGTGCTGTAACAATTTTATAGCTCAAATTAAAAAGTGAATTGGTATTTATGATAACCACAAAGTTATTAAATTAGCATATCTTAACCATGGTAACGTGTAAAAAACACAGATTAATAATTAAAGATGGTTCATTGTCATTATTTCTGTCTACATATTACCCCTTTCTTTTTCCTTCACTAAAAAAATTGCAGTACTTGATGCAGAACGATATATTACAATCGTTAGTGCAAATAACCATTAGTCTGGCAGAAACCACTAGCAATTTCATCAGCTGTGTAAGATATTTAGTTAAGGTATTAACAGCAAAAGTATTAATAAGTGACCAACATAATGCCTGGGTAGGGGTTAAGGGCTGGGTAGGGGTTAAGGGTGTCTGTGTGTGTCTGTGTTGTGTATTATATAATTACATGTAATATTTTTTATATATAGCCTAAGGCTGGGTGCTTTGGTCTGTATTGCCTCCACGAATCTCCTCACTGAATTGACCCGAGTTCACAGGACCTTTCTTCTCACACTGGACCACCAGTATGCGGTATATTTCTAGGAGGACAACAAGGATGTTCTTGCAGGTGAAGAAGATCATTAGCTGGTTGAGCACGTTCTCGCAGGCCATGAGGTAGAGTCGGTACACAAGGAAGGGTCCATCCTGCAGGCCGACGGTGAGCAGGAGGCTCCAGGCCTCTCTGGAGTCGCAGGAGGGGTCTGGGCGGCTGCTGGGGGGGCCGCTTTGGGTCAGCACCAGTGGGAACTGCATGAGCGCCCATGTGAAGAGGCCGAGCCCAGCCAACACCACAGCCCGGTTCGCTTTGACCTCCGGCTCCCTGAAGGTGTCGAAGATGTCCAGGATGTCAGCACCCAGGCCCACGTAGGCCATGAGGAGCTGCGACAGCTGGTCCCGGGACATATTCCCTTTGGGCATGAGCCACCGGCCCAAGACCAGCACCATCAGCGTGGTCTGCTCCAGTCCCGCCACCCAGTTCTCCGGGTCCAGCTCTGTCAGGCTCTGTGTCGTGTGATATTATGTTATTCCCATGGTTTGCTCCCTTGAACTAGCAGCAATCATTTCTGTGTCTTTAACTGCTACCACAATTTAGCCATGTAATGGAGGATTTAGTCCAAAATGGCGTATATGACCTCCGCTCACTTGTTTCTCTCTTTGTACTGAATAGTGTTTAACAAAGCAATTCAGATATTATCTTAACACAAAGGATTTCACTGACAAGGTTAGTTCACAACCTGCTACTTTAATATATTTACCTTCTCAAAAGACAGTTTAATCTACTATAATGTACAGTTTGCCCACTTAACTGAATGTTTCGCCTTTTTTGATAGCTGAGCTGAAATCTCCCTGTAGGTTCATGTTTAAGCCTGTAACATTTTGGTCACAAATCCAATTCCTTATTAATCAGTATCCAATCCGAGTGAGTTGCGATTCAGGCACTAGTCTGAATTTTGTAGGCTACAGCACATATTATACATATCCTGAAGCCAGAGCACAAACCCTAGAGCAGGGTTTCCCAACCCAGTCCTCAGGGACTCCCCAACAGTCCACATTTTTGCTCCCTGCCAGACAGTCCATGTTTTTGCTCCCCCCCAGCTCCCTACCGCGACCTGAAAGAGAGCAAAAATGTGGACTGTCTGGGGGTCCCCTAGGACTGGATTGAGAAGCATTGCCCTAGATGTATCTTGTTTCTTCAATTACAGCCTATTCCTTGGGAAAAAAAAACAATAGGAAATAAAATTCAGGCAGGCGTGAAAGATGGCAAAGCAATCACCCTGGAGTACATACCGCCACGATGGGTATATGGGAGAGGATCAGAAGATCGCTCCCCGTGGAGCTGTTGCTCGGCAGGTTGGTTTGCAGCAGGTTCAGCTCCAGGAACCAGATAGACGGAACGACGGTGCTGAGGTACAGGAAGACCATCGGGGAAAACCTGGAGGCAGGCAGACACCCGACACTTTACATTTCACCGACCCACAGGAATGCAGATGTTGCGTTGATTTGGAGGGGAAACTATTCCCATCTCATGTAGGATGTCTCCCCCCCCCCCCTCACCCAAGCAGGGGTTTTACACACTGCAGGCGAGCTCAAAGGCTTGCAGAAGAGAGGGTCCCAAGGTAAACGCTATCCCAGAGTGCTCCTGGTTCATGGAGACGGGGAAGCTCTCAGGAGTACAGGGCCAGATCCAGGCAAAGGCAGACTAGGCAGCTGCCTGGGGGCCGAACAGCACAAGGGGGCCCAGACAAAGTCATGAAAAACATATATATTATAGGTTCATGTATAATTTATGAATAAGAATAATTACACAAAATACAAAAAAAAGAAAACCTAAACATCAAAAAAAAATTGTTTATGCGCAGGCAGAAACATGGCCAGCTCTGGCTATAGGCAGAATAGAGAGTTGCCTATAGGACCCCCGAATGACCTGAAATGATCATCAATTTCCTTGGAAAGGGGGCCTCCCAAGTGAAGCTTTGCCTAGAGCTGAAGAAACATGAAGCTTCTGTGGGGTCAGCTGATGATTCTTGTTGTTTTATGTACCCGTCTCTGAGGTCACCCAGTCAGCTTTATGTTAATTCTGTGCTGACTTAAGTATGGGGGGGTGGCAGGCTTTATAAGAGAAAGTGGTTGGTGAGAAGACCTTATAGATAAGAGTGGGGGGGTTGGCTTGTTTAAGAAAACCGGGGCCACTGTCACTGGACCAATATTAAGCGGCTAATCATGTCAGGCTAATAGAGAACAAGCCCCCGCTTTGTAATGACACGCTTAGGTACAGGCTCACATTACAATACCGCAATGTTTAGAGCGAAAACTAATTTAGGGCAAAAAATGAATCCTTATTTGGCACCGAGAGACCAAAGATTGCTGACACATTCTTGGGAATAATTTGCTGTCTGTCTTTTGCTCCATTGTTGGTTTAACCTTGAAGCCCAAAAATACCATCCATGTCCATTAATGGAAAAGGAAATATGATTTAACTCTTTCCACACAGCCTGTCTAATCATTTTAACTCAGGAGCTGTTGTGTTTGTCTCCTGGATTTTTCATTTCACTAGAGTGGTGTTTGAAGTTGATATATCTGGTGTCAGTTTGCACTGTTTTGACTGTAGCGGAGCGCATTTATAGAGAAGCTTCATGGGCGGAAGAGGAGGAAGGAGACAGTGCTGGCGGGTAGCGGAGCTTCACCATTTCCACTCTGCACTGCGATTGCACCGGAGGGTGACGGCGATCTCCACGGCCAGCAGGGCGACGCCGGTGAGCAACAGCCAGTGCTTGGCCTCCCCTGTGGCAGCCACCACGTGCCAGACAGTGACAGTGCCGTGCACCGCGAACAGAGCGCGGCTCAGCACCGCCAGCAGAACGTCCAGCGCCCAGGGAGGCCGACCGCAGGGGCCTGTGGGCAAGCTCTGGGGCGCCATCTACAGGCAACAGGTTTCCCACACTGTAAAGAAGATTCAATTATCAAGTGGAGACATTGAATAAAAAAGGTTTATACTGTGTCATTTCCTCCAGAAGATGTTCAAAACTAATTCAAAGTCATTTTAATTGCAATTTGCACATTTGTATGTGTCAATTTAACCAACAATATGCCAAAAGTAATGTGACCAGTATATTTATGGTGTCAGTTTAATAGACCAGCCTCTAACCTTAGGGACTATAGTAATGCATTATGGGAAATATTTCACTAATCTCTTTGTGCTCTGCCACCAACACTGCAATTTAAAGCCTTAGTAAGCTGCCTGACTGAAGAGGGGCCTTCTTCACCTTGTCCTTTTCAGCCTTTCAATTCATACCGAAAAATGTTCCATCTGGTTGAGGTCAAGACTCTGTGCTGCTCACTGCAAATTTCCCGGTTTATTCCAGGCTGCTCAAAATATTTTCACGTCCATATGCTCTCAGTTTTCATAGAGTGGTATTAAAGGCATTCAAAATCTATTCCAGCAGTTTCTTAATCATAAAAGTCTCAATATTTAGTCATTTTCCATATCAATTCATACAAAAAAATGGACTATTCGTTATTATTTTATGGAAACAATCAGCTCACTTAAGTGAAGGAATCAGCATTGAGGTATCTGACAGTCTGAGATGACTGGTCCTTCAGCTCTGATTGAACCACCCTTTTAAAATGTTAATTTGCCCCCAAAGTACAGACAGCTCTTTCCCTGATCACCTCTGCTTGCCACAACAATGAATTTAGCCTTTATTCTCATAAAAGTTATTAACTCTTTAGTCTCTGCTTCGAAACATACATCCCACCTCCCCCAAAACAGACTTACGGGCTTCAGCTTCGTCCTGACCCAGTTGTTTCAGTAGATTACTCTCTTTAGATTATCCCCACAAATTCCAGGACCTGGTGCTTCCACTCTCCAAGCTACACAAGCATGCATGCAACTTTTAAAGGGACCCCCCCACACCCCCCCCCCCATGGCTCACTTTGTCCAGGAAACCTGGAGCATTGTAGGGCGCATGGGAGCCATTGCTCGGGGCAGGATGGCAAGATAAGCAAGGTGCAGGGATACTCTGGGTACAGCCCAGTGTTCCTCCATGAGAGACAGAGGAAGGGGGGAACAGGGGGGGACGAGTCGCAGATAAAATGGTGCCCATCGTCGTCTGTCATGATGTCACCTCCCCAGCCCACGGGACAGAGTTATCACTGGCCTGGGAGTCGACCCGCCACTGGTTTCCTGCAGAACCAAAGCCGTTCCCTTCCCCGTCTAGGGCTGTCCCAGTGTCCATCAGGCCGCGATAAGGGTATCCTGCCCCCATTCCCCCCCACCCAGTGCCTCATTGGCATTACAGAATCCTCCAAGAATACTTTGGCGGGGTAAACCATGGTATTTACAGACTCACTTCCTGTATGTGTGTAGAAGAAGGATATGATGTTAGGTAGACACAGTGTGAGCCACCATGAGAGCTGTTATGTTACTATAATGCCACATGTCAGATCTTTCTTCACCTTCAGTGTGTAAATGAGGGTTACTCTAAATTCAAGCTCATATAGGGCACATTTCACCATACACTACTACTGTAGGGGGCATTTAAGATTCCACTCAGTGGCCTCTGAACCTCTGCTGGCGCTGTTTAATATCGAACACCGGCCTGCTTTTAACAATTGAGAGTCACAGTCAGTTTTTCACGAGTACTCGTTAAAAATCGTTAGAAGTTGACTGAGTTAAGACTATCAGCGTTGATGTGACCCCCCCCCCCCCCACACACACACACACACACACACACACACACACATTGAACCGCTTCTCATCAAGTCACAGGCAATAATTACGAAACACAGGTGCTGAGAAAATGCACGAAACGGGCAGCCGGAGATAAAGGCAGCGGAGATAAACACAGGTGTTGCAGGAACTGCTTTTAATAATCTGGGGACTGTTCAACTGGGTGGAAGTGATAAGGAGTCGCACGTATAAAATCCAAGAGGAAAAAAAACAGAGAGGCCTTAACAAAAAGAAAGGGGAGGAGTTAAAAGTGAAATAATAGGAACTGGTAATGGGAGAGGAATTGGGGTGGGGGTGTGGGCAGGGTGGGGGCAGGGCGGGGCAGTTAAACAGCCATGCAGGCTAGTCTACGCTGTTCCGTTTACCCTGAATTTCGGCAGCTATACTTTGTGTCGCACTTTCTTTGAAGGTCTGTAGTCTCGTGTCCTGAGAGTCCAGAGCGATGGTCCTCGCCGGCTAGGGAGTCCTCCTCCCAGGGCGGACAGAGGCAGAAGCTGGAGATGAAGGGGGTGACGTCGCAGTGGCCAGCCCTCGCACTGGACAAGGCGGGGGCTGCTCCTCAGGACGGCAGTGTCACTCAACTGTACTGTGCTCACCCAGCATCCACTAGGAAAGAGACCACTGGCACCAGCCCTTTACTTATTGCATGTAATTACATGATAACGCCTGTATTTACTATATGCTATATAATCTGTCATTGTCTGTCACTATGGAGTCAAAGTGTTTATAAACAAGACCTAATTGGGCAACTTACATAGGAGGAGATTAATAAAACATGACTGCTAACAGAAAGTATTACATTTCCAGATAATATATTCAGTTGTAATTACATGCTATAAGTAGGATTAAGTGTTTATTTTTTTGTAAAGTCCTAGGCATCATGACAATATGGCAATATCAAATCAATATAACAGCACCCGTATCCCTTATCTGAAGTTTTTCGGGCATGTAAGAAGACACAAAAAGCGGATATTTGTGTGCTGTTCTGTCCCCCCATAGTGTCCTATGTCAAGCTTGTTGTGGATCAAAAGTGCTCCTTTGATAAGTTTGATGTAATTTTTACAGCCACAATTACAGTGCATTTATGTTCACTGATTCCAGCATGATTCCTGCTCACATGGTGTATGCCACCCAATATATGACGTTCACCGCCGCAAAGGCTGCTGGGAAAACAGCCCTGGCATAGATGTCAATGGTGTCGGCATCGATGGGCTTGAACATGGACTTCAGGCATCCCTTCTTCTCCTCTGGGTTTTCCAGCCGTCTACCCCTGGTTGTCCGTGTTTCTGTGCCGTCTGACTCCCCGGGAGCGTCTGCGGGCCGCTGGGCTCGTCCTTGCCGGTTGGAGACCATCAGGCCCTGGTTCATGCCCGCGACAGAGAGGGAGAACATAACCATGGCCTGCTTCCCATTCTTCACAATGGACTGTGGGCAGGGGAGATTAACAACGACAACACATATTAGCATCCCTCTGCGGTGAACCTGTGCAGAGCAGATGGACAATCTGTACGGACATGAGGAAGCTTTGAATATTATTACGTAGCTGCTCATCCAGAACTTCCACCCAAAGTGATTTCCAGGCTTGCTGGTCTCGTACAGCTGGGTGTTTCCCGGAGCAGTTCCAGGTTCTTAAGTACATCAGCGCCACACCTGGGATTTGGGCTGGGTCCTTCATCTTTATCTGGTGCCTCACCATCATCTCCCTCTGTCCAATTCATGTAACTCAATTATACTCTTTTAGTCAGGGGAGTGCCGGCCTCTCCCTTCTACGCTGGAGGGTGTATTGGTTTTGCGTTCTCGCTCACCACTTAATTGAATTTAACTGAATTACTTAAATTAGATAAAACTGATGGCATAAGCTAGAGTCGATCCTGTTTACTGACATTAGAGAAGGCTGCAGTCGAGGAATAAGTAGACCTTTATCAAGACTAATTAAGATCTTTCCAATAATCTTAGCCTATAAAATGCAAATGTAAATCCTTAGCCAATATGTTTGGCTAATCTTAAATCCATTGAGCCCCTAATTCATTGAGGTTAGAGCAGGAACAGAAAAAGTCACCCAACCCCTAATTTTGGTTATGGACAGCAAGGGCAAAATAAAAGTAAAATCTCCCTGTAATCTTCACACCTATTGTCTGTTATTAAAACGAATTGTGTATTTTTTCTTTCTGTATTATAACTATAGAAAGAGAATAAGCATCTAAACAAGCAACATGAGCAGAGTTATAAGCAGACATGCTGGATGGCAGCAGGAACCACAGGCTGATCTCTGCTCTCCTTCAGAACCAATTCCTGTGTGACAAGAGCCGAGGAACCGGCTAAAATCCACAGAATTAGCAAAACCCCGGCGGGAAAAGAGAATTAATCATCTTTCTCACTTTGGAAGTACTAATTAGTTTTGTGCAATATTGTAACCAATCCAGGAGGTCAAATGTTTACTTAGTGCTTCAGTTTTCAAAAATATGCCGTTTTGGTGCAATATTACATTGCAATAATAATGATAATAATAATGATAATAACAAAAGGAGAAGTAGAGACTTGGAGGGGAAAAGTCAATACACCAGGCAGCTGAATCTGAAGTGCAATTTGTGTTGAATAAGGTACTTATATAGTTATCTGCTGTATCTGCTTTCCCCCCCCCCCCCAAGTCTCTGCTTCTACTTTGGTTATGGAGCTGAAAGCAGCATGCCTTTCTCAGGGCGCTCTGTACCTCCGCGCCCATCTTGTTGGCCTTGATCCTGGCCCTCTGTTTGCGGTTGTAGTCCGCGTTGTAGTGGGCGAAGGCGTACTCCACCAGCGCTGCGAACACAAACACGTAGCAGATCCAGAAGTAGACGTCTAGGGCCTTGATAGCCGAGGCCCGGGGCAGGGAGGAGCGGGCGCTGACCATCAGCGTCGTCATGGTGAGCACTGTGGTGATCCCTAAAAATCACAGCACCAGTCAGGTGATTAATCTACTGCAGTCACCCACCTAGGCTGTTATATTGGTGTCAGGTGATTCACCTGGTAAAATATCCGGTGGCAGAAAACCGATGTGTGTTATTTAGAATTGTCTCTATTTCTGAATGAATTTGCCTTATAGTCTAATCACATTTGAGCTTCATAATAAATAAAAAGAACCTTTATTAAGATATTGATCCAACATTCAAAAGGGTTACTAATTGATGATATTCATTAGCAATAGATACTTCCATCCCCTGAAGGAAGCTTCAAGGTATTTTTGCCAGTTTCTCTCTATATAAATCTAATATTTTTAAGTTGTATTGCATCAACTGTATTTTTCCTACTACAGCACTCCAGTGCAGGTTAAGGGCAGGAGGAAGCTGGCCATGGCCAGCCTGTGCTGTTGTTTTTCTCTGCGTCAGCCATTCTCTCGTACATTTTCCTGTCCGTGCATGACCCGCTTCATCAAGCTTCAGCTCACGGACAAATACCCCGACATTCTTTCACATACAATCAAGAAGTCATTCATCCCTCAATAATTGCAAGCTGTCCGAGCCTTGAGGCTGTGAAACAGCCCCAAACAACGATACTCACCGCCAGCAAACGGCTCTTTTGTTGGAATTTCAATGTGTTCAACAAAGACATGAGAAAGATACCGATTTTGTGTGCAAATTTTTATCACAGTGTTTATTATGACTTCACTGACAATCAGACCAGACTCTATGTTAAAATGATGCTGATCCTTTTCTCAACACTGTACAAGATATCATTCACATGGCTATTGAGGTGTTTCACCTTAGAATACAATGTACCATTGACAACGCCAGGTGTCTCCCTGAACCTGTTCAGGTTTTCTAATTTAATTTCTCAACCACAGCAATATTTGTTGCCCATACAACCAATATACAGCGCATATTTTAATCTGACCGTACTTCTTTGCACACCTACAGGTACTGATAAAGGTACAGGTACTGATTGTGTAAGTACTGTGTGCGGCCACTGCTGTGTTGTGCTAACCTAGCGACACCCTCGCAGGTACCGCTGACTGGCTGATCCAGAAGGAGACCCAGGACATGGCCACCAGGAGGATGGACGGCATGTAGGACTGGATGATGTAGACGCCGCGGTTCCGTCTCAGCTGGAAACGGAGGCTGAGCCGTGGAAATCGTCCTGCTGTGTGGATGAGATGGAACTTTTACTTCCCTGACACATGAAAGGATCCCCCATGTGCACTTTTATTACATTTATAATCTTATATCATGCTGCACATCATTTATAATCTTATATCATGCTACACATCATTTATAATCTTATATCATGCTGCACATCATTTATAATCTTATATCATGCTGCACATTTCCTGTGAAATATTTTACAAAATCAATGGCTGATTTTGTTTTCTTGTTTATAGAAAGATAGAGCCTTTAAATGCAGAGATGGGCAGTATTTCAATTTAATGTATTTTACATATGTATTTAATTACTTTTGAGTATTTTGTAATTTATTTTGCTGGACAGAAAAGAATCAGCTGTAATTTGTAACAAAATACTTTGAGAGATTGTATTTTATGTATTTAAAATATTTAAAATAATAAAAATGTCATTTTATTTCAACAAGCGTGCTCAGGCAGTGGCGTCTTGTGGTCTGTCATATATGGAAGCCTTCGTTAGCGATAAATCAGGCTACCTACTTTTAAAATTAATTTCTATCAGCTAAACTGTGTAAAAGGGAGAACCAACTTGTGAACTTGACATTACGTATTATATATGTCACAACTGTTAGGTCCGTTTTTTTTTTTTTTACCATATATCTAAAACAGTTTCTTCTTTGAGTCTGAGGATGTTTAGCGTCCTACTATAAGACAGAGTGGGAAATTCATGCATTATGCTAATTAATCTCAGGAAGCACTGCTGCGCCGCCTCGCACAGGGCTGACACGCAGGCACCCCGGTGAGCTGCCGTCACTAATGCTTTGGGAAACACTGGGTATAGATTAAGGGTGTAAGAGGTCTGAGACCGCGATACAAACGTTCATGATCTCCTATCCTGGCTCTGGAAGACGAATGGCGATATCCCCCCCAACCCCAACCCCAGCTCACGGCTGAAGGGGGAGCCTGTTCAGCTCTCATTATGTCACTAATGTTACAAAAAGTTATCTTTCATTTCACAATTAATGCCATAACACATGTAAATCTTATTACATTCTATTTAAAGGTAGGACAAGCATTGTAAATATTACACATTAATTGTGCTGTAATGGAACACATATAACATTTTATGAGCAATTATTTGTACCAAGATACTTTTTGATGCATTTGTTTCCATCTCTGCTTAAACGTACCAGACTTAAAGTTCATCATCTCCGTGACAAATCTGTAGTCTATAATGGTAAACTGGGAGAGCTCCAGTTTGTCCAGCCCGTGGATGTGCACTTGACTCTCGGACCAGTGATAAACAATGTCTTCAGAGGAGTAGCCATCTGGAAAACAGACGGTGGGGAGTTTGTTATGAAATCTGACAGCCTCCAGATAGAACAAAGTACTGGGGAACACAGGGAAGCACAGGGGAACACAGGGGTGTCTAGGTGAGCACAGGGGAGTACAGGTGAGCACAGGGAAGTCTAGGTTAGCACAGAGGAGTACAGGGCAGCTCAGAGGTGTCTAGGTGAGCACAGAGGAGTACAGGGGAGCACAGGGAAGTACAGAGGAACACAGGAGAGCACAGGGGAGTGCAGGGAAGCACATATATAGAGTAACATATATATATAGAGTATAGAGTAACACAAGAGTAACACAAGGGAGCATAGGAGAGCACAGGGGAACACAGGGGAGTCTAGGGGAACACAGAGGAGTACAAAGGAGCACAGGGGAGTACAGAGGGGTGCAGGGAAGCACTTGGGGAATACAGGGGAACACAGGGGAGCATTGGAGAGTAGAGGGGAACACAGGGGAGCATTGGAGAGTAGAGGGGAACACAGGGAAGCATTGGAGAGTAGAGGGGAACACAGGGGAGAACAGGGGAGTGCAAGAGTGTATGCCCTCTGTTTTACAGTCTTGGGCCTTGTTGACGGTTCCTTCACTACTCATAGAAACGTCTTTAGGGGCAGGAAGGTTGGTTCTGTCACTGGCTCTTACAGCTCTCCAGGTCCAGCATGCACTCCTGCTCATCCATGGGGTACTTGGTCAGGTCCATGTCACAGGCCACCGTCGAGGTGATACTAAAGTGAGAAAAGACAGCGTCTTAATCGCATCATCACCATCAGAAATGCTCTACCAGTATATTGTTTACAATCAAGTGCAGTCTATGCATGACAGACACAAAAGCACTCTGTCTCCCTTGTTTTTTGATGATCACATATACTAATAGCTGGTGGTTGAAATTTCTGTTCAACTGGGTTTAGACCACTTGCTGTATTAGCTTGGAAAACGAATACATATCAACTTAATTTCTGGCAATGCTTTGTGCACCAATTAACAAGTAAATGAAAGGGTTTCTGCTGACCCCAAAGAGGTGGAAAACACAGGAAAGCAAGTGCAAACCTTTTATTCAAATACAAAAGTTGTGGATTAATTCTAAAGCTTATTTAAGCCAGCTAAGACCTGTCCCCCAAAATCCCCGGGGCAGGAGGCCGGCAGCACGACAGGCCTATCTGTGCATGGCAGGCCGGCAGACCTGTGCGCAGCCTTGTTACCCAGCCGCCCTCAGGTGCCGCTAATCAGCCAATCCTGAGCTGCGGGAGAGACTCCACAGAGCTGAGGGGGGGGAGGAAGGAAGCGACAGAGCTAGACGAGTGTAGGCGTCTTGGCAGCGGGTGTGAGCGCAGTGCATGTGTTTGCACTGCAGATGGTTTGGAAAGGCTGCGTGGACGACGAGAGTCTGCTCCTTTTTGATTTATTGCACCTCTACGTCTGCTGCAAACTCTTAAATTAATCTGAGAGCTGTTCAGGCTGGTAATTCCCATGCAGGACGGGATTCAGCATGCCAACGTCCTCCTGCATGGCTTCACATCACCGTGAGTTACCCCCCCCTGCCCATCACAGACACCACTGTCTAATTTGCTGTTAATATTTTGAGACACCTTTTAAAATACCAGAAAATGTAGTGCTTTAGAAAAAAGTGGATGCAGATGTTCCATAAAGATGCCAGGAAACAAAACCATGGTGTAAATTAATCAGTTAAGAGAGAAGCAAGATCCTGCCCACACACAGGCCCGTGGGGGCTCCGTTAGAGACCCCGTGTTTGCTGTAAATACACCCCCGCATCCCCCAGCCCCCCCCCACTCAGCCCGCCTCCATCATCTGTGATGTAACGACCGCAAAGTACAGCAGGTCATAG
>JAODJU010000108.1:508844-521756 GCA_026776725.1 Gnathonemus echidnorhynchus | reverse complement strand
TATCCCCCCCCCCCCCCGCCCCCCCACCGGCTGCTGTAGAGGATCACTCCATCTGGCTGGAGGCGAATCAGCTTGTTCTCCACGGTGACGTCGTGGAACCAGGCCGACTTGGCGTTGACGATGAACGTGTCCGGCAGCCAGAGCTTGTCCACAAAGCGGCTGTCCAGCCCCAGCGTCTTGTTGGTGTGGTTATAGGCCAGGCGGTCGTCCCTCCAGCTCTGCCGGAGGAATACGGTCATGGTGTATTCCTATCCGATGAGGGCGCCGTGTGTGGGGAACAACCCGGAACGAGAAGGAAGCTCAATTAATGACCGTCTCCGTAACTAAGGCTCGTAGCTCCATAAATCAGCGAGGAGAAACTTAACAAGGTACAAAGTCATCCTCAAGTCATCTTTGAACTTCCCTATCACTGTAATCTTTTCCCTGTCAACCATGAGTGCCAAATAAACAATTTTTACAGTTATTTTTATTAATGAGCAGTGATTTGCATATCCTAAGGTTTTGTACCAGAATGGTTTGTCTCATTATAGGAAAACATGAGTTCAGATTGATCAACACAAAGACTTTGCATTTATTATGAATTCACAGTCTGTAAGCAATATTCTAAAACACTTTCTGGTGTTTTTCCTGCAGAGATGCATTAAATAATGTCTTCTGAATCGCGGAATATAAGAACGCTCAGGTCAAGGGGCTCCTACTTTACCATGTTGGCCTCAGAGATGTGGTCGATGCTGGCTACTTCAATAGCCATCGCGACGTTCACTGGAGGGCCTGAGGAGAAGCAAATGAGAAAGAAAACGGCAAAGAATGCCCCCCCCACCCCACCCCCGCATCTCCCCACCTACACACCAAGTACCCGTTCATCAAGATAAAGAGTAAGGTCGTGCAGAAGTGCCATTATTGTGAAATGGGATGTGGCCCGCTAGAACACTGATATTCCTCCTTTGCAATTAAAATGCCTTCTTATATAAGTGCAAAAAAAGCACTATGGGAAAAAAAAGACAATTCTAAGCCCATCCTTCCAGAAATGCCTATTTGAGGAATTAAAAAAATCTGTCAGTTCGTTCATCAATCCCGTTGAGCAGGAAACTTTCATTATGAAACTTAGTGTCCTTCCTGAAGGTCCGCTTTCAGCAGCGGACATCTGAAAGGTGCCCAGCAGCTGCACTGAGAACTGCGGCAGGAGCAAAATATCATGCTGCACCACACCAGGCTTGAACTACATTTCATATTTATGATATTGACTGGTTTGTTTTCTTGCCCAAAGCATGCATAGCTATTTAAATTATACAGCATAAGTATTTCAGTGAAAGAATTGTTGTTTGGTTTTACAGTCAGAAGTATAATAGAAGGATATGTCCTTGACCCAGCCACCCTGGTGACAAGTTTTATTTTGTCACCTGCTGCCACACTGCATGCTGCACTATGAGTATCGGCAACAGCACGGAAAGCCACCCTGTGCTGGAAATGCGACGACCGACGCTGGTGCTCTAAACGTTTGTGCATGTGAGCAGCGGTGCAATTTATCTTGACTCAGAACTGAGTTAAGCTGTGAGGGTGAGAAATCCAAAGCTGTAGTCATTGGATATTTCACATTTGACAGCCATTCTTAACAAGATTTTCTCCGACAGGTACATCACGTGGCTCGGGTAACACTCTCGCACTACGCACTCCGATTCGATCCGTTGACATCAGTCAACAATTTTATGGACTCCACATCTATGGCACTCGGTAAAGTAAGAATTCCTGAGAGACTGCAGGACCCTGACTTAATTTCAGGGATAGCTGCATTTGAAAACTGCGTCAACTCTTAAATGCACCTAATGGAATAATTTTCAGTAAAAAAAAAAAATCTTTGTACTTTCTCTCAGTAACTGGTAAAAAAAAAAAAAACAGATTTGCACCTACATGTCAAGTAGGAGTTGAACAGACCGCAAGCACTTTGCTACCTGATAGAGAAGTTTATGTTAAGAATGACAGGAAATGCGAGGCGATGAAAAGGCATCCAATGATACAAGCAATAGATCTCATACTCACCTCCTATCCCAGGACGAAAATTTCGCGCGTATCCCTTCATTAAATCATCCAGATTAGGTAACCAGGATATTTCAATGTCTGTACCTACATATTCGCCAATATCACTCATCATCGCCCTACGGAAAACAAAAGCATGAAGCTTGAAATTTCAGCCACTGCAGGTGTCCACTGCAAGGATACAAATGGCAACATTCATTTCAGTTTAATAAATTAATTAGTCAATGCATAACATGTTTCGATAGCCATTGGATGGGTGATATCAAATACAAGAAACTAAAATGTCAAAGCATGGTATCAGTGAAACGATTTATGTCGAAAGATGATCTGATATGAAACATGCAGTTTAACCTAATGTTTTATTAAGGGTCCAAAGCACGAAGTGCTTATTGTTTATATTTATATTTTTTGAGGTGTGCTTGCAATAAATTATTATACAATGCACTGATTTTTGGATATTCAAAAAACAAATGAAAATGCCCAAAAATACAATCTTCAAACGTTTTTTTTTACTTCATATGGAAATAGCTATTCGTGTTTAATTAAATTTTATGGTTAGATGTTTCACATCCCTTCTGGCTCACGTAAGGGATCCTGACAGCACGAGAGGTGGGAGAATGAAAAATGGCCACAAGGGGGCAGTAAGTTCTGCCCAATTAGGCTGAATTCTGGCTGATTTTAGCAACTGGCAAGAACAACATCTTGCAGAGGCCTTTTCACGCAGGAGTTCATCTTCCTGTGGCGCTGCCTGGGAGGAAAGCAGCCCACACTTCACATCCAGACATCTGCTGCCGTCTTTCTAATGTGCCGCTCTTCAAACACTCGCAGAAAGAGCGAGAAGAATGTGAGGAAGTGAACAGCGAAACATAACAAAACTACGTATAAATAAAGGACTGAAACGCCGGTGTGATTGCTTCCACAGGTGTGCTGTAGTACTCGCTGGTGCAATATTCAGATTAAATTATGATCACTGTCAGCCATGAAACCATTTAGCAATATTTTATGAAAAAATACAAATCAGAAATTACATGTATTATAGAGATATGCTTCTTTTAACTAAGAACTTGCATATTTGTGAATAACGCGAATACAGTTATACTGTTGTATATGTAGCAAAATGGAATTTTCAATAGCATACTAATATTCGTCATGACTAAAAGTTCAGGGTCAGTCACATGTAATACTGTAATTCTGTAAGTCACCAAAACATCACTGCAAAAATGTTGTGGATATTACATTTTTTTACCATTTTGTGTTAGTGTTTTATGGTAGTTTGCATAAATGAAATTTAAATACAAGACACTACATTAAATTTTATATTTATATAAATTAATATTTGCAATTTATAAAGGCTCTGAATTTTAATATTTCATATGCTTTCATATAAAAAAATGAAATAATATTTACCTATTCTTAATATGCTTTAATATGAAAACCTTACAAATGATGTTTTGCATTAAGCACATAAAATTAAAGGTCAGCTTCTTTATTTTTCCATTGAAATGTTAGCCTTTAACAATAAAGTAGCAAGGGTTTAAATAGTAAATTAGTAAATTGGTTTCTTGCTTGAAAACTCAAACTTTGGCATGGCACGGAAATGTCTGTCCTGTAATCAACCCGATAGCATCTCCATGGAAACAGTGATTTGAGCTTCGCTGGGCTGGTTTTGGGACGGAGCTGCCTGTCTCACAGTTTGTTGGGCTGTTTATTACATTCATTAGATGTCATCTAACAGGCATTAGTATCTAACAAACAGAATATATAGAAAATGGAATGTATGCAGATGCTCAGTTTTGCATATGTGAAAATGCTGCAGCGAAAAGAATATTCCCTACAGTAATCAGGACTATAGTTATGGCATTTATCATTGCGGCTGGTGACTAGCTCTCATAGGTAATATAATTCTATACATATATCTAGAGCCCTAGATACAGTGACAGAATGAGCGGTAAATAAAACAGCAGTTACCTCCTGCAGTACTATACACAATGACAAGCTTTAAATTAAGATCAAACCGTTTCTCTCACATTCAAAACACGCTGATCCCGTGAAGCTAAATATACACGTTGCAGTGGTGATGTTGCCAGGCTTTTTTTTAACTTTTGATTCACCTTACGAATCAGCCCTAGTAAAGTCACATGGTCGCGCAGAGAATAAGGACGTGTTCTTGACACAAAAATGCTGGTCCCGGGAGAGAGTCTTCATTTGAGCAAAGTAACCTGACTTGCTGCAGCCGAATGAGACACCAGACATGCATGTATAAATAACTATGCGCTGTACGGTATCTGACTTGCTCTTGATAACAGCGAGTGCAATAAAACAAATGAAATCATTAGTTTTACTATTGCCCCAGTTACCATGTCTTCTATACACTAAGGAAGAAGTCCGCAGGCTGTTAAGCGCTAATGAAGAAAGCGTTTAGATAGTTCTTGGAGTAATTTATAAAAACCGCACAGTTACCCTCAATCGCTTCGCCTTTAAACAGTTCAAAGTCGATTTTTCCTCTCCGCTCCCTCTTGCTCCCCATATTGCTTTGTTATTGTTCATTAAAATGACCTCCCGAGGCCCTGTTGTGCTAACAGCCTGGTTATGAGCGTCGCTCCGAGCGGAGCAGGAGGGGCGGCTGCGGTGCGGTGGCCGGCCGTACAAGGCGCTTCATTTGTACCTGGCTAAGTGAGACACTACAGGGCGTCCAGCCCATCTGTGTGAAAATTGCAAACGTATCATATGTCACTACCACAACTGTATAATTGAATTAGGAAGCAAAGAAATGAACAAATGTCACCTACAGGGAACAGGGTATAGTAGGGAGTTGTCGGGGTTATTGGACCCTGGGTCTCTGTCTGCTCACAGCATTATTACTTATTTATTTATTTATTTCCTTTTTTAAAAGTTTGACCTTTCGTTCCCACTTCAAATGAGAGGCACAGACCTTAAAGCAAAGTTTGTCTCTGCAAAAGCATGTCCCCCTCCTACCAGCTAAGCACGGAAGAGCGGGGCAGCGTAGGTGCGCTGAATCTCATTAAATCGCACGCCTGCAGCAGAGTATTGGAAATAAAGCCGCTGAACATTACCGTTGCTAAGCACACAGCTGCCGGCCCCAGCCTACAGATAGCTGTAACATTAAGATTTCCGTCTTTTGTAAAACCGACACACAATATTTCGTCTAGATATTTCTGGGTAATTCTGCAATACACAGAGTACCCTGTCAACTGTTTACAACATACTTTATTTTATTTATTTTATTTTTCCTGAAGATTTCTTTGGTTAATTAAATAACGTAAAACAAAGCAGCATAATCAGAAGTATGGCTTGACAGCCTTGTGTTTGTTTTACCGTAAAGCTATGATAGACCAGTTTGTAACGGATAGAATAGTGGAGAGACCATTTTGTAGAATATAAGGCCCCGTCAGAAGTTGAAAAGCATACCAAAACATCAGCCTGAATCCTACACATCAAGAATTTTAAATATGACATGTACATCAGGGCCGAAATACTCCAGTCCTCAGCCTGTCTGGTGGTATAGCACATCACTGTTCAGTCATTCAGTTACAGCATGTGTTACTGCATGGGAGATGTGTAAATCAGGACCAAAGTACTCCAATCCTCAGCCTGTCTGGTGGTATAGCACATCACTGTTCAGTCATTCAGTTACAGCATGTGTTACTGCATGGGAGATGTGTAAATCAGGACCAAAGTACTCCAATCCTCAGCCTGTCTGGTGGTATAACACATCACTGTTCAGTCATTCAGTTACAGCATGTGTTACTGCATGGAAGATGTGTAAATCAGGACCAAAGTACTCCAATCCTCAGCCTGTCTGGTGGTATAGCACATCACTGTTCAGTCATTCAGTTACAGCATGTGTTACTGCATGGGAGATGTGTAAATCAGGACCGAAGTACTCCAATCCCCAGCCTGTCTGGTGGTATAACACATCACTGTTCAGTCATTCAGTTACAGCATGTGTGTTACTGCATGGGAGATGTGTAAATCAGGACCAAAGTACTCCGATCCTCAACCTGTCTGGTGGTATAACACATCACTGTTCAGTCATTCAGTTACAGCATGTGTGTTACTGCATGGGAGATGTGTACATCAGGACCAAAGTACTCCAGTCCTTAGCCTGTCTGGTGGTATAACACATTACTGTTTAGTCATTCAGTTACAGCATATATGTGAATTCATTCATAGAGCAAGGTTGCAGCCTTACACATGCCCATAGGATGTGAACCAAGAACCTTTCAATTGTAGGTTCTTTATTATTTTGCTACACATCCCACGTAATAGTGCAGTTACTATGTTTATGTTTTAATTAAAAACAAAAACAACAGTAACAAAAGACTCCACATGACTTAAAAACTTCCCTTAAGGTTTAAGTAATCAAGTAGATAAGATCCCAAATTTCTGAATTAAACCAAATGTTCACCTTTTGGGTGGTTGTAACAGTCTGGGTTATTGGGGGGGGGCTCGGAATCAGTGACATTGGGAGTCAATGACATGCATTTATCACTGCTTTGTTCTGTTGTCGGTATTTGTCCCTGGTCTATAGGGACAGTAAATGGACGATGGACGTCCCTCTAACAAGGTGGGGGGGGGGTTTGTCCCTGGTCTATAGGGACAGTAAATGGACGTCCCTCAAACAAGGTGACTTGGAAACAAGTCCAGCTCTCTGTGTCCTGAAGTTTGAGCAGAAGAAAAAAAAACATCTGGTTTGATGGGTGGCAGGTCACAAGGCAATTGAGGACATGTATAACCTGAAGGTTGTTGGTTCAATTCCCAGACAAGGATGTCTGAACTGCCTTTGAGCTAGGAAAGTGAAGTATTTTTTATTAAAGAAATATACAACAGTGTAGTAGGTAAAAATTGTCATCTTAGCAATTATAGCATAAGATCTGAAGCTGGGGGCGTCAGTAAGGACTATAGATCAGACAGCTGGAAGCCCTGTTTAATCCATTCCATCTCCTTACGTCACTAAGGTGGAGAGGGCTTCACGTTCTTATCAGTATTAATTAAACTGCAAGATTCTCATTTAGGGGCTTCTGTTTAGTGGCATAGGAGACAGTTTGACAATGGAGGTGGGACACAACTTACTAATCTAAATGTGAAGGTCTGTTTTTTAAGAAGGATGAATGAATCCAAATTAATTATTGGGAGGTATATGCCCCCCCCCCCCCCCCCCCATCCTGTCTAGTTCCTACATCCCTGCTTGTGTTAATCTGACCTCAAGCGTTTCTACACATGCAAAGAAATATCCATAAATTGGGGTGAAAAAGACAAAAGGTACAGACTGGAAATGGACACAATACAGATAGGAAAAAGCTGCTGAAATGTGGCCTATCATTAAGCCAGTGAAGCAAAAATTCTTTGAACACAGCCAGTTCAAAGCATTACTTTCAGGCAATATGGCCAGCCACACTTGGAAAGACACACTGGGTGATTATAACTGTAACTGCCTCATTTAAAGGCGGAAGATTTCAGGTGTTTGTATTCCCCGCTGGCAGTGGCAGAATTTCAGCTCCATCCTCTCCAACTAATAAAACTGAACTTAGCAAACAACTTGAAATACAACCCTATTTCCAAAAAAAATTGGGATGTTGTGTAAAATGTAAATAAAAATAGAATGCAATGATGTGCAAATCTTATAAACCCGTATTTAATTGAAAATAGAACAAAGACAGCTTATCAATTGTTGGTCAATTTTATTGTTTTATGACACATATATGCTCATTTTGAATTCGATGCCAGCAACATGTTTCAAAAACTTGAGACAGGGGCAACAAAAGACAATAAAAAACTGGAAAAGTCGTGTAATGCTAAAACAAAACACCTGGTTAAATATCTCACAACTAATCAGGTTAATTGGAAACAGGTCAGTAAGATGATTGGGTATAAAAAGAGCCTCCCAGAGAGGCAGAGTCTCTGTGCAGTGAAGATGAAGATGGGGAGAGGTTCACTGCACTGTGCAGTGAAGATGGGGAGAAGGTTCACTGCACTGTGCAGTGAAGATGGGGAGAGGTTCACCACTCTGTGAAAGACTGCGTGCACAAATACTGCAACAATTTAGGAATAATGTTCCTCAATGTAATATTGCAAAGAATGTGAGATTTTCTTCATCTACAGTACATAGTATCATTAAAATATTCGGAGAATCCAGAAAAATCTCTGTACGCAAGGGACAAGGCCAAAAGCCAACACTGGAGAGTCATGATCTTCGGCTCCTCAGGCAGCACTGCATTAAAAACAAACACAATTCTATAGTGGACATCACTGCATGGGCTCAGGAATATGTCTTTGAACACAGTTTGCCGCTGCATCCTCAAATGTGGGATGAAACTCTACCATGCAAAGAAGAAAACATATCTAAACATGATTTAGAAACGTTCACTGACTGGGCCTGAGCTCAATTAAAATGCACTAAATCAAAATGGAAAACTGTCCTGTGGTCTGACAAATCAAAATTTCAGATTCTTTTTGGAAATCATGGACGCCACATCTTCCGGGCTAAAGAGGAGAGGGACCATCCATCAGCAGACAGTTCAAAAACAGCATCCGTGATGGTGTGGGGGTGCATTAGTGCCCATGGCTTGGGTAGCTTACACATCTGGGAAGGCGCCATTAATCCTGAACGATATATACAGGTTTTGGAGCAACATATGCTGCCATCCAGACAACGTCTTTGTCAGAGAAGGCCTTGTATATTCCAGCAGGACAATGCCAAACCGCATTCTGCACGTATTACAAAAGCATGGCTCCGCAGTAGAAGAGTCCGGGTGACAGACTGGCCTGCCTGCAGTCCTGACCTGTCACCCATTGACTTTGCCGCACTATGAAACGAAAAACACAACAAAGGAGACCTCAAACTGTTGAGCACTTGAAATCCTATATCAGGCAAGAATGGGATGACATTTCACTTTCAAAACTCCAGCAGCTGGTCTCCTCAGTTCACAGACCTTCATAGAGTGTTAAAAGAGGTGATGCGGCACAGGGCTCAATCTGCCGCTACCCGGGCAACCCGAGCGACCCGGGCTACCCGAACTACCGGGGCTACCCGAGCGACCCGGGCTACCCGAGCGACCCGGGCTACCCGAGCTACCGGGGCTACCCGAGCGACCCGGGCTACCCGAGCTACTGGGGCTACCCGAACTACCGGGGCTACCCGAGCTACCGGGGCAACCCGAGCGACCCGGGCTACCCGAGCTACCGGGGCTACCTGAGCGACCGGGGCTACCCGAGCGACCCGGGCTACCCGAGCGACCCGGGCTACCCGAACTACCGGGGCTACCCGAGCGACCGGGGCTACCTGAGCTTTTTTGAAATGTGTTGTTGGCATCAAATTGAAATTTAGCACATATTTGTCATAAAACAAATCAAGCAAATGCCTAGACTTTGTTCTATTTTCAGTCAAATATAGGTTTATATCATTTATAAATCATTGCATTCTGCTTCTATTTACATTTCACACTGCATCCCAACTATTTTGTAAATGGGATTGTAGTTAAATAATAATGTTTAATTAAGATCCATCATTCCATCATCTGCTTATATAGTATTGCACTTAAACATGCATAGAGCAAAAGACAGTTGATTAGATTTATCGAGATGATTTTTTTATAAGCAGTCCACAGTCGACCCTTTTCCCACTAACAGCTTTTCCACAGATAATCACTGCTCTTCATTTGGACACTTAGTTGGAGAGCTCTGCCTTAACCTGGATGAGTGAGAAGCTTTATGTTTTCAGCAAGATCTACTTGACACTCCGTACTCTGTGTATGAATTTCATGTGAAAAGATGGTCATTTATCAACAGAAAATCACCATAAATATCCATAAGTCTATGCAGCTGCAAGGGCTCTGTGATTCTTCAACCTTTCCTGTTTTAATATATAAAAATGCTTGATTATTTGATTATTACACTGTGACCAAACAGCGTACGCTAATATAAGTGTATGAATACACACCCCTCAGAACCACGCCACTCCATCTTGATTTACACATGACAACGGAAAAATGTAGATTTTCCTGCCACATTTTGCTCTAAAAGCTGAATTAAAGCTCAAAAATTGTGTCCAATTTCCAGAGCTCAACCAAGGAAGAAAGTGCCTTCTGACCGCACACCAATATATATATAATCCCGTAGCTGGAGCCTGAGTTTGCAGTTTCAGCAGCATTCTGCTGGACTGCACAGGCGGTTATGGAGGGATACTGTAGGAGTCCCACGTCTCTCTGATGGGATGTCAGTAACAATGGCCAGGCTTCCAAGATAAAATACCCTCCATCCACCCATCAACTTCTGCCTTCTTTTCCAGTACCGGGTCCCAGGCGAAAAAGAGTACAAGCAACCTTGAAATGTATCTTTCTTCTATTAATTAAATATGATTACACGCTTTTTATTTGTTTCTGTCGTTAGGTACATTTATGACTGACATATCTGTTTAAAGATAAGATCTATGTAATCACTCTGTGTGTTTTTAGGGTACTTTCCAGAAAGGAACTTTCCATCATCAGAACTGTACTTTCGTTGGTTTGCCAGCAATTTACATAAGTGTGTAATTAAAACTGAATTGTTTATTTTTTTCAAAGGTGACTTTTTTTTGTAAAATGGTTAAAGAACACCTATGGGAGATTTTCAGATGTATTTATGTTAAGCCAAAGCTTCTGCTTTAGTAGTTTGAAAGTCAAAGACAACTTTATCGTTACTGTGCACATACAAAATGAAATGAAGTAGTCAGCTGCCTTAGTACAAGCATCACACATAGAAATAGTATTAAAATGGACATAGAATAGAATAAGTAATCAGGGTCATACATACATATACATGCGTATACACTTATGTGTCTGGACACATCTGCTTTTAATGCATTTTTCTCTGTTTCAGCTGTATTATTCACCTTATAGTAAAATGCCTCAAGGCAATGAAAGATGTGGCCGCCTGGAATGCTTCTCCAACAGACCTGAAGGAGTTTCCACAAGTTCTGGGCACAAGTTGGCTTCCTTGCTCTTACTCTTTGATCCAACTCATCCCAAACCAGCTGTGTGTGGTTTAGCTCGGGGGGGGATTGTGGGGGCCAGGTCATCCGTCACAGCGCTCCACATATTTCCTTCTTCGGAAGATAATACTCACTACATAATCTCGAGGTGTGCATAAGGTCATTTTCTAACATGATTTTCAGTACAGTAGGTGTATCCAGATTTTGACTGGTACCGAATACATTATACACACAGATGAGCCAAAACATTATGGCTACCCCCACCCTGAAGATGGCGCACATCAAGGTTTGGGATGCGCCACACGGTAAGCTAACATTCAGTACTCGCAGTCAACATGCTGAATGCAGAAGAAATGGGCAGAGATGATGATCTGAGTGACTCTGACAAGGGCCAAATCATTATGGCCAGACGTGTGGGTCAGAGCATTTCTGAGACGGCAAGGCTTGTGGGTCGTTCACGGTCAGCCATGGGGAGCCTGCCGAGGGCAGCCGGAGGTAGGAAAAACTATGAACCGCCGACAGGGACATTGTTTACTATTAATTTTGATTTCATTACACACGAAAAGTGCAAACAGGAGCTGGCTGGGGAGCAGTTTATATCCCAATGAAGAGAGTACTTATTTATAACTTATTTATATAGATGGTGATGGGAATTTGGGATATTCTGTCTAGCAGTGTCATGGATGTACAGTTTGTCTAATTATTTGTACCAAATCGTATTTTACAAACACGAAACGAATAAACACTCATGTAAGCTTCACGTTTTGTGACATTCTTAACCCTTTTTTTGTTTCCGCACATCTATGCCAGTCCAGTTCAATTCCAATTCAGTATTTGCGTTGATTACGTAAGAACGAATGGGAAAAGCAGCGTGACCCACCCAGGAGCATGACGGACCAGAAGAGGATGTTTGTACAGATTTGCTGATCTACAGGCCTTTTCTGACCATGCAATGCTGGTTCATTAGAAGGCCTTACGGTCTTACACAACAGCAGAGAGCCTTAATACAGACTGCAATATAAATAACTTTTCTATCCATCCATCCATCTGCGGTAAATGCTGGATCATTGCACCATCTTATAGCTTCTGGTGGCAAAACTCAAACAGATAAGTGGCTGAGAATCTGCCTTATATAGGAAGGTTAATAAAATTGAGCTTTTGTAAGATGGTCCTTTATATGCTTCAAGATCTTTGCTGTGAAAGATTATTTTTTATAGGATGGATGTCGTTTTCAGTCTCAGTCACCTGCAGTTTTTAACTCCATACCCGAGTTAGAGTATAATGCTGTCTCAGACCCAAATAAGTGAAAGCAATGACACAGCAACAGTCATATTTTATCTAAGCAAAGGCAAAGGACTTAAGGGAGCAGCTCTGATTGCTGTCCTGGGATTTGAACTTGTAACTTTCAGCCACAGCGCCGCTTCTGCAGCCAGCGCACGCCCTGCTCAAAGTTACCCTGCACTCCGTCTGAAATGACCACTGCCCTCTTCTGTAGCTGCTAAAATTGGACAATCGACGGGCCACTCCCGGAGCTGGACGAAGAGTCGGGCTCAGGAGTCATTTTCCTTCCTGAAAAAAGCTGCACCCCAGTTCTTTCATATTACTTGCAACATTTTAAAGCCACGGACTTTGTTTCACACATTCTTATTAATGTAGCAGTGTTTTCTGCACCATAGTCTGTGTCACTGTCACACGTCCTGTGTACATATCCAGTTGTACTTAACTGTTTTATAGAAACAGTTTTCATCAAGTTACATTATGAAATCATGGGAATCGGAAAAATGAAACATTAAAATTAGATGCTTTTTGAGCATTCATTTTATGTACTGGACTCAATTCTATTATGTAGGCCTACAGCAAAGCTACCAAGTCACACATTTTAAATATAT
>JAODJU010000108.1:486360-501865 GCA_026776725.1 Gnathonemus echidnorhynchus | reverse complement strand
ATACCATTATGGATAATTATGGGTTATCCTTGGTTTTTGTTTCGAGCTAAATGCTGTTGTTGTTGGAAGAAAATGCACCATTTCAGCATCTCAGCTAAAAGCCATTAAGCTGTTTTGAAACTGACCCTTAAATAAATCAATGGGTGTGATGACTTGGGGCTGAATAGTATTGGACCCATTTAAGTAAGCCAACAATCCATTTCTTTCAAATAATGTTCCCACAAAGCATTAATAATAGCTTTTTAATTCACACACTAAACATTTCTCGTAATATGTTTCCTCTAACTCTAAAGGCTTATTTGTTTTAATTTAATTTAACAGTTGTAAATCAAAGTGGTTATAAATGTTTTCAGGTTTTTTCAGGATTTTTTCCACATTCTTCAAATTCTAGTATTTTCCCTTCCAGTGCATGAGCCCTTCAACCATGGGCATCGTTAAACCTATTTAGGGTGGGCTTCAGCCCCCCCAAAATGATCCCAAGCCCCCCCTAAAAATACAGTAATTATCATACTATATTTAAATTATATATCCATACATTTCATACAAGATATCACAGAGCGCAGGTAGGCACTTAACAAATAGAAGCAAGACTACGAATTGAAATTTAAAATAAACGAGTAGCTTTTATCCGCAGTTCAACAGAAAGAAGTGGTCAGATAATTTCATTGTCAGGGGTTGTGAGTAGGTGTCAATAACTGTTAATTGCTTAACTTTACTTATGTTTCCTTAAATGAAAGGAAAGCGACGTTGTTGGCTATTTTAAAACTAATTTAGACTAAATTGTCGGTATAATGCTGCTGTTATAATTGGTTATTGTGATCAAAAACTTAATGGTAAGTACAACAGCAAAAACAGGAACACTTACCATTAAGTGGATATATTTGTACAACAGCAAAAACAGGGACACTGAAGCTCAGTTTATATACCAGATGGATATACGAAAGTATTTTGAAAGATTGAGGGAGAAGCAGGAGAGTGGCAGGGGAGCTGACACTGAGGGAGCCTTCTAGATTAATGTGATAATAAAATTAAAGAAGCCTGTTTAGGTTTGGTGAATAATTTTCAGCCCTCTATATGCGCTAATTCCTTCCTACAACCCTAAGGGCTAAGCCCCCCTTGTCTTTCAATCCTAGTGACGTCCCTGTCTTCAACCATCCCTGTTATCCTCAGTTCAGCCTAGCTCTAAAACGCACAGCGAGCACTTTCCAACACATTACCACTGCGTCTCTCTTGAATCCCTTTTTAAAAAGCATAGTCTAAATAATGCGTCCGTTTTCTATGTAGGCCTACAATTACTATGCAGATGAGAGCAAAATAATTATGTAAGTTAAAGTTAAATTGCGTATAAAATTAGCTACAGGTTTAGTATATTATATTTCGAATTCAGTTATTCATGTAATGAGTATCACATATTATATATAAACGGCCCCTCTTCTTGTTAATGGTTCGGTCTAGTTTCCATGGAAACCCTGGATATACAAAGTACTCGAGGTGAGGCATTGAACGCGCGCGGTGATAAAAGGCAGGTATTAGCTAATGACCAAGTAAATTCTTATTACAGTGGTGCTTATAATTTTAAATATCATGTATAAATGGTATACCTTTTGCACAATTTCAACAACATTACCTTTTTATAACACGAATCCATAGTAAAGTTTAGGTGTTGTTTCGCTAGTAGCTTGATAGCATGTCTAGTAAGCTAACTGAGCAGTTTATTGTTGAACTAGTAGTGTGTCATTTTTGAGAAGTTGCATATTGTTGTCGGGTATCACATATTGGTTTTATCTTTTTATGAGGTATTATTTTTTTGTAGTTTTAAACTGCTCGCTTTTTCAGTCTAGCTAACGAAGAATGGTATACAATTTATTGCAGCAAATTATAATATAGCCCTTTTTCCCCATTTGTTAAATGTTGTGTTTAAATTATATTTTTATCGATAAATATAGATGGTGTACTACTAATATCTAAGAAAGTTTTAAATGTAAGGGCTTACTCTCCTCACACAATAAGAGTCTTGTTAATTTAGATCCTGGCACCAAGTTCAAATGGATCTCGTGGAACGTTTTCCTGAGGATATATCCGATGTCTCACCCCTCCTTGCTGAAGATGCACCCCAGGGTCCCAGGATGGATGAGGAGATGGCTGGTATATTCTCTTCTGTTCTTTTTGTGGAGACAGGATGAGGGTTGTATTGTCTGGGAAGAATGACAAATGGATTAAAGCATAAAAAGCTGACCTCTTTTGATTTATAAAGTCTGAGCAAACAGGCAAGGGTAGGTCCTAAAATATCAAATGTGTGCGTCCTTAATTCTTTACGGAACAGTAAGGGGAAATCAGCCAAAGCTATAAGGAAATCTCAAAATGAGAATGTTATGCACCACTGGGCCGTATCATATGTAATGTATGACAATAAAGTTTTGTGTGCAGTTCTATTTATTAATAATTTTAATTATGCTCATTAACAAAATATTTAAAAAGTTATGTTCATATTGGATCGATGATCCTTTGGAATTGATAGTGGACATTCCAGTTGATTTGCAGTAACATTTGCACATGAGTTCATTTAGTTAGCTTAGCTTAGCTGGCCTACATAACATAGGTTAGTTACGATGCTTCGATTTTGATTAGAAACAGCAGATGAACTAAACTAGTAAATCTACTGATGAGGAATGCAGACCAGTATAAAATCCCATTTTCAACTAGCTGCTTAGGTGTTTCTGTATCAGACCGACGACACAGACATCAGACATTGTCAGTTTTTTGTTTAGAATTATACTGAAAGTTGAATTTACGTATATTTTCAAGTAAATGTTGGCAACTGTGAAAATAAAGGAAGTACGCATATACTGGTCTCATGTTTAAGTTAGTTTTAAAAAATACCATTCCATCATCACATTATGCAACGACATCATCAGCACGCTCCTTAGCTTTTTCAAGGTGCAAGGCAAAACGGGAAAGCAAGTACAAAATGGTTGTCTATAAATTACAAAGTGTAAGAAGAGGAATTTTCATTAAGTACAGTCCTTCGCAAACCTTTACAGGCTCCGGGCATATTATTATTTCTATTATAAAAATGCACTTTTATGCGTGATGTGGGGCTCAGACCGCAGGTTTACCGAAACGTGGGAAGTTGATCAAATGAGTCATCCGTCAGCCTTTTCTCAGCAGACACATACAGTACACGTGTAGCACTCGCCGAAAAAGGGCTGCGGGCTGGAAAGCTTGTTTCCCCTTGAGAAGGGTCCTCACAGCCCTGCATTGGTTTGGAGTACATTTTCTTGGCATGGGTTAGGTCTACTCAACCGCTTATAGGGCAGCTTAAAAGCCAAGCCGTTCTGAGCGGTGACATGCATCCGGTGCTGAAGAATTTCTGTTCCGATAGAAGTGGAATCTTCCGGAGTGTCATCTTTTACAGGGTGCAAGTGGTCACAGAATGGTTTGATGAGCATGGAAACACCATAAACCATATGCTATGGGTGACTCAGCCAACTGATCTCACTCCAACTGAGCACTTCTGGACAATTCTGGAGCAGTTCCTGAAACAGCATTTTTCACCACTGTCAACAAAACACCAATTAATGGAATATCTTGTAGAAAATTTGAATTTCGTCTTGTTAGGATATTTGTGGATGCTTGTAGAAACTATGCAAAGATGATGACCCAACCCTCCATTATGACATTTTAATTATGTTTGTTTTGATTATCTAAAAATATGCATTTGTACCATTATAGACACCTTTCTCTTTGAAATGTGTTGTAATGCACAGAATAGTATTGTGTGCAAGGCCTCTAGTGGGTAAAAGGAAATTAAAATAATCATGATTTTGCATTTTTATTTGTAAATGTTTTGGCTTTTGTAACTGTCATCTAAATGGCTTCATTAAGAACATTTGTTGGATAAATAATGTAAAATGTAATTAATTTATTGAAATATTGCTCTAAATTTGATTCACAGCTGATGACACTGAAGAGGAGGCCTTCAGGGACACAGATAAATTGTTTCCAGTGCTTGTAGATGAACTGGCTGAATCGGATTCTTCCACAAGTCGGTTTGTGTCACGTATCAGTGCGGTGATTTTGGGGTTTCCGAATACTAACATATGGGCTGGTAATTGCTGTTTTTCCTAAAGAAAGCAGCTTTTCCATTTGCTTTTCTACACTGGAATTTGTCATAGGCAGATAGAGCATTGCAGAATTAATTTAACAGTGCAGAAGACGGAGTTTAGTAGTGTGTATGATCATGTGAATTATTGTGTCTTTCCAGAGATGTGATGGATGATGTTTGAGATACAGAACGAGGGTGATAATTCAGTCTAACTGCTGAAGCTCACGCAAATCTGATTTTTGTTCCTTATATAACTCGTTCAGGTGTTGCAGTGTCATGCTTGGGGAAATCAGCTGCATCGCTCTGCTCTTGTCCACCTCTTTTGTTGTATAAGGGAGGGAAACGACTTTGCCTTCTCAACCAGAGACCGGCACGTCAAGAGGAGCTATGCAGAGCGAGCGCGGATGTTCAAGCTGCGACGGAACCTGGACCAGCTGGACTCCCTCTGCAGGCAGAACCAGCATGAGGTCCAGATAGTCAGGTCCGGAGCCTGCTGATGATTAGCCTCTCCCCTGTGATGCAGAACCCTTCAGCCCCATTGCTATACCCCACATCCACTTTGAACAGAGGGACATTTTCCACATCAGCTGATTTGGCTATTTAAATCCCTCCTTGGCGCTAAAAATGTTAGCATGACACAACATGTTTCAGCTTATTTCCCCCTTTATTCATAAACAGGCTATCAGTATCTAATGAGTTGTTATGCAGCACTGAGCTGAAAGCAAAGTGTTTGGCGTTGTGACCAGCAACAATTTAGGAAGCTGCAATGTATTATGGGAGCGTGTAATGACACTTCATTGAAGTATGGCTATTTTTGAACCGTTCGATGTGTTTTCCCTAAAATGCTTTTTCCAGGGACAGCCTGATTCAGTTAAATATGATAACAGTATATCGGAATCATTACCTAGCGATACAGCGGCTTAAAATATCTGGGGGGGGGGCTGACACACTGGCTTCAGGAATGACAGGAATTATTCCTCCCAGCTTCTTGCAGCCTGTGAGCAGATTGCGGTGTTGCAGCTCATTAGATGGCGAAGGGGGCGCGCAGTGGGCTGCCAGGAGCTGATAGATGACTGTGGACAGAGGAGCGGCGTGAGCACGATTGGCATCTTTCTCGCTCCGGTGCACCTTTGGCTGTCCGCGGCTGTTACAGTGGGCCGTGCTGTAGGGGGAAGCTAAAATCGCTTTCCCCCCCGGCTGTCTCTTTACCCCTGGAAAATGTTATTCTAAGTCGCCCGCAATACTGCGCTCCGTCACAGCCGTGCTGAACGGCATCACGGGAAGGCAATGACCTGAACGCAGAATTCCATTCCACATGGGGTTCCTCTGAAGTTTCCCCGTTCTTCCAAAAGACCTATTGACTTATGTGTAGTGTTTAGTGAAGTTTAAACTCCTCGCCGTTTTTGATTTTTTTTTTTTTCCAAATTTATTTTGGTCCATCCATACATTTCAGTACCTGTTTGTCCTGTTCAGGATCACGGGAATGTATTTTGTTAATTAATAAAATATGTATTCATAGATATTGATCATCTTCATGGTAACATGACAGATATGGTCTCCTGGGCATTGTTCTTGAATTCTGTGTGCTGTCTTGCAGGGAGGAGCTGAACTCGTGCCAGATGCATTTAGCTGAGCTGGAGGAGCAGAGCCAGAGGGTGGAGCAGGAGATGAAGCAGTGTGATGGGGGCAGCAACATGTGTGTACGGTGGCTGGGGGGACAAGCAGCACGTGAAATCACTAAAGAGGTGGCAAATTGGGGAGTAACGTCCAGAGGTGGGTAGTCCTGGTCCAGAGAGTAAAAGTCCAGACCAAGATTTTGTTTCAACTTACCAGTTGAGTATAAAGAATGACTGTCACAGAGTACTCAACTGAGTGGTTGAAACAAAATCTTGGTCTGGACTTTTACTCTCTGGACCAGAGCCACCCACCTCTGGTAATGTCTCATGAATGATGTTGGCCACACATGGAACTTCTTTGGCAAAGTGAATTATCTTACACAAGTAAACAGTGATTATAGAGAAGAATTTCTGAAAATTCCTTGGGGATCCCTTCATATTGAGGGACCTTCAAATTGGGGAACCTCCAAATTGCGGAATCTTCAAATTGGGTAACACTTTACTTGAGGGGAAACAAATAATGTACTTCATGTATTAATTAACCAGAAACTAAGTGTTAGTAACATATTGATCCCATGTTTCATCATCATAACCAATCATAACAGTCCATGTATTTCATGCAATTACTATATTTGTTTATGATTTATACGTAAGTAGGAACTGAGTTACTGTAAAATGTTACCTCAGATTGTTTTGGTGAGGGAATTGTTGACGTAAGTTGTTGATGTTTATGATGCTCGTTATACTACCAAGCGGATTTACAGCTGAATATACTGAGCACCATACTGACTCTCGAAATTTAAACAAATACTTGGAAATTGAATGTTTCAGGAGAACATATTGTGTATTGCTTGGTCATTTTCCATTTGGCCAGTTACTGGCATCCATCCACACATTTGTTCCGTGAAGAACATATCATCTTAATTTTTCTGGCTAACACTGAACCACTCTGGACAAAATAGTTACAGAGACACCCAGAGTGGACAAAAATCTCTAAGGAAGCCTCAATATAGAATAGAAGAAAGAGGTTTTTATTTAGATAAAACAACAAGTCCTACCGGATTAAACAGGGTTATTCAGAAATATTTTAAAGCGCACATGAATATTATCTAAATATCACATGACAATTTAAATTTAGCTGATAGCGCTTTCAGATCTGAGTATACAAGCAAAATGATAAGTAATTATAAGAAAAAATCTACCCTGTAGGACCATTAGAGATATGAGTCGCTGAAATACCTTTATTCTATTTTTAACCAAACATGTCAGTCTTTCATATCTCCTTTTTATACCATTTTGTGTGTGTGTGTGTGTGTGTGTGTGTGTGTGTGTGTGCGCGTGTGTGTGTGTTTGGACACATCTGCTTTTAATGCATTTGTCTTTATTTTAGCTGTGTTATTCACCTTATAGTAAAACGCCTCGAGGCAATGAAGTAATACATATCAAATATAGCCAACAGACCAAGAGAAGTGTCAACATCTCAGAGTTTTCTCAAATTTTAGTCTCTTCAAAAACAGCCCCCTTTTGCTTCACTGACAGCATTGCAGACTCCTGACATTCTTTCAGCCAGCTTCCAGATGTAGCCGCCCGTAATGTTTCTCCAACAGTCTTGACGGAGTTTCCACAAGTTCTGGGCGCAAGTTGGCTTCCTTGCTTTTACTCTTTGATCTAACTCATCCCAAACCAACTCTATAGGGTTTTAGTCAGGGCGGGATTGTGAGGGCCAGGTCATCTGTCACAGCACTCCATGTTTTTCCTTCTTCACTAGATAATACTCAGTACATAATCTTGAGATGTGCATAGGGTCGTTATCTTGTTGAATAATAAATGGTTATAAGTAAAAATATATATATATATATATATATATATATATATATATATATAAGGGGAGTGTAAGGGTGAGAGTAAATAATACAGGTCCTTTCTGTGGTTTCACAGGGCATCAGTGTTGCGCCTGATGGCCGAGCACCAGCGACTGTGTGTGGAGCTTCAGGATGGAGAAGAGCAGAAGTCTCACCTCACTCAGGTCCTGCGGGAGCATGAGTGAGTCACACATCAACACCACAAACCTCCTTCCTTCCCTGGCTTCCAAGTTTAAATCCAAAGTCTCATATGACAGCCCAAAAACCACAGCAAAGCTCTTCTCAGGGCAGGAGATGTAGTATATCTCAGAAGGGTATTTAACTGGTATCTTTTTATGAAAACATCCTGCAGAAGTGGAATGGGGTGTATGAAAAACCATGCCCGCTAACTGACAGAATAATTTACCTATTAAGAGTGGATTAAAATTCTAAGCTGATTTAGAGGAAGAGTGATTCCTTTATTGGCATCATATGGGCAGCAAATACAACAAAATTTAATGTTGGCATGTCCCAACTTGCTCTCCTATTAGATACAGACACATATACAGGTGAAAGCAAAGCTTGGGGTCATAGTGCAGGTCAGAGTGTAGGCCAGAGTATTCGAGAGAAGGTCAGAGCATAGGTCAAAGTGTAGGTCAGAATATTCAAGTGTAGGTCAGAGTGTAGGTCTGAGTGTTCAAGTATAGGTCAGAGTGTAGGCCAGAGTGTTCCCGTGTAGGTCTAAGTGTATGTCAGAGTTTAGGTCAGAGTGTATGTCAGAGTATTGGACAGAGTGTAGGCCAGAGTACAGGTCAGAGTGTATGTCAGAGTGTTGGTCAGCCATTTAGCCAGAGCCTCTGGAATAGTTTTTGGGGTTAAGGCCCAGGCTCATGGGCCCAGCAGTCATAAGGCTACTCTGCCAGCCATGGGATTTGAACTGATAACCTGCAGAGCCAGAGACCACCCCCATTTATGATATTGATATTATTTATCAGTTTATTTCATTTAAAAGCTATTTAATTCATGCATGCTGGAGTTCAAGAAAATGTGAGCTTTCTGTTACACTGTGAGGCTTCTGTATTCAGCCAGTTGGGAAGCTGATTTCCGGAATTCATGGAGAAGTATGTGTCAAAGGCTGAATAGATTCAGACTGAGCGGTGCTTGCCTGTGTGGCATCATTGGGCATTGTTCTGGGCTCTCAAGCTCTCATATTTCTTGGGATTGTCTGTCTGTGTTTGTGTGTGTATGTATGCAGCTGTCTGTATGGGTAAAAACAAAGTTTTCCTACACAACTATAAAAACAGTCAGTGTATAATAGTAAGGAAGTGAACCTGCTGCATGCACACTGAAGCATCTCAGCATTTCCATGTCTTTTATAGCATTGCTGGTTACGTATGTACGGGTTAGAACAGTAATGCTACACGAATTGAAAAAAATGGATTCAAATATGACTGGAAACACACCCCACTTTCTCAACCAACACTGCCCTGTTGTGTATTGGTTTGCACTCTTTTCAAATGGCAAAAACATCCTCCAGATCTGATTCATGGGTCAACCCACCACAGGGTGGCGCTGTGTCAGGTGGAGGTGGAGATGAGCCGCCACTCCCACTTGGAGAAGGAGGTGCAGCTGGAGGTACAGGACTGGGAGGCAGAGCAGGAGGAGAAAGTGGCTCACAGGCTACAGAAGGAGAGGGAGGCTGTGCAGAGGAGCCAGCTGAGGGAGCAGAAGGAGAGACGGTAAAGTGCCCATGTCAACTAGTGTGACAGGTAGTGTGACAGGCTGGTTGTGGGACCTGGGGAACCTTCACTCTGCCTTTGCATGTATATAAATACCAGGTCCTTTATCCAGCCACTAGCAGCTCATATTACACCCGGAGCGCAAAGGACTCCCAAAAGTATAAGTAATCACACTTCACCTCATACTTCTGGGACCCGGGTTCGAGTCTCCGCCATGTGTGTGGAGTTTGCATGTTTTTCCTGTGTCATCGTGGGGTTTCCTCTGGGTTCTGTGGCTCCCCCCACAGTGCTGAGGTTAATTGGAGTTGCCAAATTACCCATTGGGGTGTGAGTGTGCCCTGTAATGGGCTGGTGGCCCATCCTGAATCGCTCCCTGCCTAGTCCCTGTAGCCTCTGGGATAGGCTCCAGACTCCCGCACCCGTGAATAGGAGAAGGGGTTACAGAAATGGATGGATGGAAACCTGAAGGCTCAGTCAGGGGACATCCTAGAAGAGGGACATTCATGTGGTCACCAGAAATTAGCATGGACTTGCAGAAGCAATGGCCTCATAATGAAATGAAGTCCATTCATCCATTCATCCAGAGCCACCTTCAGTATATGGTCATGGCAACTAAAGTGAACTGTGTAGGTGAATCAACATATATGGGCAAATATGCATACATGGTGTTATGGCTGTGAAAATGAATGGATTAATTGTATTTGGAAAAATTACATATAGAAATTTCTGGAAAATTTCCCTGATAGGGAACAGTCCTCTTTGATGCAGTCAGGCATAGTCAGGAGTTTGGTTTCGAAATGCATTATGGAGTGATGTAGATTAATGGGTGTAAGGAACTGTGGCCACTGACAGGTTTATCTTTCAGGTCGTATAATGGCTGTAAACACAGACAGATGTATTTTTTATGCATCATAATAGCTGTTAGAAGCAACAATAGCAGATACCTGCTGTTCAATATAAGAGGTGTAATAAGCTATAAACACTGACAGATGGAGTGTAATACAAATGACCAGAGGATGCAACCTGCATCAGTCTTGGCGTCTGAGTCCCCTCTTCTGGTGTGACATCATCACTGCATCATGTCAGTGGGCTTCACTGAGAAGCACCTCGGTATTACCAAAGCTACCATGTGTGACATCATCACTGCATCATGTCAGTGGGCTTCACTGAGAAGCACCTCAATATTACCAAAGCTACCATGTGTGACATTATCACTGCATCATGTCAGTGGGCTTCACTGAGAAGCACCTCAGTATTACCAAAGCTTCTGCGTGTGACATTATCACTGCATCATGTCAGTGGGCGTCACTGAGAATCACCTCAATATTACCAAAGCTACCATGTGTGACATCATCACTGCATCATGTCAGTGGGCTTCACTGAGAAGCACCTCAGTGTCACCAAAGCTTCTGCGCATGTGCTGCACTCACATTCATAACTGATTTCTTTCACACAGTCAAGGGAAAACTACTGCTGTAGACTCTGATATATCTGATATATTGTTTTACAAAATGTCATTCCAGCTTGTTTAGAGCCATCAGTCATTTATGACAGTCCTGTAGTACACTGTCATCGGACCCCAAGCGTCAGGTTGTGAGGCAGTAAACATTCCCCCTGGTGTCTGTCTCTGTGAAAGGAGCATCATGACCAAGCTGAGCAGAACTGTAGCATCATATTAGCAATCAGTAGCATCACACCACTTTCTTCTTCTGCAACCGAACTACTCTGACTGATGACATATGAGTGAGACAATGACAGCTGGTTCCACCACTTTTCTCAGTACTCATTTTCTCCTACAAGTATTTTGAAAAAAGGAGAGATGTTTCTAAGTGCAAAATAATTAGCATGTTTGTTTTTATGCCCTTGACTCTGAGTGTGTGAGTTTGCATGTTAGGAATCTTGAAATTTCCCTTAGTGTGTGATTTGATGGGAGAGCGAGTGTCTGCATTATGACGGGCTGATATCCAGTGCAGGGGCCCCCTGTCTTGTGCACTGTGTGTCCTGGCATCGGCTCTCGATTTACCACCTGGGTAAACATGGGATACAGATGCATGGATAATTAGTCACAGTCTTTCCGTCTGCATTTATGTTTTAATATCTTTATGATTAGCCATGTACTACCACTTCGGAGATTATTTTCTGTGTTATCAGTTATAAAAAACAAATGAAATATCTTCCACTTAACCAGCGGCGTCAGAAATAGGGGAGATGGGGGGGGGGGCGTCCCCCAGTATCGGTAGATACCTCCCCCCATAAATAAACAAATAATAGCGTGTTTCTTATCTTGTATTATGAATCCGCGCATTACTGAGGCCAATTAGCTGCCCGCGCAGAGCACGAGGACAAAACATATACGAAGATTGTAGTCCTGTATCAGACAAAATCATTTTATAATATGGATCAGTTATTTTTTTAGTCATGTTTAGTAGTGAACGTGTCCCCTAAACAATGTTAGTCTTATTTTGCACGATCGAGTCTTTATTATTCTAAAAATCTTTCTAATATCACATCCTATTCCATATGTGCCTATTATGACATCATAATATACACCCCCCCGCCCCACCACCAGGGCAAACTCACCCCCCCCATTGTCAAACTGCTCCTGATGCCACTGCACATAACTCAGTATTACCAGCTGTCAGTGCTGCATGTACACCTTTGTGTAGATACACATGATGAGAGGATTGTACAGTATTAGACATGGCTGGCTGACTGGTGTCGCTTATCTGTTTGACGGCAGGAAGCTGGCAGCTGTCATGAAGGAGCAGCAGGAGAGCCGCCGGAAGGCCAGAGAGGATGTCAGGGCAGGCAGGCAGAGAGCTTCCGTGTTCCTCAAGCAGACCCTGACCAGGTAGGCCCTCTATCACTGCAGGACCACCTTCTGTCTTACCCGACATCTCCACCATGGACTAATACAGTTGGCTCTTTCAGATTCCTCCCAAATTTATCCCCCACCTCACCTTCTCAAGACAATGACTTCTTGAGTTCTTAATACAGTGTTCACAGCAAGTCTTGGGATTCTTGCTTAATTTTGCAACAATGATGCAAATTTATTGGTTTCATAACAAATGTCCACTAACAAACAGTGTTTAACAAATATGCATATATCTTCCACACAGACATTTTCTTTTAAAGTGTCGTAATTTTTTTTGACTAATTCAGGTTTTCCATCCAGTTCTTTTCTTGCCACTTTGTTATTAATTGCAATTGTAGTTATTGCCTCCCAGTGGGATCCTAAACACAATTGTTTGGTGTTTTATGTTATTGCAGAGGTGTTACCAATGAAAATTCACCCAGTGAGAGAGCTTATCAGTGAACTTTTTACTCAGAACAGCTCTTTTAGATTTGGGTTTCAAGTTATTACTACTTGAAATTAATGTTTTACTTAAAACTACTGGTTGTTTCTAATGTAATATATATTTTTAGTAAACAAATGAATAAAGTAATGATTTGTTATAAAACCAGTAAATTTGCAACATTGTTACTGAATTAAGCAAGCATTCCAAGACTTTCTGTGAGCTCTGTATGTGTCCTTTGTCATTTCTGTAAGCATGGTGTCTGTTTACATTTGTAAGTATAAAGATTAATGACCTACAGCAGAAAAATTACAAATATACTGATCTCACAAACAGGACTAACAGTGCAATGTCACCATGTCCTATTCCAGGAATACTTATAAAAACTGCAGTCCCTATGTTTTTAGATATCAGAGAAACTTCTGGCACCAGGTCTGACACTGAGTTAGTACAATATATTGGAATGTTCTGTGGTGTTCACGAAGGAGTCTGTTATTGAAAGAGAGGAGTGGTTAAGGCCCTCACGTCTATTCACAGGAGTCATTGGATGTTTCTCAGTATGAAGAACGTAAAGATCGTACTTCTGGTCTTGGCAAGACTGGTCTCCCAAGAACGGACTTGGGGTGCAATGAATCATGGGATTGGTCTCATTTAGCTAGGATGCAACCGATTTATCCATGATATTTGGAGCGGGGCAAGAATGACATGTGGGGATTTTTACTGTCCTCCGTACCTCAGTTCTGTACTGGAACTGGTCTGTGGTGATGGAAGATGACGTAAAACGGCTACACAAGAACAGGAGTATGGTCAAGTACGCATGTTGAGAAACAGACATTCTGCCATGTGCTGAAGTCAGTACACCTGCATCAATCACTGCACCAACTAGCCAGCTATATAGGAGTCAAAAATGGAAAACCACTATGGGTAAATGTTTCTTAAAGTATGCTGCACATGTGCTGTAGAATTCATCAGGAGAAGGCTGCAAAGGAACAGGAAAGTCAAGAGCTGATGTCCAAACGGATGCAGGCGATCCTTTCTCTGAAGTCCAGCATCACAGCCATCCAGGTATGATAAGCTTCAGAAGTCATCTCTTTTCTCAGGTTCATGTGTCAAGATTACTTAGCTGAAGTATTCGTACGTAGACTTCAAACTAAATCTCTTACAGAAGAGTGTTTTAGCCAAGAGAACGGGCCGCAATGTTGTATCTGCTGAGACCTGGTGTTGACATTTTCACTGAGGAATCATTCTCAGCTGTCGAGGCAAAATTTTTGATCCCCGCAAATAGCATTTCATTAATTTATAATAAGTGTCTGGATTTATTTAACTGAGAAGTACAGTGATGGTATAAACCCCGCCCCCCCCCCTTGGAATCTACAGTATGTTCTATTATTGCTCCCCTTCCCCCCCAACCCAGTGATTTCCTAACACCAACAGCCTAATCCCAGGAGCCAAATGTGACCTAACCCCCCCAGAATGATATACCCACTTTTGAAGCACACAGTAGGTTGCAGACCACAAATAACGAAAGCAATCAGATGACGATGAAGCACAGCAGTTAAGTGTCTGGGGTAACAACTTGACGATGTTATATTCTTGAGAACAGCTGTGTGCTTGGCACACACCATCTGATATCTGTGTTACAGGAGAGCCTGCAAGTAAAGCAGGCTAGGGACAAGGGTTATGCCTTAAAGCGAAAGGAGGAAGAGAAGAGTTTGATAGAAAGACTGCAGCTGGAAGGAAGTGATGTCACAAAGTTTATGTACCAGCAAAAACACCTTAAGGACTTTCACAGGACAAAGGAGTAAGTTGCAGGACCCTATTGGCTCTCATTCCTGTTCCTAATTGTTTGTTAGTCAATTTTATTCCAAAATAAAACTATTTATGTAGCTTATTTTGTAACCATTTTTACTTAGCTAGATATTTTTAATGAAGTTATTTGGATTGAGTTATTGTTTAAGGGTACAATAAAAGGGCCTCTTTGGAAACTTAATCCACTAACCATTTGATTGCAACAATTAACAGTTCAAGACCCCAGGAGTGATTTAATGCCCTGCGATATAAACTCTACTAAATATACTGGCTGATTTAATGTAAGCTCTTGATTTCTAGAGAATTTGAAAAGAATCAGAGATCCAAGCGTGTGGAAATAATCTCCAAGTTGTTGCGGGAAGAAGCTTTGGCAGAGAAACACAAGAAACACAGCATTCTTTTTTTCCCACCAACTCCACCGACCGGGGCCAAACCTTTGGGACCGAGTAAATCACGAGAAAAATTACTGCAGTACCTAAAGTCGGCATCCGCACAACCAAACAAGGACCTTCTGACTCTTGTGAGTTAAGCTTCCTGTTCACGAGAGAGCAGGGGGCAGCCGTGATTTGTACATTTTTGCCTCAATTTCATCAGCCAATCATGAGTTCAGGTCTTCCTGCTATGCTACATAACCTCTAAACAGCTCCCTTTCTGTTCCTGCCGTGAGCGAAGGAGCAGCACAAATGCTACCCGGCGTCGGACGAGGAGAGTGACTCCAGCAGAGGTGACTCTGTAGACCTCCTGAGGATAGACGGCGCGGAGGAGGAAGCAGAATGGGAGTTGGAGGAGAACCTCGCTCAGCCTGAATTCAGAGGCCTCTGGGAGCCAACACACAAAGTGCTTCAGGTGACCAGACTTATGGTTGGCTTGCAGAAGCAGTGGGGTTCACGTCTGAAGCACTGTTTATAATATGTGGATTACATTTACATGTTATGCGTTATTTAGTTATCCAATGTAATGTACTTTTTTATGAGAGAAAGCTGTGGCAGACAATTCCTTTTTTTTTTTTTTTTTTTTTTTTCCCCTCCACCACCCCCCCTCTGCGGAGGACTACTTTATTTGTATTTATTTATTTATTTTTATTTGCTTCCTCAAGAGA
>JAODJU010000108.1:468457-483179 GCA_026776725.1 Gnathonemus echidnorhynchus | reverse complement strand
GCTTCCGGGATAGGCTCCGGACCCCCCGCGACCCAGTAGGATAAGCGGCTTGGAAAATGGATGGATGGATGGATGATTTTGTTTTCTGATATAAATTGGATCCCTGGATACAAAGCAATTATAATCAGTCAAATTTTGCATTAAAAAAGTGTTAATAAAAAAACAGGAAGCTAAGCCTTAAAAATGCTTCCCTGAGCCCTTTAAGGCTATTGGGGTTCCTGAAATGGGCCACCACAGTGCAGGAGGCTGGCCATGCTGACCCATTACATCTCTGCTGTTTCAGGTTCCCCAGGATGAGGGGGGCGCCACGAAACATTCTCATCTAAGCAAAATGGAGCAGAAAGCACTGGTGCCGCTTCCCAGAAATCACCAGTGTGTAATGGCTCGGAAAAAACTTCCAGGTGGAAAGGAATTCAAAGGAAATCCCTTTGTCAGCAAACCAGAATTAATCACTTTCAAGGTGGGCCATGTTTTTCCATCAGGCAGGATGTGTGCGATTTTCTGCTAAATCTGTTGTTCGAGTGAAACGCATGTTGCACACGAGAAACCATTTAGATAAGGCACCCCAGTGTTGGGCCACAAGTATTAATGGGAAAAGTAAACCCTGCTCTTGTAAATAGTTTGTCTAAATTCAACTTATCTATGATTGGTTTTTCGTCAGCTAATTAGAATGTAGAAGACTCCAGCGCCTTACCTAAATGAAAACTCTACTGATCATTTAATTTGTGTCATAGTTCAAATTGGAGTAAGATTAAGCACAGATGCTGCAGGATTTGGTTGATCTTTTTCAAAGCGGCGTGTTTAATCTGCTTCAGTTTAAGAAATCATTGCTTAATCACATGAAGAAGATAATAAGCAAAGATATTATCTCCAAAAATGCTAGCAGTGAAATGGTGAATTTTTATTGAACTTATTCAGTTGTGCTAAATGTCTATTTTCAAAATCATATGAAAAATATTTAATGGCTGATCTTGGTAGTCTGTAAAATGCCTATAAAATGTTCATATATTGTTTTGCAACATTGGACCACAGTGGATTTAATTAGGCTTTTTTGATTTTGAGATTTTGAGCCCTATTTTCCATCTGGTCAAAGTGGTTTTGCTAGTTTCGTACCAGTGCAGTAATCATTTTCACGACCATGCGGATGTCGTCAAAATAGCAAATGATTTTACCCCCGCTTTCCGCACATAGGAGTGGTGTTCTTTAAATGAGGCATGACTGGGCGAATTGTTAGCACGTTGCTTTTTTAAGGCATTGAAATGACATGGCACTTTTGACAACAAGAACTACGTCTAAAGACAGTGGTGCATTGTTAAACGGTATTTAAGCAGCGCATTTTAGAAATGTGTGGGTGCACAATGCTTGTTATTTACACAGGCATGCACTTGAGATGCACTAATAGTTTTTTGCTATTTTTTTAAGTTATATACCTTTTATTATAGAGTACATCTGGTGCTTTCACGTAATCATGCTGTTTAATGAAACACCAATATTAATATATAACCCTTGTCCCTAGCCTGCTTTACATATAACAATATATATTAAGTAAAGAACAAACTGTATCGTGTTCATTATTGGAATTAAACATGTACTGTAATTAAAAGGACATTTGGATTGCTGAACATGCGTTTTAGATATCTAGATAAGTCTGGTGGAACATTACAGCACAGCCCTCAGAAGGTCGCGGCTTTCTTTGTGGCGTGTTGTATGTTGCGTAAAATTGCCATGCGTGATGGATGCCTGCTGGACATAAATGGGGACACATTAGAGGACATTAGAAGGCATGTTGCTCGTACCAATGCCAACAAAGGAGTGCGTGCCAGCCGCAGCGCGGGCAAGGATGGATCAGCTGGCTGGAGAGCTGAATTAGGTGTAGCCTGGTAAGGAATCTAAATTGTCAGATGTAGGAAAATAACAGCCCTGTTGCCTTAAGTATGAACATTTTAAAGCACCTTTAAAACTGTAGGTTGTGTTTCGTTTGAACAAGGATTGCACTTCTATTTATATTTTGCTAACTACAGACCCAAAATTAAAATAGAAAATCACACAAGCATAATTAAGTCCCCGTTCCCAGCCGCTGCTCTCGTAAAGCAGCAAGCTTCCCCATCTACTGACACCGTTAAACCGCTTTCAGCACTGCGCGGATGATCTGGTGATACCAGAAAACACTCGCTGCCACCTCGCGCCACGCCGGCTTCCCCACGAAAGGCTTAGGTGGAACAGTGCTGCTCCCGTAGGTGATATGCTCGTGCCTTTTCACCTCTCGCATGGGCACATCCGTTTCCTTGGGGGAAAAGCGATCTGTCTCGCCAGGCAAACATACCATTGTAATAGCAATCTGTCACACATCATGCGCTGCTGCCTTTTAGTGACGCGCCATTGCGACTGATTCATTGCATGTTATGCCCAAAACATGCCTCTGAATAATTAAGAGCGTTAGGACAAGCTTTTGGTGCCACAAATGTTAGCTGCTCTTTGCGCTTCACGGCACATCATCCTTTATGTCAAACTGAACACAAATCTCTACAAAGTGATCTGAATTTATGAATGTAAAACACAACATATCTGATCGCATAAGTAATTCATACTGTTATACACCTAAATCGTCAGTGATGCAGCCAGTTTACTTCAGAAGTCATGTGTTAGTTAAATGGAGATCACCTGTGTGCAGTCAAGGTGTTTCAGGCAATTCTAGTATAAATACTCTGGAATCTGGAAGGTCCAACTATTGATGACTCATATATCAAGAAGACAAAGGGACAGTCCAAACCATGCTGTGACAGTGTTATTGAAAATGACCAATCGGGGATGTATGCAAGAACATTTGCGAGTGGCTGGATATTCCTTGGAGTACAGAGAAGTCAGTCATTTAAAACTGGAAAGAATATGGCGCCACTGTAAATCTGCTTCAAGCAGGCTGTCCTCATAACCCCAGTAACCATTCTAGGGGGGCATCAGGAGACTTACGACACCTCCGGGGGAGTTACGGACGTCCACAGCTGAGATGGGACAGACTGTGCATATGACAAACTGTTGCCTGAGCGTTTCACCAGTTGCAGCTTCTGGGGAGAGTGGCAATGCGAAAATCACTGTTGAAAAAGATCTCATATGACACCTCAGCAGAAGGCATGTGGGGGAAACTCTGAAATCAGGTAGGAGAAGGTCTTGAGAAGGTCCTGTGGTGTAACAAAGCGGAGCTTTCTGGCTATGATACAGAACATGTGACACCACACAGCACCAAAACCACACCATCCCCACCATGAAGTCGGGACGCTTCTGTGCTTCCAACCCTGGAAGGAGTCTGAAGATGGAGGGTAACATGAATGCGGCAAGATACAGGGAGTTCCTGGCAGGAACCCTGCTGCCGTCTGCAAGCCAACTGCACTTTGGCATGTGATTTATTTCCGAGCAAAGCAACGGCTCCACACATAATGCCAAGGCTACACTGGAATGGTGTAAAAAGCCTGCAGTGGCCAAGTCAGACTCCAAACCTCATTCCCATTGAGAATTTGTGGCAGGACTTGAAAATAGCTACCCAATCACAGACCCCAGCATCCACATGTGCAAAGCTGATACAGAACCATTCTCATAATTGCTGTGACACTGACTCAAAGGGGGCGAATGTTTATGCAAGCAATTAATTTGTTTTATATGTGTAATTTATATCACTTTGTAGAGATTCGTGTTCGCTTTTATATTAAAAGAATTCTTTTCTCTGTTGGAAAAGCCTAATTAAATCGACTGTGATTCAGTGTTATAACTCCATGGGAATGAATCCTTTTTATAGTCACTAACAGAAGCATTAGTCAATGCAGCCATATCAATGATTTAATATTAAGTATCCTAATCATGAGGTTGAATTATGCATGTGGGAGTCTGTTTTTGGTGGTTATCTGCCCTGTATAACAGTAAGGGTCACCTTGTTGTTATGATCTAGGACTTTGAGGTGGGTAAAAGCTATAAGAAGAAGATCTCCCTGACCAATGTCACGTACAGCACAAATTACTGCAAGCTTACCGGTGTCAGTGAGCAGCTGAGGGACTTCATCTCCTTACGGTGAGTGTCGCCTTCTGTGAAGCGCGTTATGGAAACGTTCTCACCGCGGTGTCTGTCTGTTGTTTTAGGTTTATCTGTTTAGCAATGACTTTTCTTTTTTTCTCAGTTTTTCAGTCTATTTACTGATGTGAAAGTTAGGGAGAAAAAAAATAATAAAAGTGAATCCCTTCACCCATTTTCCTTGGTGACTTATACAGTACAGGATCAGTAATCCTGGGGCCTCTATCAGGAAACACGAGATGCGAAGCAGGGGGGACCCCAGACGGGATGCCAGTCCGTCACGGGGCGGGGGGCAGGAGGCACCCCTGGACGAAAGCCATGCAATCATGAGAAGAGAAAGCAAACTGCACACATACAGAGCCGGGGGCGTGAGGTCACAATGCTGCCCACTGGACCAGTGTTTCCCAACCTGGTCCTCGGTGACCCCAGCCAGTCCATGTTTTTGCTCCCTCCCAGCTCCCTGCTGAGGTCTATCTGGGGTTCTTCAGAGCTAGCTTGGGAAACACTGCTCTGTACAGATTCAGCATTTTTCACCACCATATTTTATTATTATTTATTTATTTACAGACTGTCCCAACTAACAACCGATGCAACTTACAAAGACTCACACATACTTTAGGAGCGAAGTTCAAAAAATAAAAAAGTAAATGTATATAAAAATAAATTTTGTGCTATTCTAGTTGCCCCAGTAAAGTACCGTACTGTCTGGCAGTGTGACCATCATCTCCCAGTCTCAGTCTCATTTTGTAACTGTGCAGAGCCCCATCTGGTTACACACATCAAGCTGCATTTTCATTCATTTTCAGTTTAATGTTCTTGCTTTTTTGCTTTGCACTAATTATACTGACAATGAAAATCGCATCCCGCTATCCCCTGCAACTTCAAACAACATTGTCCTCATCCAGCTCCCATTTAAAGAGACAGAAACCGAAAGGGATTTTTAGATGACCTTAAAATGGATGAATAAGAAGCTGGTGCAGGCAATTAAAAGTTAGCTATGCTTGTGGTGGTAGCTATGTTGATTACATAAACAAAGTCATGTGACTTCAGTGCTTGTGCTGTGTTTTTCTTATGGGCTCCATCTGGAAGCATGTGTGCATCTATGTACCTGAAGAGACTCTTACAGGCACATTAGCATGTTATTTCCACATTATCTGCACAGAGAACCACAGCAGATGAAATTGAGCATGAACGCTTTTACAGACAGTTTTACTGCTGCTGTGCTCTGCAGCTTTAGCAGCTAGCCGGGAGTGTGGCAGTGAGTAGGTTTCCTGTCATACTTAGAGAGATCCTTTTTTTTTGCAGATGGTTCGACAGAAGGCCTGCTTGACAGTGACTTACGTGGCTTACAGTCTGACCGCTTTTATAGCTAGAAGTTTATTGTGTAAATTGATGTTAGGGTGGCTGTGTTCCCTCAGCCCGAGACACAGAAGCGCCCTGCACTTTGCCGTTAAATCCGCATTCTCTGTGTCACTGTGCTCACTTTTGTTCCTTTTCACAAATATTTTTTTCCATATACTATTTGCATAGTATATGCAGGGGTGTTAAGTTTACCTGTTCTCCTCATGTTGTGTAGGTTTCTTCAGGATACTACGGTAGACTACCTGGCATCTCGGAATTATTCCTAGAGTATGACTGAGCATGTGCACGCAAGTGCTCTGTGATCAGGGGTGTACCCTACTTTGTGCCCAGTGTTGCATGGGATAGTCTCCAGGAGCTCAGCAACCCTGCTAAGAATAAGCAGTTGGAAGGTCAAGGGATGGATTCTTACAACCAGACATTGGATGGCAACATAAATATCAGCAGGAACTCTTGGTTAGATAACATTAAGAGGGCTGGGAGGGGTATTATGATACCTCAATGGACTGTGTGTTCTTCCGCCACCCCCAGGACTGCCAGTCTGTATTCCGTTTATGCAGATTATCCACATTCTTCATGTATTTGCGTGGGCTTCCTTTCCTGAGTGCTGCTGTTTTACCCCACAGTTGAAAGACGTGCATTTCAATTGGTTCCATGAGTCTAATTTATCCTTCATTTGTGGCTGTATATGCATTTGAATGCAAATGAAACTCGTCTTGTGGTATGTGGTTCCATGGATAAGCCTGAGATCAACACAACCATTTTTGGAAATTAAATGTGTATGGATGGATGGATGAAAAAAAGAGTGAACGCACTGTAAGTAGGTGAAGCACAGCTGCAGTTCTGTTCAGATGAGATTTAAACTGTTCGGTCTCCATCCGTGGCATTTTCCGAAGCACAGGGCCCATCGCAACTCAGAAGGACTCCGATGTCTCAGAGACCCAGAGAGCGTCATGAGTAAAGTCATTTGCTCAAGCTGAAACATGGTGGTTTAATAAAGCAAAAGCAGTGCCTTAATCTAGCTTCAAAGCAGGAATGGCGATTTTTAATATTCAGCGAAACCCTGGCTATGGAAATATTAAAAAGTGCAATTATTTTATAGAACTATTGTCGTTTTGGCATGATTATGCTCTGGAATTTGCCTTTCCCACTCCGTTGTCCTTTTATATATACATTTTTTTATATTGCCTTCCTACGCTGTTTTATCGATTTCTCAGTCACTTCTCTGTGTTTCGGAGGCTCAAGTTCACCGAAGAGCCCAAGACCCATGACTCTTATCGCTTAGTATCTGAAGACCAGGTCCTCTGGGACGGCATGTTTGCTGCCAAAAGAAAGCAGCTTTACAAAACGAGCTTGACTCCGCAGAAGCCGTGATATGTTGACATCTGAGCCCACACTGTATCTGAATTGTTTACAGTTATTCAGGAAGAATTAGATTACCTAACAGCAGTCTCTCCCATGAGAACAGTTGGCTGTATGGAATCGAATCTAAACTGTATGATTTTGTAACTGCACATATGGGCTTCATTTTAAACAGTAACCCTTCAGATTGCGATTTCAAAATCAGAAACATTTATCATGGCTGGAACTGTATCATGAATACTCATAAGCAAAATTAGCCATTTAAAGGAACACATTTTCACTGGTGTCTGTAACCGTGCTTGATGGAACTTCTTCATTCTTGTCCAAATCGCTGTCCATCCTCTCCACTGCAGCTTTGAGCCGCCTGGCCCATTGTCCCCAGGGATGGCCTGTGATTTTCTGACTATCTTCAAACCCATGGTGAGCCTCTGCTGTCCATCTCATGCACAGACCCACTGCTAACGGTTGTAGACACATTGTGGTTTTACTATGAGTTTGCAGAGCAACGTCCAGGTTTTTCATCTTACTGAGTGAGAAGTCAGTTTTCATAGAATCTGTCATTAATATAAAATGAACTTCCTTACTCTTATTGTAATAGCATGACAGGTGCTGTATGCCCATGATATTAATAAAATAAGGCTGCATATCTTTGTCATAGATAATAGATAATGGTATTAAAAAGCTAATTCGGGTCACTGATGTGATATGATAGATTTCAAACTTTGTAGAGCAAGCTGAAGAGCACATTAAGATGAACTGCACTCGCAGCAAACCCTCAGTGCCCCTGCTCTAAAGAGGTAGACTCAAAAGAGCCAGCAGATTCATCAGTGTAGGCATGCAAGAGCTACATGCATAAACTCTCTAACATAACAGGACGTTTCTACTAAATGGGAACCTTTGTTTTATTCTTTAATTTCCTTTCAGATAAATGAAGATTTGGATGGGGAGATACAGTTTGTGTCTGCTGTTGGACATTTCACTGTGCCTCTTAAATGTACAACCAAGAAGTGTGTTGTGAGTAGATGAATAAAAGTGAACAATACATAGAAATTTACAGCTGCCAGGAATTTTGATTTGTGTCTTTTAAAATGAGTGTTTTCATACTCACTAACCATCAGTTTGATTTTACCTCATTAGTATAGTAGCTTTAACAACCCGAAGTGTACCTATTTACAGAACCAAGAATTATTGCTGTATACTAAATATTTATATCTTTGAATACATTTATATTTTACACAATTACATTTCTTGGCCAGTTTCGGTTTATATTAAGTTTTTATTAAGTATTCGAAGCTTTACCATGAAAATATCATTTTTCATTGGTTTGTAAGCTGTAGAACCTTCACAATGAAGTTAGCTATTCAGCCATTTACAGATTTATCTGAAATACTGCTGTAGTTTGATTAATTATTTTGAATAATTAAACATTTTCAAAAAATACCATGTTACCAGGCGAGTAAGATCAGGTGTGCATGAGTTTGTTGAATAGCTGCTGAATCCTAAGCAGGAGGTTGTCAGGTGCCAGTCAGCTCTTCAATGCCCTCAGACTGTATGTTTATGATGCCATTAAGCAACACAGTTCTTTTGTTTACTATTCCTGGGGGTGATGTAAGCTAGTGATGTTTTGTACTGACTGGTTCCATTGTTCATTTAGAAGGTACCTAGTGGTGCTGCCCAAACCATCTGCTTCTCTTTGTCCCTGTTATGTTTCTCAGCATGTCCTCCATCCTCTGTCCTCCATCCTCCTCCCTCTGTCCTCCTTCCTCTGTCTTCCATCCTCTGTCCTCCATCCTCCTCCCTCCATCCTCCTTCCTCTGTCCTCCATCCTCTGTCCTCTGTCCTCCATCCTCTGTCCTCTATCCTCTGTCCTCCTTCCTCTGTCCTCCATCCTCTGTCCTCCATCCTCTGTCCTCTGTCCTCCATCCTTTGTCCTCTTTCCTCTGTCCTCTATCCTCTGTCCTCTATCCTCTGTCCTCCATCCTCTGTCCTCCATCCACTGTCCTCTTTCCTCTGTCCTCCGTCCTCCATCCTCTGTCCTCTATCCTCTGTCCTCTATCCTCTGTCCTCCATCCACTGTCCTCTATCCTCTGTCCTCCATCTTCCATCCTCTGTCTCTCCCAGCTGGCAGTGGACCACACCTTCCTTGACTTCGGCTCCCACGTGGTGGGGGAGACACTTTCGCGCACGATAACCCTGACCAACCGGGGAGCCCTGGGCACGTGTTTCGTCTTGGCCCCCTCCACTGACCCCCAGCCAATCCCATCCACCCTAGACAAACAGGTGAGATTCAAAATTCAATAAAGTCAACTATCATTCTGTTCTGTTTTCTTCGTTTATTGTGTGGTACCGATATCCACATGAATCCCTTGCAGCTGGTATCTACCGCACGGAGCAGCTAGGTGTTCTTCCAGTCACATGACAGGAGGCCACACTACTCAATGTGCTTAACACCATCACGGCCCCGTACACTGCATGTGTGACGCGTCTCATAACACAGGGTGTCACAACAAGCTCATGGCTCCCTCTGCAGGTCTGTCTCAGAGGTCAAGAGACTGGAAACCTTAGTCTGGAGGCTGAGAGGTCGACACATCAGGAACTGGGAGGAGCCAAAGGACAGGAGGAGAGCAGGGACACATGTGCAGTAACTGGGGATCAGACTGGTAAAAGAAAATCACATGGAAACTAAATAAATCATCCATCCATCCATCCATCTTCCATAACCACTTATCCACCACAGGACATGTGGAGCGGCTGCCAGTTTAACAATAGAAATAACAAATAATGAAATTTGAAAATATGTATGTAAACATGTACTTTGAAAAGCATATGACCCCACCAGTCTGCCCACTGCTGGTTGTACTCAACTTAACATCTATTTTTGAAAATTTCCCAGCAGTGAGCTGGAGGTCCCATATGGAGCCCCAGTCGATCCCTCATACCTGGGCTCATGCCATTAGGCTCACGGCCCGGTGGTGCAAAACATGCCTCTCTTAGCTAGGACTCGCCATTCGCCGTTCCACTGGCCGGACGGCAGCCAGTAGGTATCATTGTATCTCAGTGACGGCGTCACGCTCTTGTAGCTCCCGACCCAAAGGCCTCATTACTGGAAGGTGGGGAAGCAGAACCACTGGAATCCAAACAGGAGGACGGTCTGCAGAGTGGCGAGTTCCGGGCTGGGAAGGTACGAGTGACCTGCTTCCCTCAGCCGATGGCGTGGTGCCTATGTGCTCTGCTTATACCCTTAACTAACATTAACTGCTGCCTCAACTTCTAGTCAATAGATAAGTATCACAAAGAAGTTTTTCACAGCACAGTACATTGAAATGACCAGCTATACACTGGCCCACATTAACCCTATGGGAATTTGGGCATGTGCCCAGGGACATGACGTTCTGGCGGGGGGAACACCAAAGCAGAGCAGCCCCTCACAAGCCCCTCCGTCCCATTAACGGACATTTTAACAAGTTAGTGCGATTTAACAGGGTTCCCAACTCACACACATCTGGCGTGACACTCACATTTTCAGACTCACCTAAGAAATCTATATTAATTCATCATTAACCTAAAATTAGCTACATCATTGGGGTAATTTGCAAACCCTACAGTCTACAGTCTAATTTGCAAACCCTACAGTAGTGAAAGTGTTACATACATGTAAATGCGTGTGCAGACTCGTCTCAAATTGCAAATCTCCCTCCAGCCGGCCCAACATTCTTGGCAGCCCTGGATTTGCTAAGCAGCATTCTGAATATGATTGTATATTGTTCTTTCAATATGGCACCCATTGAAAACCCTGCTGTACTGTATGTGACGTTTTCCCTGTGTTAGATGTGTTTCTGAATTTCATGAGCCACCAATCAGCTCCGTTTCTTTCTGAAGTGATGTTGTGTGTCCTGGTGCCCAGGGGCATTAATACTCTTAACAGCCATAAGTCATTGAGAAAATAAGCTATAATATAGTTAGCAGTGTGGTAAATCTGTGTTTATAAACCACCTTAGTGTGATTTTACTGTGACATTTTCCTTTTTAAGCCATTTTTGGTGGTAGGACCCTGCCTGCCCCCTACATCAGCACGGCATGGATTCAGCTAACAAGCACGCTGATCGCACGCTGATCGCACGCCCACTCGCACGGCCGAGCATGGCCCGTCAGTCGCCACATGCTGGCTGTTGATTTATTCGCTCATAGATGAGAGTCGATTTCTGAGTCGTCACGTCGTCCCGGGCAGCGCGCACTGGCACATGAGGCCTTGAGCAGCCCCATCTGAGCAAGCTTCCTGTTTCCAGTGCCCAAACTTTTTTCGTTTTCTTATTTTGCTACCAGAACTTCGGCACAAATTAGTATCTATTATTTTCTCCTGCTGGCTCCCCGTCGTCCTCTCAGTGTAGCTGTTTCCGATGTCATTGCTGGGCTTCTCCAGTCCAGGAGCTCGACAGTAAGCCTTGAAGGCTGTGTACCATGCGAGCGAACGGGGCTCTAAACAGACACAAACCCGAACCAAGCCGGCCATCTGTGGCCGCAGGACACATCTGTAAAAGTGTTTGGACGCCAAGCAAGACGCCGCTTCGGAGTCACTCCCAACGCTGCCTGTCGTGTTGGGCTGCAGTCAGGCTGCGAGTTTCCACTGACTGTACCTCCTGTCCTTTCCTCTCATTGGCTACTCCAGACTTCATACGTGGAGACAATACTGTGTATCTGGCCCTGAGTGTCAGGCCTACGGAGCTTACATCTGCCAGAGCCTGGCAAAGGCATCAGAGCCAGGGACGTTTTCTTCACGCCTTTTGCACAGCTCCCGACCTCTCCTAAGGCTTCTGACTGTCTCAGTCACATTGTCCATGAAGCTTAATCTCATAAAACTTGCAGGATGACATTTAAGCCCATAATAGAAAGTTAATAACATGATGTAACCTGGACTAATGCCTTTTACTTGATTTGTGCCTGTTTTATTAAGTACCATGCATTGCATATATCGTTATATACCAACTAAAAGTGGTTGAGGTAAGTAATCGCTCTGTGAAGATGGCAAACATGATTTGCCTTGAAGAACATTTTTGTCCTTCAGGTGACGGAGGGGGAAATTGGCCCTTTTGGATGCGCCAGACTGGACATCCTTTTCACTCCAACCGTTCCAGGGGAGGCAGAGATGGATTTTGACATCAGCTTTTCTGATCCCAGCTCGCCACCGGTAAGTCTGAGTTTCTTTGTCAAATCTCTGCCGCCTTGCCTGCAGTGGGGTGCAGTGGGGTGCACTGAAACCTTGAGATGCTTTTTGGACAGATCTCCATCTGCGCCCGCGGTGTGGCGATGGGCCTTCCTGTGTGGGTCACTGAGCCCAATGTCGACCTGAAGATCTGCATGTATGATCGTCTTTACCAAGACTGCATCGTTGTGCAAAGCAGGTGAGTCCCTGCATAGATAAAGTATCCATCCATCCATCCATCCATCCATCCAGTTCAGTACAGTACAGGCTTGTGATGATTTTCGCTGTGTTCAGCATGCAGCACAGCCCCCTTTTCCACGCTGACCAAAGGAGGCTGCTCTGATTAATCCTGCTTTTCTTCCTGGCACTGCTGCGCCTGCGCTGCTTCTTCATCTTTCTGCCGACTCAGAGCTGGTGTCGGACTTCCGCTGGCCTTGTGGGTCGCCCGACTCTTAATATAGAACTTCAAAAATACAGCAAAAAGCCCGGCGCCTCCCTTGAGCAGTTCTGTCCTAAATACACCGCAGACCCGGCCTTCTCACACCTGCCATCATGGCCACCACGACACAGAATAATATCCCGGCTGCTCGCTCAGCGCCTCTGCTGTCACCTTGGGCTCCGGAGCATAAGGGGTGTGACTGGGGAGGCCGTGACCTGTAGCTTTGAGACCAGCAGTGAGATCAGGGAATATCACACAGGGATATGTTGAGAGACCATAGAACAGGGGGTGCCTCTGGTTGGCTGTGGCCACAAACCAGCCAACTCTTGCTGCCATGTCAGAACCTGGGAGCAGAGCAGAGCAGATCATCCGTATGATAACACTTAGAATATGATCCTTTTTGTTTCTGTTTGCTGTCCTTTTTATAGCCTGAGGTACAAAGTCACTTAAAGAGGAGCTATATCTGTGTGTGTGTGTGTGTGTGTGTGTGTGTGTGTGTGTGTGTGTGTGTGTGTGTGTGTGTGCACGCCTGTAGTCTGGCATCCATGAATTCCCATGATGAAGATCCATTTTTATCACCAGCTACTGCATGTCCTTGCCACAGGGGGAACCATCTGTTGGATCCCCCTGAAACTGGGTCACATTAGTGCTTGGAGTAAAAAAAAAATAGGACTGGGTATAAAGTATGTTGCATTATAAGGCATTTCTGGAGATGAGTGGGCACTCTGTAGTTACAGGTCAGCTTTCAGTTCCTTTCCGATGGGAGACAAGCGACATTGAGAATGCAATCCCTTTTTGAGGAGGGGGGCATGCTTGTATGCTTGGGCTTCTGTGAAGGACACCCCCATGTGAAATTCCCACCTCTAACGTGCTGACATTAGACTCTGGGGGAGAGGCTCTGTCCTCCATCCTTACTAGCTACATATTTTTCTTATTTCAACCCAACTAGCCCTTTAAAACAGTGAGGCATAATTCCTGCAGAGTATTCTGCACTGGCTAGCAAGGGATTTATTATAAAAATAATAAGAAGTAACTTTTAAGTGGGCACAGTGCCACCAGTGACACACACACCCCACTGCACATCACCGGCTAACCTTGCGGAGGACTGTTGGAAGTCCATCTTTCGACTCCTAATTTTACACTCCATTTTTCTACCAGACCCACCTCCTGGGCTATTTTTCCCTCCTCGCTGTCACCCTTGGCTTTGTCAAAGTGACTTTTAAAATCATCTGATATTAATTGCCTTTCAGTTTACCTGAACTGCTGCTACTAACATTAATTCCTTTGCCTGCTGTCGGGTGTAAGTATTATGAGAAGGGCAGATACAAAGAATTACGTCCAGCTGGCTCCTCTGGGCATAAATGCATTTCTCACTGAAAGGTGACAGACGTCGCAGCCCTTAAAGGTCAGGTTTCTCCAGCCATTGTTTCGAACGCACGGTTAGACGCTGTGATGTTTTGAGCTAAATGCTGTTAACGTGTCGTTTCAGGGCCAGCACTGCCCTCCGGCTCACCTTTGTCGTGTGCAAAGAGCTAAGAAGCCACATGCAGGTCCTGCCCAAGACAGGTTTCCTCCAGGCCCTCTCCAGCTTCCAGGCGCAGCTCAGATTCAAGCCCAGGTGAGTCGCTATAGATACCACACAAGCTCTTCCCCAATATGCAGCAGTGAGGTCACTGAGTCGCCATAGATACTCCACAAGCTCCTCCCCAATAAGCGGCAGTGAGGTCACTGAGTCACCATAGATGCCCCACAAGTTCCTCCCCAATAAGAGGCAGTGAGGTCACTGAGTCGCCATAGATACCCCATAAGCTCCTCCCTAATGAGATGCAGTGAGGTCACTGAGTCGCCATAGATACCCTACGAGCTCCCCAGTAAGCGGCCAGTGAGGTCACTGAGTTGCCATAGATACCCCACAAGCTCCTCCCCAAAACCAGCCACAACTACTAATTCAATATTCTAAAAATGTGTAAGAGTCATTAATTATCAAATTTCAAACTGCAGTTTGAATTACATCGTCGGACACTGGCCCATAATAGTTGCTTTACAGGGCAGCAGAATGGGCTGCCAAAGAGGGGTTTTTAATAGATTTAGGCAAACTGATTAAAACAAGAGTGGCGAGTTATTTTTGGGAGGAATCGCTGGGAGGCCCCGGGGCACGTGTGAGAGGCGTATGCAGAGGGTAGGACACTCACCTACCCGGCCTGTTTGGCAGCATGGCATATTGGCGCTTAACGAGATTTGCAGAGCGGTGGCAAGGCATCAAGAGCCAGACGTCAGCGGCGCTTTCCATTGGCCAAGAGCTCAGGT
>JAODJU010000108.1:453688-468444 GCA_026776725.1 Gnathonemus echidnorhynchus | reverse complement strand
GTGTTTGGGGGTTGGGGAAAGGCAGGGATGGGGGTCGCGAGCGTGAATGGAAAGTCGATCGGTGGTAAGCTGCTTTGGTGAATCAGATGGCTTTAAAGGGAGGATTAAGCCGGCATTACCGTGGTTTTGTCCTCTCTGCTCCCTTTCGGCTTGCCTGCGCTTCACATCGCCCGCCCGATCTGCCCAGACACCCCACGGCCCTCCGTGAGGTCAGACAGAAAGCTGCCTTTCACGTTCAGGACAGTAACGATGACAGATTAGATTACGTTGACTTACATTAGCAGCTGATGAACCCGCTGTTTTCATCATAAATTTGTGCTAAGGCTAACCCCGAACATATTACCATGACAAACACAGGAAGGATTTTTTTGAAAGATGATATTAAGTCCATTGTATTTGAATATGCTTACCTGTGCTTTGGATAAAAGCTTTCATTAATTTAAAAAAAGAAATGTTAATTAAAATATGTGAAATTAGAATAGTTATGGCCAGTGTAGTTTGAGTTTTTAATCTACTGTCAGCAAGCTGAATTAATATTCATGGTTCTGCAAATGAATATAATGCAGATGGTATAAGAGTAAGTCACTATGACTGGCAGTGTGGATGTGATTTAATGTGCCTGAAATCCTGCAGATCCATCTGCATGCCTGCAGTTTAGCTAAAGGCAGCCACTCCGAGCCATTCCAGTGTAAACCCACAGTTATTACTAGTGATCTGTCTTAGTTACACCAGGCTGGCTTCATGCATTTTGGATGGAGTAAAGGGGCCCTTACAGACTCATCACTGTGACACTGTTTAATCCAGCCTTTAAAACAGCCTTTATTTTTTATAAAAGCTCTGTAGCATCATCAGTTTGATTGTACCAATCAGGAACAGTCACACTCCTTTATCCTCCTCAACTCTGCTTTCTCTGGTTTTCTTAGCTTCTAAATACTTGGAAAAATTATAAAATCATCATCTTTTGGAAGTGAAAAGGTTAGAAGAGGGTATTTTCCAATTTGTAACAGCATTTGAGTGTTTTTTTAAAAAGTAAAATGATGTACCTGCAACTCTGAACAGGACAAGTTGTTCCAGAAAATGGATGGATGGATGTTGTTTTCTGGAACCTGGCAGGGCGTGGTGCATAATTAATCCAGAAAGATCTGCATGTGGTGATGGGACCGGTGATGTGTCCTTCTAATGGTCATGTTGGTAACCAAGCCTAGTAAAAGGGAGATCGGTCTGGATGCAATCCAAGGTTATGCAGCCATTTACCCGGATTGCACAGGTGAAGATGAACTAAATCGCTAAATTCTAACAGCAGCAGTGCTGACTTTATCCAGGCCTGATGAGAAGTTAATCCCTTTGGCCTTTAGTCTCATATTCACTCTTAATGGGCACAAGCAAGTCAAGTGGAAGTGTGAGACTTCACACGTGTAGCAGTTTCAGTGTGAATCTGACATGGGCTACGTGGCTTTTTTGTGTCGTCATAGTTCTAGAATGATAACCTTCTGATGGGTTCCTAGAGGGGCTTCACACTTCCAGCAAGGTTAGTAGCACTGAAAACAAAGTCCTCAAAGTCCCTTCTGATTCATATAGTGTGAATTTGGTATTTTATTCAGTTTTTACAGTAACAGTGAAATGTATTTAGCCATGTTATTTCTGTGAATCCCCAAGACCCTGACCAGGGTAAGTGGATGGATGGATGGATGGATGGATGGATGGATGGATGGATGGATGGATGGATGGATGGATGGATGGATTTTTGTGTATGTGATGGAGAGTTTAGTAACGTGCATATTTTCAACCGCAGGTGACTCTGTGCTCATCTTGACCTCATCCATGGTTTTTCATTGGCCCCATAAAGACAAAAAAGCGAGCTGTGGTCAGACAGCCCAGCCAGGTCCCTGAAAGGTGCGGGGAAGGTGCAGGCGGTGGGCGGGAGAGAGGAGGGAGTCCAGTGCGGGCAGTGTGCAAGTGCCCAAGGGACAGATGGACCACAGTGACACCCAGCCGGATCTTTCCAATCCCCTCTGCCAAGCTAATTCAGAAGCCTGGCTCCAACAGGGCCACTATTAGCAGGGAACAAACAGCACTGCAAACAAACCATCGGCTCGAAAGTGGACCTTTTTGGCCGCTTGGAGCATTGCTGACACTTATATCACTAACCCATCAAACTAAGAAAAATCTGCTTGAATTTTTCACTCTTTAGCACAGTATATGCATGGTAGGACTGTTGTGTATATTTCATGCATTGTTTCTTCCTTTGATGTGTCTGCGTCAACAAAATAAGCAGATTTATAACTTCAACTGTGTCAATTTTACATTTGATAATATTGTAGCGATCGCTCTTGGCGTGTCGGTGGCCGGATTGAAGTTTCTTCCTTCCGCATGGGAGACCAGCATTTCGGATCATTTCGCTCTTCCAGTGGAGTGTTTTGCTGTATATAATCTCCATCGAGACTGTAGGTGAAGCTCCAGCATAGACCTGTGTGACGGTCTTTGGGATTTTTTGCCACAGGAGGTAAAGCAGCAGTTCTGGTCTCAGCCCTGATTGTTCCCAGCAGAGTTGTAATGTGTCATCTCTTGAAATCCCCCCATGATTCCCAACCACTTTAATGGGACAAACATGGAAATATAAAAAGCAAGCATGTGTAAGACATTACAGCCAAGCTCATTAAAACCATAACTCATTATAGCACATCACTGCTATTCAGAAAATTACAATCATGTAGAGACAATGGCATTCACCGCCTTCATGCTGTTAGACACCACATCAGCTGTGCAAAGAAGAAGAGCAGGATGGGTGGTGCTTTAATGACTCGTGTCTCTTTGGTGATTCCCATTTATCTGTATTTATCATCAAACATATCTTGCCAGCATTTCAGTAACTTTACCGATTATTGTTCTGATCCAGTTGGTGCTGGTTTCTGTGCACTAATGAGCCAGTTCATAATGAGAGGTGACCCAGTGCTGGACAGTGAGTCCTCGACTGCTCCCTGATTTTTTTCCACCAAGAACAACTGGTGCTTTAATGAGATGACCAGGCATCTTTCCAGGATCCAGTCAAAATGTAACCATGATACTGAGACCATAGACTTGATGGACAACCTCAGGAATGCTGCACAGTTAATGTAGTTAAATGTATGACCATGTACTGCTCCAAATTTAATATTTACATTTTGTAAATGCTTTTTTTTTCCACAGGTTGGACTTCACACATTCAGCATTTACTGGTTTTATTTGTGTTCCTGTTTTCTTTATTTTGGGACTATTTTGAATACCTTAATGTTGTTATAAAATGAAAAACACCGGCAGGCAGGATTCATGTGAGGATTAAGGCCACCGGCTGTGCAGGGCCCCGGTGGTTAAGCTCCCTGGCTGGTGTCCACAGTCCATCGTTCAGCTCCTAGATAGGCTCCACTAAAGGTTGCACTAAAGTTGCAGATTTGTATACGGCCCCAGCCTTTTTTCTGCAGAGTTTGCATGTTCCCAGAGCCTGTGTGGGCTTCCTCCCACATGACATGCTGTTGAGGCGAATAGCTGATTCCAAAGTGCCGCTATTGCGATTTTGTGAGTGAATGTGTGTGTGTGTGTGTGTGTGTGTGTTGGTGTGTGTGTGTGTGTGTGTATTGGTGTGTGTGTCTGTGCCCTGGAATGGACTACAGTCTTGTCCAGGATATATGAAGTATTCCTGGCTTCTTGTGTGTGCAGTTGCACATTTGCACATCCGGTTTAAATTGAACCCTCCTCAAGGTGAATATGTCTGTCAGCCCTCTATCTGCGGCCCCCCCCCCCAATACCCCACACGTCAGAACCATACCCATATTTTAACTGTAGTCTCTGTGGTCCCTCACGACGTTTAAACACACCAGCAACTGCGCCAAGTCCCCATGGGAACTTGCTGGCTGTTTGATGGTGTCCATCAAGAACCAAGTTTATTTACTTTTAATTAGTTACATTTAATTGTTTTGCTGACTCATGTGTCCGAATTGCATATTATTTTACCCACTTATAGAGCTAGGACCAGTGCTGTACAAGCAGCATTCAGGTTAAAATCCACATCCCTAACCCTGGTACATGCCACCTAGTATATGGCATAAATAAAGTCATCGTTTTTTTCAGTATTGTCTCTTTCTGTTTTCCTCAGATCTTCTTTGACCAAGGATGCATCAAAATTCTTCGACTGTGAAACGGGAGTCTTGGTTGCCCCAGTGGTAATACAAGTGGCCGGCCAGGTCAGTGTCACTTTCTGATTTATAATGTGATACACAGAGCGTGAGAACAAACCCATCCCTGGGTCAAAGCACTGACTGCTTTTCACTCTCCTGGTTCCTGTCACATGCATTTAAACTTTGTAGCTAAAGACTAATGCGCTCCCTGCTGTCCGTACCTGTGTGTGTGCTTGGGCTGTGCCAGACACTGTATGTCATTGCACATTCCTTCAACTTTTTATACAAATTAGGATTTTTTTAAATAAATGTTAAATCGATGGGGATTTTTCTACCCTCGTTTTAGTTTTTTGTTAATTTGACACATTGACCTTTGTCTCTTCATTAACTGCACACGATGAACATTTACAATTTGATAGCTTAAACTCGGACCTCCAGTGTGTTTTTTTGTACCCATTAATATATTTGTTGGTTTGTTTTTTTGTTTATCTATTTATTTTTGTGTGTTTCTTATATTTTAAAATTAGTTCATTAATTTTTCTAATTTTGCAACTACTTTATTAAATTGTATGACCGCTTCTGGGCAACTACGATCAGGAGGCCAGTATAAAAACTAAACAAACTGACCTGTGACCAGTTTTGCTATGTTTTTTAGATTTTTGCTGTTACATTATGAGGTCCATTCTGTCTTATTTTTAAACCAGAGCTTAAGCTGTTACGGTGTGATAATTAGGGGTGATGTATGACTCTGTATGCAATGGACTTCTGCACGCATGTCACCTCAACTCAAGCCAGTTGTGCTTTATTGTCACACCATCCATACACAGATGTGCAGTGTCACTAAATAATAAGGGCTGCGCAATATCGTGTCAAAAATCATATGGCGCATGTGCACTAATCACCAGGGCTTTGGAGAACGAGTGTGAACATTTGCCCGGACACCAGCTTTTCTGTACTACACAGAAGCACAATTCAGTAAGCAGATAAGTAGCGCACAATATTAACAAGAGGTATATTGTGACACCCAAAAGTTAGTAATTAGTATATATTTGGCATATTCTTATGTTTAATAGATGTGTTGGACTTTGAATGGCAAAAAGTACCACCACACCACTGACGTCATTTTACGTAGTTTATCCACAAGATCTCCTCTTTTTAAAGATGCTACAGCTGCTGATCTGGTCCCTTTCTTTGTCGCCACTTCAGTGCTTATCACTTCTACGATATACCAAAAGAGGAACGTGACGTATTCTGCTATCCAAGTTTAATAAATATAAGATTACACTGAATTTGTACAGATCTCCATCTTTTGGATTTCACAATACAAATCTCATAAATATCTTCGGCGTACCAATAATCGACTTGCCAAATTGTGGGCATAAGCAGACGTCGGTATCGTACCGAAAAGCATGCGCCGAACACTTGCGATTATATCATGATGTGATGTCATTCAGCCCTAGAAATAATGTTCTCCCAGGTGCACGGCACAACATACAAAGGGCATTGAGAAGGGTAGAGTTTGCACAAGGCTTAAAGAGCAAGAGACGGGACAGCCCGAAACTGCAGTGATAGACACAAGGGATGATACACATAGTGCAGTGTTTATGTTACCAATACAGCAGCAGAAAAGTCTGGAACGAATATCATGGAACTGAATAAATTAATAATAAGTTAAAGTGACCAGTGTGGATGGGGGTCCTCTTAATCCCAAAAACTCCTCTAGAAGTGCCAGATAAATTGTGGACCCCAAGATTCACTGTCACCTGCATAAGAGAGACATGAGAATGAAATATTTCCTGGATGCTTGTACTTGTGGTAAATTGCAAATTAAATCCTCTATCATGTTTTTGAAATTTAAGTGCAGTTCCATTACTAGGAATACTGACTTTGTTGAGAACAGCATTATCCATTCACAGTTTTGTTTTATGAGCTGCGTTTTATTGCAAACTGCAGTTTGTGCTGCTGTGAGCTGCTAGCAGAGATTCCCATATGCACCATCTTTCACTGAAGAGTCATGTAAGGCATTGGGAGCAAGTCGAGTTTGTGCCTCATACTGCTATGGAAATGATTCATCTAATTCCTCTCTCTGGATGGGGCTCATCTGCTCTTAGCCAAAAATGCCACAGTGTGCTACTCATTGCCCCTGAAAGGGGAGGTTTGGGGACATGCCGTGCCTCGCTATCTCGCCGCTCACGGCCGGCTTGCAGGTCTCACTGACGCACGCGGAGAGAAAACCTGTCCCCCGCGCGGGGGGGCTGACGGAAGCACCCCTCCTCTGCCCACGGCAGCCTGGCTCAAGGGCCAACCGGGAGGCGGCGTGGCATGGAGCTGGGCACCAGGGCCGTGTAAACAAGATCAGCAGCAGACTCTCAAAAGGCGTCCGCCTGGCGTCCAGGAATGAAAGGTCTGCGCTCCTCTACATGGCGTTATGTAGATGCCTTTCTGCACGCCTGTGCACATGTGCGTGTAGCGGGCCAGCCTGGCCCCCCCGAGGAGCCATGTCTGTAGTGTTCCGGCTGTAGGGAGGTTTTATAATTACACTCAGCATTCCAGCAATGGGTCGCACAGGCTCTGTTGGCGCCGCCCTGTAGGATGGGTGCACTGCACACAACCAGCTGCCCTGGCTCTGGGTTTGCTGCTCTCTCGCTGCATCATACCCAGCTGCCTCTCCTGCCTCGTGATCTGCATGCCCATTCTTTACCTCTGTCATGGAATTAGCGCACCTAATGGTTTCCACGGTTACTTTGATCGTTCGCTGACATTTCCGTCTTTTTTATTTAGCACAGCGAATAAGGGCATTTTCTTCTCCTAATCCCCCCCTCCCCCAGTATGTGGTGAATTAGACGCGTCCCGCTTCACTTGTCTTCCAGGCCCGCCCCGTCCTGTTCACTGTCCACGCCATTGTTACGACCTCAGATCTGGAGTTTGACAGGACGGACGTGGACTTTGGGCACTGCACCATTTTCGACTCTGTGAAAAGCAGCGTCCGCTTAACGAACCTCTCCCTCCTGCCACAGGACTTCGGGTTCTTGGCAATCCCTAAGGTACGACTCACACTCGGGGTCATGTAGCGCCCCCCAGCACTGACTGCTAGTATGCCATGTTGTTTAATTTACATCCCAGGCATACAGAGTTCCATTTCCCAGCCCTGTCATCTTAGAAGTCGCTTCTATTTATAATTGACTGTATCGTTATCAAGGGTACTTTTTGTACTTGAAGATGAAGTGTGGGTTGAGCAGGAAAAGACTAGAATAAGATCGCCATCTGTTGGATGCACTTTGCATCTACAGCTTTTCATTTCACCAGGCCCAAGCACAAATGAAAGGGCATGTTTTTATTCCTCATCTAGTTTATCGACATTCAGCCCAATGACGGCTTTGGTACATTACTTCCCCTGGAAACCCTGGAAATTGACGTCATTTTTAGTCCGGAGAAGGCTGGGGAATACAGCTTCCCGCTCACCTGCAAATCGGGAATTAACCGGTAAGCGGGATGCAGGGCGAGAGCCGAGGCTCAGGCGAACATGTGCTTAACGACAGCCTCCGATAGATGACAAGTCAGTGCAGATGCAGTGAGTCTGCAGTGTGCAGGAGAAGGTGCAGATCAGTATGACTCACAGGACAAGTTCTGGCTTCCTGGCTTCGTTATGCATGTATTCTACAGCAAAAAAATCCATGTGGTCAGGCTCATGTGTGGCCTTGGGGCCTATCTCAAGCAGCACAGGGGTAAATAATAACTCTTATAGGTGTATTAGTCCATGCAGGGCATACATTGACACACTAGGGCTCTTGAAATCTGGACCTCGATTCCAAATCCAGGCCTTGTTTTCAGTTCTCCCAGTTAGTTAGTTTAATAATTGTTGATTCTGATTGGCCAGAAGTTTCACATTTGGCTCACAGGTAAAGAAAAGCTGGGAAATCAGCAGGGCTGGGACCTTGATTTGAACAGCCCCGCACTAGAGGAAATTTAGAGAAGTCAAGTAGGCAAATTGCTTGTCTTTAGACTGAGGAAGGAGCCCCCCCCTCTCACAGAGCAGCTCGGTTCGAACCCTAACCCTAAACCACCATGCCGCCCGAACATTAGTGTGTTGGAGTGCAGCTTGGCCTGTCCCTGCCCGCGCCCGCTTCCCACTCAGCTCCTGTGCCGGTGCAGGGACTTCAGGCTCTCCTGCCGGGCCGTGGTCACACACCCCCCGCTGCAGCTGTCACACTCCCTGCTGAAGTTTGCCGCCACCGCAGTGGGGGATCACAGTACGGCCCTGCTGCACGTGATCAATCCTCGGTCCGAGCCCCAGGGGGCGCCACAGCAGTTTCAGTTTGTCCCGCCGGATGATTCCAAGATCAGCATCACCCCCACTGGAGGGCAGGTCCTGCCTGGACAGGTAATAAATACCTCACCAGGGGGCATTCCACCCGGGTTTGTTTACACTTTATCATGCATGCATAGAGGGGGCACTGTGATGAACTGCATACAGATGTTTATTGCTCAGCTAATGGGATCCCCAAGTATTAGGTCCGACCCGATTATTTTCCCACCTGTTTACTAGTTTTAGGATGCAGATTTTTTTGTTACCCATTTTGCAATGTATTTATAATGTATATTGCAATGTAGTTATAAGCAATTCCAAAATACCCCCCACCCCCTAGAACACACCTCCCAGCCTCATGAAGAGTCCACCTGCCTTGTGTTCTCAGAGGTGCCTTGTCCAAGTGTCGTTCTGGCCCAGGCTGTCCGAGGAGCGGGTGAGGGAGGAGGCCGTCCAGCTGCTGTGCCGTGGGGAGCACCGGCGGCAGGAGGGGGGGCCACTCGGCCTGGGAGCCGGGACCAACCCAGACTCCGAGGAGGACGTGTCGGTGAGCCACCCGGCTGCCCGTACACATCACTGCCTCCCTCAGATCACAGAAAGCTGAAGGACGTCTGTCATTCCAAGGTGCTCAAAGTTATTACAGGGAACAGAGTCTGGGTGTAGAATATGGGTGGTGGGACAGTGGCTAAGGATGATCTCAGGGCCTGGAATCGGAAGATCTCAGGTTTGAACCCCAGCCTTGGCAAAACAGTCATATATTCATAGAGCCTTGAAAATGGCCCTTAACCCCCCAGTTCTGGGAGTGCTACATGTTAGCTGATTGGTATTTTGATCAGCTGTATGCAATTAATTAAAAATCAAATTTTGCTATTTTCCTTCTTTGAATTAGCATCGCAAAGCATTTTGATGTTTATCAGACTAAGGGGATTTCAGCTGACCCCAAGGATTGTGACGGGCCACCCCAGAGACCCGTGCCTTTGCAGGACAAGAAGGACCCACCAGTTGGCCAAAATAGAACCAGCGGGTCACCAGCTAGGGGCACCACGGGCAAGGGTGTGACAAAGGACAGAAGCAGCGGGGTGTGTCTGACACTCCCCAAGGCACGGAGCCCGTTCCAGCCACCCAAACCAGAGGACATCCAGGAAGGGTAAGGCTGGACAGGAACACCAGTGAAGGTCATTTCATATGGCTCCTTTGACAGGTTTCAAGCAAAGATTTTACACAGAAAAGGGTAACAGAACCTGTACATGCTCAACCCCTAAGTGTCTATACTTACATATGTGGGACAGAGGGATTGTGAAGGAAAGAGTAACAAACCACCTACAAAGTGAAAGAAATTCGGTCCGATTCTGTGTGATGCATCAACTTCAATACTAAAACACATAGTTCATCTCGAAAGCTCTAAGACTTTATGTCATTGTATCTCAGTGATTAAAAAATTACGAGAAGCAGGCTGGCAGAATCAGCCTGATTAAATATTAACTAAGAGAGTGCGCGCCACACATATTCCAGGAATTCATGACCCGGTTGCCATCTCTCTATCCATCTTCTAAACACTGTTCCTGATCAGGATCGTGGGGGCTGGAGCTCCTGCCGGGCTGGGATGCCAGCGGCCCTCTTAAAGTTTACTGATTATGTGTGTGGTGTGTCTGGACTGCGCTCTGCACCCTTTCAGAACCCAGCATAAAATGCTACGGTTTCTTGGCGGTTTACGTAACCACGGCTTACATAAGACCCGTCAGGCCATTAGCGCTGGGATTCTCTGCTTTTTCCAGCTCGGAGGAGTACAACATTGGCAAGGCCTCCCTGCTCCGCTCCTGCCCGAGACACTTCAGTCGCTATGTTGTCCCCTGCTTTGTCACCAGCGACAAGCACATGGGCCTCGCTCAGGACGGAGGGCTCCCACACAGGTACCTTTAAGCCCTGAAGATCTGGGCCCATCAGCGCTATCTCTAATGGGTTATTCAGTACAGAGTCCCAGGGAACCTGGACAGCCTGGGGAATGTCCTGGGTGAGAGCAGAGATATGTCTGTTACTACACATTGCTGTCTAATAGGAAATTCTGCCCAGCAGTGCATTAAAATGCATTTATAAACAGTACCAGTCAAAAGCCTGGACACACCTACTGAAAAGCATTTTGTTTTTCAACACAATAAAAAGCACACACCTTGCAGTTATGAAGTGAGTGGTATCTTGTGATCAGTGAGCGAAGAAGAAAAGATGTGGAGCGCTGTGACAGATGACCTGGCCCCCACAGACCCTCCCCCGACCTAAACCACACGCAGATGGTTTGGGATGAGTCAAAGATTAAGAGCAAGGAAGCCAACTTGTGCCCAGACCTTGTGGAAACTTCTTCAGGACTGTTGGAGAAGCATTCCAGGTGGCCACATCTGGAAGCTGGCTGAAAGAATGTCAGGAGTCTGCAATGCTGTCATTGAAGCCAAAATTTTGAAGAGTCTAAAATTTGAGAAAATTTTGAAATGTTGACCCTTCTCTTGGTCTCTTGGCAACATTTGATTTGATTTGTATTACTTCATTGCCTCGAGGCGTTTTACTATAAGGTGAATTACACAGCTAAAATACAGAGAAATGGATTAAAAGCAGATGTTTTCAGACTTTTGACTGGTACTGTATAATTCATACCAAACGTCTAAAGTTTTTTGAAGTCCCTGAATATCTACTGTCATGTGTCTCCTGCACTTCCCATTGTCTGTCAGCCCCCATAACCCCCTGCACCTGGAGCTGCACTGCCCTGCTGTACGGCCCTGCTTGGTGGTCATCTCCAACAACGGCCAGACAACACTCAATTTCCATCGGGTGGAGACAGGTCAGCCCAAGTCTACGCTCTCGCATCATTCAAAGTGCATACTGTAACAGTGGCCATAGACCTGTGATCAGGATATCAAGAGCCAAAATAAATAGGAAGGTTCAGTCCAAGGTAAATACTGAAACATTAGGTCTTTCACAGATGCATTTACAGAATTCCACATGTATTTACTGGGACTCTGTCCACTGTTATAAGTGCTCAGGTGCTTAATATGCTAATTGAATTGTCTGTGCTTCTGTAGTCTGTTTCTGTTTCTTCCTCAGGGCAAAAGGTTGTGCAGCAGGTCACAGTGCAGAATATCTCTCAGGAGACTCTGGAGGTATCCTTTTAAAGATGAAAGCCAGCTCATGCTGGGTGAAGCAGGTGGTGTAGTGACTCGGGAAGTATCCGAAACTCTGTACTGTTACAGGCCAGCAGGGGGCAGAGTAATGTCACGCGGCAGGGTTTCAGTGATCATTGTGTTACTATGTGCTCTATGCCGGCAGGTGATAGAGATGATGAAACTTATGCTGGCCCATTCTGACCAGCTGCCTTAGACCTTAGAGTCAGCTGACTGGTACGATTCCAGTTATTCCTCCTGCCTTGTGGCTGCCTGCCACACTGCTCTACCACTGAAGGGCTAAGCATCTCCTAAGGAACCCAGTTGCATACATCATGAAGTCATGCATTCCTCTGCAATGCTGTGATGCCAAGAAAGAGTGCTTACAGCACCCTTAACAGGACCTCTGGCCAGCTGAGCTCTTCCCTTCTTGACATCTACGGTCCGTTTGTCATCCTAAATGCCCTCAGGCCCCTTGAACCCGGAATGTCACATTCCATCCTTCTGAGTTTCACTCCCACTCAAGCTAGGAAGGTAAGAGCAGCATCAGAGAGGATGGCATGAGCACGTAGCACAGGCTTTCTGGTTTATAGCAGGCTAGATGTGACGTATGTAACTGGTAGCACAGAAGGGAAGGGAGGGGATGGGAAGGGAAGGAAAATGAAGGGAATGGAAGAAGGAAAGGGAAGAAGGGAAGAGAAGGCAAATGAAGGGAATGGAAGGAAAATTAAAGGAAGGGAAGAAAAATTAAAGGAAGGGAATGAAAGGGAAGGGAGGGGAAGGGAAGGAAAATGAAGGGAAGAAAGAAAGGAAAGAGGGGAAGGAAGGGAAGGAAAATGAAGGGAAGGGAAGAAGGAAAGGGAAGGAAAATGAAGGGAAGGGAAGAAGGAAAGGGAAGGAAAATGAAAGAAAGGGAAGGAAAAGGGAAATGGATTAAACATCTCAGTTGGAGCAGCTGTTTAGAGCCTGAGGGGGATGAAAGTGATGCTTTGCAGAGTGGGAACAGGTGCATTCTGGGTAACATAGAGAGAATGTGACATTGATGATTATCAGTACAGTGTTCCTTCAGAGAATGAGACGTGTTGCTCCCTGTGACAGTACTTTGAGACTGTGGAAGTCAGGTGCAGCAGGATGAGTCTGCAGCTCTCACTGTGCGGAGTTGGAGTGGAGTCCAAAGTGACCTGCTTGCACGAGGGAAAGATCCTGAACTTCGGATATGTGTTACCGGGAGAGAGCACCTCACAAGTGTTTACGGTATGGAGGCCACCTCAAAGTTTCTCCCAAGCTTGTCACCACCAGCAACAGTGCTTCAGCCCCGTTCTCTGTCCCTCTCTACGGCCAGCTTCAGAACACATCTTCATTTCAGGCGAGATTCCATGTCCACTTGCACAGCCTCTCTCCTACGAAGCACCAGGGGCTCCCAGAATTCCTCACTGCGGGCCGTCTCCCTGTTGTGGGTAAGGCTCTCAGCTAATCCTGGCTCGTGGCAAAATGCTGTTTTTACTATTTGTTTGCAGATTTTCTTCTGTTTTTCTTACTATCAATAAGTGAAGGGTGAGCTATTTGTTAACAGATTTTGGTTTGTTGCACGTTCTAAATATCACATATTTATTTGTTGTTACTTGTCTTTTGGCCTAGTTTTTATCGTCTGAATTGAGTACGCAGTCAGTTACCAATTTATTAGGTATACCTGCTCGGTAACACAAACAGCCTGCTCTTTCAAACAGCGAATCATGTGGCTGCAACTCAATATATGCAGAATGCAGACTGATCCAAGGGCTCCGGATACTGTTTGGCTAAGCATTAGAACGGCTGAGATGTGCGATCCGAGCAGTTCGAGTTGGTGCCATACATGGCGGTCCAGAATCTCAGAAACAGTGTCTCAAGCACAGAGAACAGTATGATGCACAAATCATCCTGCGGATGGAATTTCTGAGGGTGAAAAACACATTGTTACTGAGAAAGGTCAGAGAAAGGTGGCCAGACTCGTTAATGGAAGTGCAAAAATAACAGCCCAGTACAGCAGTGATGTGCTGAACACAACATTATTATTATTATTATTATTATTATTATTATTATTATTATTATTATTATTATTATTATTATTATTATTATTGTCCTGCACTTGTTTTTTTGACCTACCTACAAATTTGGCTTAAAGACAGACTTTGGGAACAAATCTCATTCGTAACTTGAGGACGGTCTGTACTGACCATTATAATGCATTATGAAAGTATCTATAGTGTACTATAGATGAGAGCTTCATTGGAGCTTATGAAGTATTATAATCAACACTGTAATGCCTTATGACTCTCAATAGAAGATGCTGTAACGCTTTATTAATTCTTATACCGACATAATAATGCATTATGAAGGTATCTATAGTCCATCTTCAAGAAGAGTGCCACCAGAATTATTAATCACTTAGTAATAAACCAATGATTATTAATAAATCAGCGTAATTTAGTATCAAGAGGTTTTTTCTGTCTGATGTAAGTTTTCTCCTGCGCAGGTACCCAGAATTACAGCGGCCTCTGTGTGTTCAGTGTCTCACCAGTAGAGGGCTCTATACTTCCCGGGAAAACACAGGACATCACTGTCAGATTTCAGCCTGATCACGAGAGCCCTTTCTACTCTGACAGGCTGAGCGTGGAACTTATAACAAAGGTAACTTTGGCACATCTGATTTTTAGTGAATGACACAGCACTTGTCCCCTCTCCCTTCATTTTCATTAACTCCAGAAATTGCATGAGGCTGGATACACACAGCCTGGGATGTAACTCCGCACAAACAGAGCTGGATCTAGACGTACTTCACAACAAAAATCTGAATTTGTGAGAAAACGCTACCCTGGTTTTTAGCAGTAGTTAAAATGTTAAATTTTGCATCATTCAAATAGATTAATTTCTTACCAAACAGGGCGGCTATTTCATAAAGATACTGAATTAGCACCAAACTGATGAAACATTTGGCAGCAAATCCTAAAAAGAAAGCATTTTTCCTTACAGTAAAACACTCAGGGCCTTAGTTTAAATACTAGAACTCATGGCCATAGGTGGAAATTAGCGGGAGAATATTTTAAACTGGATTTGAGGAAGCACTTCTTTACACAGCGTGTAGTTAGAGTATGGAATAGTCTTCCTGCTAGTGTA
>JAODJU010000108.1:424107-439437 GCA_026776725.1 Gnathonemus echidnorhynchus | reverse complement strand
CCACCACAGGGACACGCAGAGGGGGCCACAACGAGGGTACGCAGAGGGGGCCACGACGAGGGTACGCAGAGGGGGCCACGACGAGGGTACGCAGAGGGGGCCACAACGAGGGTACACAGAGGGGGCCAGGACGAGGGTACGCAGAGGGGGCCACAACGAGGGTACGCAGAGGGGGCCACCACGGGGACACGCAGAGGGGGACACGACGAGGGTACACAGGATACCTGTCTATCAGTCACTTCACTGGCTTCCCGTTTCTGCTGGGATTTAGTACAAGATCTCTTTCCTCACCCACTAGTGCATTTATGGAAATGCTCCTCTTTACTTAAAAGAACCGGTAACAACTCAGACCACAACACGACCCCCCCGCTCTTCACAACTAAATCACCTCCAGCCCCTAGAACTAAACTCAGCATGATGGGCGATCGGGGCTCTGTGCTGCTGCACCTCTGCTGTGGAATCCCCTTCCTGACACTCAGGGCACCTCAATCTATTGACAGTCTTAAAAACTGACTTAAAACCTTCCTTTTTAGCTGATTTTATCATTCCTACTGTAAATTTTTGCTTCATAGCTTTTTACATTTTTAGGTTATTGAGGTTTTATAGCACTTAGAGATTTTCTCAGAAAATGTAAAGTGCGTTATAAATCAAATGTATTATTGTTAAAAACCATGTTAAAATGTCACCCATGTAAGCTACAGAGCTCGGTCACCTGGTGATGTAATATTCCTGGGTGCTTGGCCGCGTCGTGTTAACGCGCTCTCAGCGTGACAGAGCAGTTCTCATTATGTTTTGTCAACACCAAAATAGGTGCGACACTGCATCTTTCTGACGTCTCAACAAGTGTTTAACTTCCCATTAAACATAAAAAAATTTAAATATAGCATCCCAGGATCACAAAAAATATTTGTAATGAATCGTATTGGCCAAGTTTTTTGAGTTGTAACAATGACGCTGAGAAATTATATTCTTCGATTTGTGAAAATATGAAATCAGTGAAAATCAAACTGGAGAGTCTTTCCCCACCAAAAAATACAAGCAATAACAAAAAAGCTTTCTTGTGTACAATGAGGTGCGTTCTTTGGAAAATGATAATAAAATCCTCAGCTATGCTATGGGATCATTCCACACGTGACAGCGGAAAGTTTAACCTGAAGCTTTCGGGTGAGGCTCAAGCCGTCAGCAGGTCAGAGGTCACATATAGCGCACAGAAACAAACAAGGCAGCTGTGATGTTATCATGGAGACCAGGAGGGAGTGCAGTGACTTACAAACAGCTGACTGTGCACAGGCAGCATAGAGAGCACGGACAGCCATGTTTATAGGCATCGTTTTCAGCTAGAATCAGGCCCAAGAATCAGGAATGTTTAAAAACAAGGGAGTCTGGAGAGCTGAGGAGAAAATAATGGGCGTGGCTTCCCAAGAATTTCATATAATATTGTGGTTTATGGAGCATTACACTGGCATCAAAGGACTCAAATAAAACTTTATCATGCAACAACATAATAATCCCGAGGGAATGTGCCATCAGGTCATGAGATCAGCTCATAAACCGCCGTGCCGCAGGCCCTCCTGGATGCATGAATCAGTTTATGTCAGTAATTAGTCACCAAAATATGAAGCACACAGTAGCTACAGACTTAGATGTGTTTGGTTGTTCTTATTAGTTATTGTCTTGCTGATGGAGGAGAGAGTGAGCAAGTGGTGACTTCGCGACAGCTGGAAGAGTTGATAAGTTGCCATTGTTACAGCATGCTGTCCGTTTCAGACGGAACCCAGAAATCCACTTTTGTCCGGCCCAGACTAACAGTTAGTTTTGCAAATGTACCATGTAGAAACGGCTTCTGTGACATATCAAATTCCTCCCCTCTGACGGCATCTCTCTCGTGGCCATTTTTAGTCCATGTTAATTTACTAGTTCATGTTCCTTTCCAGTACTACATAGAACTGCAAAGCAAAATTAATATTTATTTAATCGGCTGAATCATTATCCCAAGTGTGGTAGGTGCTTCTACCAACACAATCTACTGCAGTTAATGTTTGACGAGAGCCATTCTGCCCTACAGTCAGCACATGAACCTGAACAGAGGTTTTAATGTTCTCAAATTAACCATGGAACATCTCTCTTGATTCTTGTACCAAATATAATACCTAAGAAAAACCTCAAAAAGCCTAAGAACCTGTTAGACCAAGATTGCCAGGACATGCAGGAGAACCTCGGGAGGAGAAGGGCATTTCCAGGGATAAACAGAAGCCATGGTGGTTAGTTATCTGGATAAACATTACCTTCTGATTTTCAAGCCGTCATTCAACGAAACCCAGGCAACATGAAGATACCCCAACAGCGCTGAGGCACATGCTCATTTTTTATAAAAAGTAGATTAAGAAAATCCACAGCAGAAATAGTCATACTATAAATTCTTCTATACTAATAAGCAAACCTCAAAGTTTTGCGAGAAAGCTTATTAAACCAGAAGTATCCTGATGGTTGTCCTGATGTGTCCTGATGGTTCAGGAAGTTTCCCTGGATCCAGTCCAAGTTGGTATCATGCAGTTGGACCCTCAAGAATTAAACGGAAATTCTTCAGTAAATGTCCAACCATCTATCGTCCAACTGCTTAACCTGGTCCCATATGCTGCAGCGTGGATAAGACAAAAGGCTGGGGTACATCCTGGGCGGGATGCCAGCCAATCACAGGGCACGGGGCTGGGGTACATCCTGGATGGGATGCCAGTCCATCACAGGGCACGGGGCTGGGGTACATCCTGGCCGGGATGTCAGTCCATCACAGGGCACGGGGCTGGGGTACATCCTGGATGGGATGCCAGCCAATCACAGGGCACACATGCAGCCATACGCTACAGGCAACTCAGAGACATCAGTTAGTCTGAATGCATGTCCTTGTACTGAGGGAGGCAGCTGGTGTTACTGAAGGAAACCCATGCAAGATAGTCAGAACACGCCAACTCCCCACACGCAACTGGGAAATGGGATTCAAACCCAAAACTTTGAAGTGTGAGGCAATAGTACTACCTAATAAGCCACACCTTCAGTAAATGTCCAGCTTTATCAATATGCTACTCAAAACATAGTTGGTGAAAGGATGACATATGCATTGTGGCTCTTGTTCATTTATCCATCCATCTTCTGTAGTCACTTCTCCTATTCGGGGTTGCAGGGGGTCTGGAGCCTATCAGGACAGGGTGGAGCACCATCCCATCACAGGGCACACTCCACTCACTCACACCTGCTCACTGAGCAATTTGGTATCTCCAATTAACCTCAGCATGGGACTGGAGTACCTGGAGGAAACCCCGTGATGACACAAGGAGAGCATGCAAATTCCACACACATGGAGCCATCACAGAGACTCGAACCCTCATCCCAGAGGTGTAAGGCAACAGTGCTACCCACCATGCCACTCCCTCTTTGTCCTTTCTTTAAGTTACCCATTGTTGTAGCATGTCAATTTCTTGTAGTTTTACTACAAAAGCATTACTACAAACACAGATTTGCTAGTCAAGTGACAAATTAACTACATCATTCACAGGCGACACATCAACACCCGGACGCCAGTATTTTGTGAATAGAATGTTACCATGATCCATGGTATAGCAGTTTGCATGATAATACAAAATGACATTTTGTCAATTGATATAATTATTCATACTGTTTTGAATTTGTGCAATATTATATAATTTATTGGAAAAAAAATCAAAGTCAGAGGTCAACAAGGTGAGCCAGTAGCAATGTTGCTTCACATTGGCACCCACTGATTTCCCCATAGTGGCGAGTGTGGGGGCTGCAGCAGAAATAGGTACGAACCAGACAAGACTAAAGCCAACATCTATGAGCACTCTCATTTGTGGGGAAAAATTAATGTTATATTATTAGTACTGGTTACTTCATGTATAACACGTTCAATCCCTTATTGTAATAAAGTAAATGTGATATTACAAGATGAATGTATCGATAAGCAGTATAATGGAATTGACAGAATCAGTTACTCTTTTCTTCTTTCTTAAAATAATTTCAAAGAAATTATGAAGTTGCTTCTCAACTGTGCTTTAAATTCGACTCTTCTGTTGAATAAATTAAAACGTAAATAAACGTGACATTGTAACAAATCTGGCACCTGAGATGTAACGTCACAGTCATGCCGAGCGGGGTGACCTCAGATCTTCTGCGTCACCAGGTATCCCTGTTTCTGTGGCTGGCAGTGGGCGTGTCCAGCGTGGTGGGGAACGAGCCTATCAAATGCCAAGCTGTCTGGAGTGGGACGGCGCTTTCATCAAACGTATTTAAGTTTGAAGCGCGTCGGTGAACCTGTTCTTAAGGTCTCACCCATTTGGCATTAGTTTCTATTTGTGATGAAACGACGTGGGTTACCGCTAATTTACTGTTATAAAGTGCTTCGTAGTTTTTGTTACTGCTAAGTGCCACTGAGATCTCCAGCCTGGTTCCTGCTGTCGGCGTTGCTGTTTGTGGGATCTGTTATCCTGCGAAGGAATCCATTGCTAAGGCGTGTGAGCGCTGCATTGACGAGTGAGTAGATCGCATGTGGCTACCATTCACTGGCATAGATTATTTTTCTAAACAAGAAACTGAATGAGTCTCTTCTGGCGTTTTTGCAGATGTAGAATGGACAGCGACGATCTAACGAAGTTGTGGTATATTTGGTAAGTTTCTTTAAAAATTCTTGCAGTCACTTTTGGTGGTTTAAATCCTATCGTTAACGGCTTTAGTTTTGTAATCAACCCGTCAGATTAATGGCACCTTTTTTCTTAAAAATTAACAAACTGACCGTTGCGTTGTAACTAAATGTCCAGCAATCGGACACGTGTATTTGCGCATCTGTCGTAGATTTATTTCGAAGTTAATTTTCTTTTTCTTTAGGTTTATTTTAATAATAATGGGCACACTGCTCATGTGCGGAATCATCGCCGGCTGCGTGAAGATGTGCTGCAGGTCCAGCAAGCCGCCGGTGCCCACATGCCCCGGGCAGCGTTTCGAGGTGGCGGTCATCGACGTGGAAAACAGAAGCGCCTTGAGCAGCATAAGCACCATGTCCTGTAAGCTTCGCTGCTTCTTTTGACTACAGATTCTAAAGGGCACCGTACATTGGTGTTCTTCATCTGAGTGCTTTCATAGAGCTATACGGAAAATCATGTTGCAAAACTATAGATTAACGTGTTAATATATTGTAGCGAAATACTTTGATTTTTGATTTTAAGTAATATAGATTAATGCCTTCCTTGCGACTGACTTTTAACGGATCCAAACTCCACCCCCAGCTTTCTCCCACCATCTTCCTGGTGAACCTTCACCCCGAATCTTCACTTCAGGGCTGAGAAGCCCCCTCTCACCTCCACCGTACAGTCTCTATGCCATGGAGAGCCCTCCACAATATGATGAAGCACTGAAAATGCCCGCTGACAAGACTGTCGTTGTGCCCAGGGCCCCAGAGGACCCCCACGTGGCCCCAGAAGCCTCTGGGGTGTCAGTGGACACGGTCGACAGACAGCAGCCTGCTCAGGACGACCCCCCGGAATCGGAATCTCAGAATGCTACGTTGTATGAAGAGGAGGAACCCCCAGAATATCACCTGTATGACCCCATGGCGGAGGAGAACTTCACTGAAATAAGCTTGACGGAGCCCTGATGCCCACGCCCAGGAAATGCTTCGAGCCAGGGCCATTTGCTGCAGCACTCTTATCTGCTCTTCCAGTTGCTCAGCAGACTGGTTTTTAATCCTTCCATACCGCTGGATATCTTAAGTGAAGAGATTCAGAAGAAAGTAGCAGACAAATCAGGGTACGAAAGACGGGATCCTTTCTGGGATTTAACCCAGTGACCTTCCGGTCGGTTTAGTCCCTTCACCACATTCGCTGCTTTCTGCCTGTGGTGCAGGATGGGTCAGTTACCCCTGAAGTCTGGCACGATCTGGAAGGGTGTGACGATTCTGAAATTCACAGTGGGAAGAGAAACTTTTTACTCCATGATTTGAAGAGAAGTTCAGACACCAGCCAGTGGTTGCATATTGTGAGCGCCACACTGCCCCTCATTAACCTTGAAGTGTTTTGCCAGCAACTGGTTGTTCTTGCTCAGCTGCGGCTGTTTTTGCCGCCGTTTACAGTTATGATTGCCTGGAGTTCACATGACCGGAATCGTTGCTTGGATAAAGGGTGAAAGCAGAGGACTGACATCATTGCCCTGGGTCTTAACTTCCTCGTCTGATTATAAGAAGCAATGAGAAATGAGCACTTTAACATTTACAGCTTTCTTCTCTTGCAAATCTGCTGTAATTGCAAGTTGGACAAAGCAATGGGACCTTAAAGGGATTTCAGGGATTAAGCTAATGTGACAAAGGACTGTGGGCTGTTAACTTTTAAATCTTGGAAATACAAACTTGTTTCTTATTTAAAACTTGCTGCACATATCATTAAAGCACTATTTACTGAAACAGTGTAGCCAGGAGTTAATTTATATTGATTTGCAGTTTTAAATTGTAATTTACACTTGTATGATGGATACTTTTATTTATTAACATATATGATGTAAATTTTGTACATTTTCAAATGCCTTTTTCCAGTGCTACAGTAACACATTCATTCTGGGGGAGAACTAGACAACGGGGAAACATTTAAATGAAACATTTGTTTTAAACGGTTGACAGGTAGACATTTAGTTCACTATGGGGAAGTGTAGGAGATATACCGGTTTTAACATTTTATTTCATGTGGCTGTGCAGAACGGCTGTCTGTCCAGTGGAAAGGTCATAAGTATGCAAAGATGGGGATTTAAGATATTGATTTGCCTAATTACTAACAGATACCACTTATTGGCTTCATAGTGACCCTTCATAGGGCAGAAGTGGGCAGAATCTCCGTAGAAACACCTCTTTCACGATGGGCTGTGAAACAAGGGCCAAGATCTCAATGCGATTTGAGCACATCAGAAAAAAGTCTGAGGCAAGAATAATTCTTAGCTTTTTAGGTTGCCAAGGTAACCGTCCTATAATCCTGCGTCCGACCTCTAGGGTTTAGCTGCAAGTGGCCAGTGGGTCGGGTGATTGTTGTCGCAAGAGAAAGCACTGTAAACCATGCCCAGTGTTTATAGAGCATATGTTGTGGACAGCAATTTAGTGACATTATGGGATACCGAAGGGATGTTTATGCATTCAGGAAAAATTAGCTTTAAGAAGAAGAAACTGAGTTTAGTCAGAACTCAGACAGCGCCATGGCGGGTTAATAATCAAACGGCCAAAGAGACGGACTCCTCCCGTATGCGGTGAGACTGCCCCGGCCTCCGCAGAATTCTCTGATCCTTTCACTTCTCCGGAACTGGTGGACCTGGAAGTTGCGTTATCAAAGCCCTGTGGCTTCAATTTTATGTAAACTCCTGTAATACAGTCTTACGACATGCTTATTGTAGCATAAAACCTTGGGTAAGTATGGAAGAGAGAGCAGTTTAACCCCTGTGCTCACATAATACAGTACGCCCCTATCCCCATTAATTTGAATACTGGGTCCCCGGGACCCTCAAGTGAGCACAAGGGTTAATTCAGACTCAGGCTAACAGAGATTAAACGGTGCTCCCAGGGAAAGATGTTGTGATATTGTATCCTTCCATCTGTCTTCTAGACGCCCGTCCTGACAGGGTCGCCGGGTCTGTGGCACAGGACACAAGCAGGCGTATTCCCTGAACAGGAAGCCAGTCTGTCACTGCACACGTGCACGCTTATAGTCTTGTGTCGTAAATCAAACTCTGGCCCAGTAACTGGTTGTCTGATCTTGAGGTGATTAGTATTTAACTGAGTTTGTTAGTAATTTTATGTTCCAGTGTCACACCTCTCAAGTCTGGTTTTAAGCCTTCCACCAGCAAGTGTTAATTTGTAAACACAGTTGTCCTGATAAATATGTTAATGACTGATTAAAATGTCTCCATCAGAACCTATGGCATGTCAGTCTTCTGTTGCTCTCTGAAGGCTAAAATTTTATGACTGGCACTCAAATGATAATTGGAAAGTATATGATGCTACACAAGTTGTTTGCTAACTATTCCTCATGCCAGCCTTTCAGTGCAGTGACATTCCAGCCAGGGGTGTTTATGTGCGGATCATAGCTGTACAGATACGCATTTCTTAAAGCTGTGCTGCTGTACATATAGGGAGACCGTACTGTAGTGCAGGCACTCTGTGGTGAAATGAGCCGTCGACTAAAGGTGCTCCAGAAGAGCGCCCCACAGAGGGCATGGGCAGAATTGCTTGGCACTCTCCAGCTGTCTTCGCATAGGTCAGTCCTACAATGGAGCTGGTGTTCCTGGTGTCTCCCTTCAGGCTTCTTGCTTCTCTTGATTCTTACTAAACACAGCTTAATTTGTGCATCTTCTGGTTATTTACTCACTGTTTTGCCATTTTGTCTAATTTTGTTTCCCTTAGTCAAACAAACAGCAGTTGTGTTTTCACAGGAGATGTACCGTGGTGCATCGCGGTTTCATTATTTTTTAATCAGCTGCAATACATACAACCCCCACAAGATGGTAGCATTTCCTTTCAAATAATATGACGGTCGAACCATTGTGCATTTCGTTTTGGTTTTGTAAACCCGGAAGACCAAATCTTACACAGCAGCGATTGTCGTCTTAAGTCTTAAGTGCTCTGTGCGTCAAAGGAACACTCACTGCATATTTTAAATTTAAAATCTTTTTAAAGTAAAAAAAAAAAAAAAGACCGATGATGTGCTGGATTACAGGCATCAGTTTAAATCATTTCACATGATATCATTGCAGTGAGAAAAATGACCTCTCACGCTGGCCACGTTATCTCATAACGGAGATCATCACCACAGGATTCAACTTCCCATAATGTACAGTGTCTATTTTAGCCATAACTCGGGTGAAGAGTAAAGATGCATAAGAGTGTGAGTGTGTGTGTGTGTGTGTGTGTGTGGTGGGGGGGGGTCACTGGTCAGTACACCCTCAAAACATGTTTTTTATGTTAAAAGGTTAGAGATGCTGGAGGATATACAGTTAATACGTTTATATTTATAGAAATTGTAACACAAAATGATTTGCCATAACTTTTTTCAGAAAAGGGTGTTGTATATTAGAAAAAATATACATGTTATGTGGAGGTGTTGTGAACGTGTGTGTGAAGAGTGCTGGGTCTCTGTGTCAGGTTGGCCCCCTGTCCTGGGATACCCCCTGCCTTTGCACCCAGTCCCCCACCACAAGGCAGTGGTGGCATAATGGTTAGGCTGAATTAGCTGCCCCCTGCTATGTCACATATGGGCTAAATGCAGGCGACACATTCTGTTTTTGTGTGCTGTGGTGTGTCACCAATGACAGTTAATCACTAAGTTCTAATTCAAGCAGGTATGGAGGATGGAGATGTATATTTTGGGAAACTCATGTGGCTATTTAGGAGATCATTATATCACTTTAATATAAATGTACAATGTTTAATATAAATGTTTGGTTAAAATATTTGGTTTCTCTAAATTGCCCATAGTGTGTAATTATGTGTTGGTCTGTTCCCTGGAGTCTTGTTTAGGGCGCCCCCTACCGGCTGCCTTGTGTTTCCTGAGATAAGTTCCAACCTCACTATGAGTCTATGATCTAGCAGTGGACAATGAGCAGGGGCGGGCAGTCTCATCCGCAAAGGGCCGGTGTGTATGCAGGCTTTTGGGATAACCTTTACATCAGCTGGTGTGAGGACTCTAGCTAATTAATTACCCGGACACATAGCGCCCCCTTCTGGATAAGATTGCCTACCTCTGCGATAGAGGCTTTCACGGTAAAACGGTTTCTATATAGGCTATAATATTTAGCATTTCATGCACAGGTTCAAGACCACTAGCGGTGGTTTTTAAATCTGAAAGCGTCGATACTGACAGGAGCCATTTGCGTTGAGTTACTAAAGCTGCTCTTTACTGATGGCGCTTGCATAGTGCGCCCCCTACTGGCGGATTTTAGCATATTGGAGCCGAACATCCAGGAAGCAACTTAAAACAAACGAGGAAATAGTGAAGCCAAAACGGAAAATTTAGTGATTGGGCTGTTGGTTCAGCTGCCAAAAATCCACTTAAAGGAGTGTGCAACTCTATGCCAGGGTACCGCTATGATCTACCTGCCGATCAGTCACGCGGAGTTATAAGGTCAATGACGATATGGACTGTAACTGGCGGACAGTATGACGAAACGCCGCGGTGATTTCCATAACGCCGACAGTATGCTATGCTTAAAACGATGAAGTGGAATGTTCATCCTGCATTTTGTATTTAGTTGTTTTATTTATTTGTTGGCGCAGTAATATGGTTAATATAGGCCTATAGTATTTTGTTGGTTGAGTGTGTATACTGTTACTCATAGGCGTAATTTATGGCGGAATGTGCTTTTGCTTTGAATCCAACCTAGGCTTTGTGTGTAGAGTCTTCAAGTTAACTGCATTTCCTCTTGCAGTGCAAACACATTCCGTTAGGGGAAGAATTTGTCTCAGAATTGCTCATAACTTGCACGAGTGACCTGCGAGGCGCCGGCATTCCCTCCGTGGTATTTTATGCTGCCTGGAGTGGGTTCCTGTGACCCCGTACTAAACACGTGGTTGTAAGATGAATGGATGCTGAATCGTACTCCAGAATTTATACCTCTTTCTTTGTAAACCGAACAATACACTTAAATTTGTATTTACATTTGCTCTTGGTATCGGTGTTGCAGATCCATAGGTTGTGCATACGTGAAGGAACCCCCTCCCCAATTTTATTTAATTGAATTTTAATTATTAGACCATTGCATTTAAATTATTAAGGAATGCCCCCATATGACTCTCTCCCCCTGCACTTTAACATGTATAAGCATATAAGCATGTCCATTTCCCGCAATACACTCGCCTCTGCTCTGCCAAATCGACTCGCTCGTAAAAGTATTCGGCGTCCGAAAGGGAGAGTGTCTGAAGCGGAGCCGGAGAGAGGAGCCGCCGGCCGACAGCAGGTGTCAGTGACGACGCGCCATGCGCCCTGTCCGCTCTGCTCTCTCACAAACATGCTGTCAGCATTTGCTGGAGATCGAAACAGATTACAGCAAATCTGATTATTATATCCAACCTCGGTTATAAAAAGGCAAGGTCATTATGTGCTTTGGCTTAACGTAATGTCAGTCTTTTCACAAAATGTATGAAATCGTATTACTCGACATTCGTATTGTCGTTTTCTAATCTGACTATCTAAGCATCGGATATGGGTATTAATGTCATGATACTGCTATTTACTTAAGCTTTCTGATCATTTATTCTAGCATATACAATATTTAAAACATGTACAGGCCTACTGCTATAACATTCAAACAATTGGTCTCCGATTACATAATTAAACGTCTTAGTGATTTTAATGTTTTTAGATGCCCTGAAGTGGTGTGCAGTTAATTTATTAAATCTGGTGTCTATCTTTCCATCTTGCAACCGCTTATCCTAGTCATGGCTGCCAACTCTCACGCATCTGGCCTGATGCTCACATTTCTGACTCTCAGGCTCACCCAAGACATCTTACGGCAAATCCATATTATTCCATTATAAACTAAATGAATTAGCTACATCAAAAGCGTTGGGATAGTTTGCAAACCCTACAGTCTATTTACAAGGTAATAATACTATTACATGCATATGAATACATGTGCATGTGTATGCAGACTTGTCTCGAATTGAAAAACTCACGCCATCCAGCTGACCAAAGTTGACGTCCCTGTCCTAGTTAGGGTTGTATGGTGACCTGGAGCCCAACACGGGCAGCACAGGCACGAAATTAGCTCATACCTTGGATAGTCCATCACAGAACACAGCAGTCAGCCTATCCGCATGTCATTGGACTGCAAGATGAGAGTAAGTACCAGGAGGTCCCCCACTACAGTGGGAAGGACATGCAGACTCTACAAACACAGAAGTGGTTCACATTGTATTTCAGGTAAAAAACTCTGATTGCCCCCAAGAAGCGTTTTAGCCGTTATCGATCTGTGTGCTCCTTGTTTAAATTGTATGTGGTGTTGAATGTTGTAGAGCTGTAAGTCGTAAATATGTCAAAATATTTACGCTCTGTTGTTGTACATCTGTATTATGGAGTTGATGATTTTGCATCTCATATTGTCAGCAGACTTGCACTTACTACACAACATTGTCGACACATTGATGTTTCCTAATACACTTTTGGCCTGAAGTTGTACTGAGTAGAAACGTCTGCCAAGTCAGTCTAATCATATAGGAAAGCAGAGCAATGTTAGATGTTCTAGGTAGAAAGATGGTCTGGATATCAGGTATAAAGGTGTGTTATGTTTGGCACCGACGTCTTTGAGTTTTTCGTTTGACCCCCCCCGGCCCGTCCGCTGCCTCGCTAATGGCTCCCCCGCGTACCTGTTATGGGGCTTCGCGACAGATGCATAAGAGCAGAGGGTATCCAAGGTAACCAAATCTCCGAAGCGCTGCCCAATCAGCAGCGGGCCAGCTGTGTTAAAGAGACGCCCGCTTGCCAAAGACAAGGAGACCCGTCGCTCGACTGCATCAGCTTCGTTTGTATCACTGCATGCTTTCGCTTTTCAGAATGCACTCATATTTCACATAGGCGTTACTTCTAAGTGACGCAGTAAATGTGATACGTTATGACATCACGCATGCAAGTATTTGTCAGGATTACTTGTGAACGATAATAGACCTACATTTTCTCCTTCAAATTTGAATGTACTTTTGGGTTATGGTCTTTAGTCCATAATCAGCTGCAACAATACTTTGCAAAATCCTGTGAAATTATCTACCTAAACTTGTAAAATATAATTTTTATTCTTTTATCTATCTATCTATCTATCTATCTATCTATCTATCTATCTGTTTATTTATTTTGAGGGGGTCATATTATTTGTAGAAATCTGATTTTGCTGCATGTAAAACACTAGGCCTACATGTTGCAAAACCAGATGTGGCAGACTCCTGGAAAGGAGTAAGGAAGAGGACATGTGACCGACAGTTTGTGATTCCAAGTCTCCTGATAGGCCCTGCTGTTGTACTCTTGAATTAACTCAGTGTTCCGAGGGCAGCTATAAAAGTAAATAGGAAGATTTTATGATTGCAGTTTTATCAATGTGCTTGAAAGTTACTAAATAAATAAATTACTAAAATATGGTGCAGAAAACAAACGCTGGAATACCTAGCAGAACTGCCTCAGTAGGCCGCCTAATTAGCAGGACCCTAGGCAGGCCTTCTGGGAGAACCTGACACCATTGTTGTCTCTGCAAACATTTCAAGACAAGTTTACCTGTGCTTGTAGTCTGTCTAGTACAAAGCAATTTCATGGGGTCAGCAAGGCTTAAAAAAACCTTTCAGCTGTCATAGTGACTGTACACATGTTGTTTACATGCCATTTCTTATACAGAGTGTGAGCAACATTTCAGTAGAATGTTGAAAAACAAGTCGCTGAGTCTTACGTTCATTTCGTCAGTCTGTGGCATCCACTGCGCAACACGAGAGCTCTGAGTGGTGAGTTACGCCATTGGTCGATGAGAGAGAGGCCCATGCTTTCATGGTGGATATGTAGAAAGCCAGCAGTTGCACTTACCCAACAGCATCCTTGAAAGTAACAGCTGCTTTCCTTGGTGTTACAAAGCATAAGTTGGTACAAGAGAGTCACCAGGTACATCTAACGGTTACTGTTTCAGCAGAGACAGTTCCAGGAGAGATGCAGTCGTTGAAAGTCATTTAACTTTTTGTTTGCATGAATATCCACTCAAAGGCATCTCCTGTGATGCCAGTCAATCGTGTAATAGGGTGATGTACATCTTTACATCATCAATGCGCTTTAAATTCCCAGCCTGTTGATTGGTACTGTCATTGGACTATGGAGTGTGACATGAACTGGATTCCTTACATGTGTGAGATTTTATTCTTCCAAAGCTATTTTTGCCCTCTGTCCCTATAGCTTTTTTGTGGCATGTCCAGGGCAGATCTCCTGTCCAGCATGACACTGGTGGATCTGAAGCCGTGATGGGAGCTGCATGATGTCGAGCACCTGAACTGGGGCACAGCGAGGGCTTCTCTCGTCCTCTGGGCGATGGATCAGGCCTTGTTGTCTTCAGGGTCTCTAAGTAACAGAGCTGCCTAGAGCCCTCAGAGGAAAATCCTGTGCTGGATACTGCTGATAATGAGCAGCACTGCGAAGACTGATATTTTCCTGCAGTGAGGACCCAGTGGAATTCCCACAGACACGCACGTGGACCTGCCCGACTGCCCTTTCACTTCACAAAAATGTTTTACCAGCTTTTCGGTCCAGACCAACCTGGCAGAGTGAGGAGAAACCCACACTTTAAGGTGTTTCGTCAAAATGGATGAATTTGCCTTTTAATCCAAGTAGTCAGATTTTCAATTGACTTTGATTGAATTGCAATCTCATATGTCCAGGGTTGAGGGTTTAATTCCCACCCCCAGCTCTTTGCGTGCTGTGTCCACTCTGGTCTCCTCCAGATGTTCTGGTTTGTCTTTGCAGTCCAAAAACAGACATTTAAGAGAACTGGCGTGTCTGAATTGCCCATAGTGCACAAGCGTGTCTCCTACCTCCTGCTTGTTTTTTATATCAACATGACACAGAAAAAAAAACTAGTTATTTAAGCTATACAAAGTTGCGAATAAGGAAGTCGACCTTGTGTCTTATTTTTCTCTGAGCTCTAGTACAACATGTTTACTTTTAAAATCACCTGAGAAACAGGAGTGCTGCTAGCTTGTGCCCAGAGGGGCAATGCTCTGTACATCGGGGAATGAGGTTTAATGAGGCCTATTAAAAAATAAAATAAAAGCATGGAACGTGTGCCCGACATGTGCCCGACGGCAAATCCTAAAAGTCAGCTGGGGCACTGCTGTGACAAACAATATTTATGCTACATGGAAATGAATCTGGCTCATTCAATAATATGCAGAGAAACTTTCCCACAAAGAAATGCGTATATTTCCGTCACTATTTTTATGAAATGGGCATGTTAATCTACAGATGATTGAAATGTAAAATGTGATGTTTGTCAAAGTTTGCTTTTTATTTATTATTAAAACATTATATGAACCCCCCCCCCCCCCCCAAAGTCCAGACATATCCTGAAGTGAATTGGGGTTGGTAAATTATCCATAGGTTTGAATGTATGTGGGCCCTGTTATGGGTTGGCCCCCCAATCCGGGTTGCTCTCTGCATTGTGCCCAGCAACCCTGTATAGGACCAGGGACGGATTACGGACTGGGCCAGCGGGGCCGCTGCCCAGGGGCCCTTGGGGTGCAGGGGGCCCGTGGGGCCCCTAGCCCAAAACAATTTGCAA
>JAODJU010000108.1:400273-424007 GCA_026776725.1 Gnathonemus echidnorhynchus | reverse complement strand
GGAGCCTACTTTTCACTTTTTCCGAGGTAAAAAGCGGCAAAAGATAGTTTTGTCAACATCATTCTGCTTTTACAACATGGTACGCCGCACTAGTTTGGACCCACAAGTGGCATGATGACGTAGCAACTAGCCATCCCAGACAATGCTGGCGTTGTTTTTTTTTTGAGGGGGGGCCACACAACCCATAATCCGTCCCTGTATAGGACAAGTGGGTATGGAAAATGATTGCAAATCTGGAGAAATCAATACAACTCCAAGAGTCTCACAAACTTTTCCTCAGAATTGCTTATTACGTTATATATAATCATATTTTTGCATCACATATATTCTTCCCCAGAAGTGCTTGGGGTCATTGTAAGTCTATGTGACATACTGGCATAAAAAAACTGAATCTATATGCAAACAATAAAGAAAATACACATTATGTATCCTTCTAGATTATAGAAGGAAGTCATAGTAGTAACAGTGTGATGCTGAATATGTCAAACAAGAAAGATCACAGGAGAAATAATCGGACTGCATCCAAAAAAAATTGCCATGAAGATCTCTAAAGTAAAATGATGACAGCAGTGTGGAAGCTGGCTGTAATTTTAATGCGACATTAGCATTAATCTGTCTTTTCTGTGGCTCTGCTAAAAATTACTGTACTAAATACTACTGTTAAGTCACATAGTCACATATTGTCCATTAGTTAGTCTGGTCAATTAACAATTTAGAAGTTCTTTTCCTTTCTTTACTGCAGTATCCCACCCCATAAAAATACAATAAATTTATTTGCTCTAACAAACTACCTTAAATAAGTATTTTGGTTTTCAGGGTTTATCATTATCCAATACTATCCAACATATCAGTGTGAGACCAAATGCGTCAGCCGTAATTCAAATGTGAAAGGTTATGCTGTCTAATTGATTCGGTTCGCCTCCCATCCTCTGCGCTACCGCGCATGACTGGATTGCGGTCGGCGCCGTCTCTCCCACCCGTGCGTAATGACGCTACAGCGGCGTGGGGTTTCCCGGAGCTGAGTGCAGGGTTACCGCGCCCATCTCTGCTGGTTGATGGCCGGAGGAAGCGACTGAGGTGCCTGAAAGAAACCGTCAAGGAGTGACTACAGTGCTACATCGAATAAGGAAGACAAGAAAGGCTGCAGAATTAAAAAAAGAAAAAATACCGAGGGACGGAAAGGGACTGTAGTGAGTCAAGCCGGCGTTAGATGACACTCTTGTTCGGCGCCTAGCTGCTCTTTGCGCCAGTGTGCCGGTGTGTCTCCCTCGGCGTATTGAAAGCTGGGTTCGGGGAGTGGCGCTCCTCGGCAGCTAGCGAGCTAAATCTGAGCTGGGTGGGCGCGGAGAGGATCCCATCTTCGCTGTTTCCGGTCAATGCCATATAGCCGAACGACGGACATCCCCGACTGAAAAACGGGTAAGGGGACAAGAAAATGTGGGCTATGGGGGAGGTAGGGCGAGGGATTCGTGCGAAACGGGGGCGACAGATTGCTAGGAGGGTGTCAGCCGCGGTCGAAAGGGGTTAAACTGGGCTGCCTGACTGGGGCTGTGCTGCGACGGGGTGTGGGGGCAGCTGGACAGCCAGATGGGTAGTCGGGTGACATTGATACAATATTTCAAAAATAATATTAAAATGGTGGATATAATTGCGCATTTTTGTTTCTTTGCCCGGCGCTTCCCTCTTAGCTTGCTGGCGAGCCCACCCGGTTTCATGGGGGATGTTCTGCAGTATTGTTCATGGCTCTACATTGGAAATGAATTTGCAGCTAGCTCTGCCTTATTTGCATATATCCCCCGCTATATTAGCTGGGCAGCCTAAAGCCCTGTTACCTGGCACTAACCACGGGATTTGGGAAAAAAAAACAGATCTCGTATAACTAGTTGAACTAAGCGTAGAAATATTCAATAGTGAGCCGGTGTAGTCGTTACGCTGCTGGGTGTCTAGCTGGCTTTCCAGCTTCCGTGGGTCCATTTCGGGGACGATGCTGCGGTCACCCACCGGATCCGTATTGTGGAACCCTTTGGTTGTCGGCTAAAGGGGGGGATTTGGCTGCCTTGCATGGCGGGCCGGCTAGCGTCCCAGTCGCCCCCTTATCCCTTAACGTCGGTGGCTAATAGGGTGTGTGCGCCCGATGCGCCCATGCAAAGACTTAGTTGCATGATTGAAAAACACACAATTTTCTTTCGAGAATTTAATGCTTTAAACAGTAAAAAAAATGCATCGGAGCCTTCCTGATGACAAGAGCAGTGGCTGTTGGCTATTACATTTTTTCGGGAAAGACTTGTTTCGTGGCCGCAATCCCATTCAGTGGTGATCGGAATATATTTTCCCCCATCGTCGGTGGTGGCTGGCGCTCTCAGCCCCGTCCAAGATCAAAGGTAAGATAGCTAGTTAGCTTCACCCAGTAGGTCTTATTTCTGGGCTGCTGTGGATACAATATTGTTTCTTGCCGCCCCATAATTAGAGGCTCGGGAGAGAATTTAAGTAGCGAACAATTCGAATGTTCTTCGAAACGAATCGACGCCGTTTTACATGCGGATGCCCTTTGGGCAGCTGGCGCCGCCGCTGTTAAGATGTCCAGCAGTGCGCTCCTGTTGACGACCTTAACGCACCGTCCGGGTGTGTTTGATGTGTGTTAACACGCCAGCCGCCTTTTTAAATGATCCAGCAACAAGGTAATTGGATTTCGACAATCGTATTTAAACGTGATAGCAATTCAGCCTGGATTTTTTTTTCAACATTTTTGGCCGCGGCATCGGCGGATCTCTTTACCGCTACAGCTAAGAGGGAGGAAATGGGTTACATGCATTAAAAACGAGGAAGCCACCGTTCCTCCCAGATGCAATATCTGAAAAAGATAACACAACACGTCAAGTAGGGGGAATTCTCGGCACAGAAAAAATGTACATACGGAATCTGGCATTGCAAGCTACTTTGACCTTATGAGTTGTAACAATGTAACGTTTTGCCTTACAAATTACCAGTCGTGGTCACGTTATAAAAAATAAAATAAAAGCAGGTTGGCTGATTCGATACATCTACTCGAAGGGTAGAAGGAAAATGGCCAAGGCTAATGTGTGTGTGTGTGTGTGTGTGTTTTTTCCTCCCTCTGCCCATTCGTTGACTGTTTTGCGGTATTTTGGCGAGTCTCTGGTTTATGCTTTTATTCTTTATTTTTAAACTAAACGCTATTTCGTATTTTTCTTAGTTAACAAAGATGGATTCATTCTGTTTAGTTTTCAAAACCTCGTAGAATGAATGGGTTCCTCTATTCTTGGCCGGAGCAGCTGCGAACGAACAAGATGGCGTTTGCTGATTTTTTTTTCCCCTCCGTAGCGCCTTCTCTCTGTCTGTGAAAGACGGTAACCCAAGCATCGGCACAATTCGGGCAGACACTCGGTACTGGCCAGTTAAGTTTTGCCTGTAAGTTTCACGGCAGTGGGCCATTAGGTTATGTTAATCAGTTTAATATCGGTGATAAAATAATGAAGCCAGTCGGTCTTTTTAAACCGGGGATATTTGGGCCAACACCAAAGAGGATGTTTGCATATTTCATCCTGAACTCTAGCGATTGCGAAATAAAATGTTTCAAATGTTAAGCTGCTTGACGGGTCCTTTAACGCAGTTTATATTGCACTTTTAAAACAACAGTGTTTTATGTATAAAATGTTAAATTATAAATCTGGTGGGACATTTGCATCGTTTAATTTGAAACGCGTTACATTTCCTTTAATACAGCTGAAATGTTTTTATTAGCAATTTTTAATAAATGGTGCGCTTTATTAATCGGTATATAGCATTTTGGTAATGCATCAAGTATGAGTTTTATTTGAACACTGGTTAGACACTGTCAGAATTAGGTGCGATAAATCATAAGCACTGCTTTACATTTCCTGTCACATTTCTTTTGTTGAAAGCCAGAACATCCCCTGGCGTTTCTCACCATGCCTTACTCTTTCTGGTAGACTCCGGTCAGTTTTGTGATCTAGCGACCTGGAGAGCTTCACATCGACGTAACGTTTTGATTATTAATGTCTGTCATCGCCTTCGTGCACTCACCTGACTTCGCCGCTAGACGTTTCTCACGTTAGGCAGGAGAACTTCGTGAGGGCCAAAGAAGCCTCATCTCAGTTTCTAAACGTTAATCTCGGCGATAGAAATTTAGGATCTTTTGCTTGTTCCTCTTTGTAGTATCTGCTGTTCATTTATGTGTCAATTCATGAATTGTATAATAACTTATGGAACATAGGTAACACATGGTTTTCAATGAAGATATGCATGTCTAAATTGGGTTTATTGTATTTTATTTTTTATTATTTCTGGTCTTTACAGTTTTATTCTTTTTCAATTTATAATGAAATCAAAAGGAGGTTAGAGTGGATAGGGAGCATTCAAGTTTATAATTATCCTGGTACACAAAACAGTTAACAGTGAGCTGTGGCCTAATTTGGATATGAGGGTGGTTGGCTCCCAGCTGGTCTGGTACTAAGGAAGCAGGCAGCCTGTCAGGTGTTTAAGTATATTTTTCTTTGCATATCTAACAGGGGGTTGTCCTCCATTCATTAGAGGCACCCACTGCTGTAGCTGTTTGGAACCTTGACTCCTTAAGGATGGTTGTAACTGCAATAGGTGAAGATGCCTTCACTCCTATCACACCTGGATCGAGGGTGAAATCCCTGTGTGTCTAGGTGTGCTGCTGTATATGTGGTAGGAGATGATAGATTAACCATTAGGACACATCCATGTTTATCTGTCCTGTGCTTTTACATCTTCATGCTTTTAACCACAGTGGGTTGACCTGCTGCTTGAATAATTATAATAGTTTTGTTTTGTCATCTGTATGCCATATTTTATTTGACAATGTTTTTTTTAATAATTGGGGTTTATAGTCTTAATGCGTGTCAAAAATGTACTTATTGTACATAAAAAATGGGAAGTTAGCTGTTTAATGTAGTTGTGACCTAGCTATTGTGTTAATGTCATCAAAAATCATATGTTTTTAATACTCATGTCAGCTTTTTTATGAAAAGCTATAAACAAGTGTGGTTCAGCCATATTTGACAGTAAGGTTACTAAAGACTCCGACTTGCTTTAGCCAAGCCCATCATGGGACATGGAGCCCCCCAGTTACACTGTGCTAATAGTGTAAGATGATGAAAAGCTGCTTCTGTGAAAATCTTGGGCAAATGGCCAGTTAACCATAGTATTTCAAACAATTAGAATGAATCGTTATGATAACGAGGGTGCAATGTTTGTTTTGTGCAGCCGCTCTCGTCTTGATGGCTCCTTTGGATGTCCTCACGGTATTCCTCTCATTAGCGTGAAACTCTACGCATGTTTTTCCACCAAAAGTGGCTATAAGTATATATTTTTTCAAATTTTTTGGGCATCGTGCCCTCAGTGATTAATATTGCTCAGAAAAGTGGTTATCTATAGCTATAAAGTTTACCATTCAAATAACTCATAACACCAAACCAATGCAGTAAATTGGTTTGGCAAAGCTGTTCTGGGTTCTGAAATTTCTTCCCGAAAGCTTTGGTATAAATCATAATTCAGCTAATTGACTTGTAGCTATCAGACACTATCTTTTCCTAGAACATCTTTGTGCCCGTTGAGTTAATGTGCATGTAAGTGATCCCTCCTCCTCTTCACTGCTGTTTGTCAACGTGCAGAATTAATGGTTTGCAGCCACAGAAATCTGCCTCCGGTTTCAAGCGACTGCTGTCTCCTGCTTTGTCCCGTTCAAAAAATTTCTGCTAAGGCGCTTAGGGCGTCAGGCAGCTTTAAATAGATGGAGGTGGCCTGTGTAAGAAAGCATTCCATATAAACATTTATAGATGAAGACAAATACGTTTTGTGGAGTTTTTTTTTTTTCCTGCAATTGGGATGGTTTTGCACAGGGCAGCTCAACTCTCTGAACTGAACTTTCTGACATTTAATTGTACACTTCATGTTTTTACAGCATGCCTTAAGACAAAAATATGGAAGGACAGCATCATAAAAGCTTTGCGAGGTTTAAAGTTTCTGTGAGCTGATTAAAATGGAGCTGCGGCGAGTATTCGCACAAATAGCAATGAACAATTATCCGGCTTCTGTGGACTTCAGAGAATGCTATTTGTTTCTAGCAGATTTTCCACCCTTGCATATTCTGTTATGTGAGTGGGAACCAATAGGATTAAATTCTTACCGTTCATGGATCTACGCTTTTAGGATTACTGGTGAGGTCAGTGATAGTGCTGATTTTTACCCTTGTTTTATATGATCCAGTTTTAGCCACATAGGATTTCTCTCATCACTCCCAGGTGAACAAGCACAACTGTTTCTCTCACTCCTTTTATGAGGCAAGAAACAGTGTAGAATTTCCCTGGTGACAATGTTTGTGCCAGGCTCTTACAGATAAATGTGAGCACAATACAGAGTCAGCTGTGCACACCTTTTGTTTAGAATGTCGTACTTAGAAGTGCTGTATGTGAACAGTCCAAATCCCAACTGCTGTATGGAAATGCAGTGGAGTCCTGAGAGGATGCTGGAACGTGTCTCCAAAATGAATCATGATGAAGGGGCAGAACTTGACGTGGAACGATACCACTCATGGTGGGTCAGATGGTGACCCCGAGGAGAGTGATGCTTGAATATGGATGCAGCTTTTAGTTGTTGCTCCATTTATGGCTAACCTCTTCAGCCCACTGTCTTGATGGCAAATATAGGAGGGGAATGAAAGCTGGACAGAAGAAGCTGGAAGCTGTTGGGCTTCAGTGGAGATGGTGCCGACTAGAGCAGTAGCGAGGTAGACATAACAGCGGTGTATCCCAAGAGCTAGGGGTTCATTTGTGATGTTGCATGATCTGTGGTGCAATAATAGCACAACATGGCTACCTGCTTACTCACTAAGGATGGTGGTCTATAGATGGTTCATTGTCGATGGAAATGGAGCTGGACGTTGGAGCAGCCAGCGCCTGGAGGATTAGGAATCTCTGTGCATGTAGTCCAGAAAAAGTTAGCCAGTATGGAATTTGGTGGGATCTTAGTCAAGCAATGGGCTAATCACACTAATAAAGTTCAGTAATGGTACAGTTCCTGCTAATCAATTAGTGCTATAAGCCATGCACTAAGAAATGTGATCAAAAATGGCAGGCTGTCGAGTGACTGGCTTCCTGGAAGGCTTGAGGAGCCCAAACGTGACCTGTACATTGGGGTATATTTGAACACAAACAAGCTGCTCTTCTCCACGGCAATTTATTTTTAGTGTTTGGCTGCATGTGACTTTCCACTCTGCTGCCCCTTAACCTGTCCCCCCCACCAACCCCCCTTTCCCTTTAAAGCCATTCATCAGGTGCAAAACAATACAGAAGAGCAGGGACACCCTGGTTATTTCTGTCTCTTTGGGTGCGCCTTGTCACAATTCACTAATGCAGTGACTGCTGCCTCTCCGGAGGTCGCCTCGGTGTGGAATTTTGCATGTCACCTACAGGAACACAGTGCATTGATGCTTTACCAAACTGTGGCCATATTGGTGGTGGCAATACTCTGCTAATTCAGCTTTTGTGCCAACAGGTTCTGATATTAAAAGCTCCGCCCCCACACTAACTGAGTGACACGCGAGGTCAGGCGGGGGTAACGAGAAAATGGGGCGAGTTCAGTTGCCAAGATGGAGAAGCAGGCTAGTGGAGCAATAACACTTACACGACTCATTTAACACAGAGCTCAACACTAGGACTTAAAAGTTTCATTTATTTATTTTTTTTCGGGCCATGTGGAATATTTGATTAACCTGCCAAAAGAAGAATTGAGGCTGGTGTCAAGCTACGAACATGGTTTTTCCCTGACTTGGCCTGGTTTCATGATCGTCTTCATACGTTTTTATACCAAATTGAGTAAAGCTTTTGGGGTGCTCCTGAGGTTGGTTTTTATGTTATAAATGGCAGTGCTGGGTGTGTACACAGTTAAGGGGCGTCGCATGTTTTCAGTGGATTTAGTCATGCTTGTACCCGCTAAAGACACAGAAGTTAAGTTACGGCACAGTGCAGACCCCATGTGTAGCTTGCCTTTTTACACCAGACACACTGCAGGGGGGTATTAAGACGAATGTAATGTATCAGGAATCAGGTGGGCTTTGTAGTGTAAGGCATGTCCAGAGAGAGGTCCAGCAAGGTGCTGTTTGGGCAGGAGAGATTCAGATGTGTTTAGACGTGGAGAAAGGTGTGAAGACAGCTGTAGACATTGGGATTATGTTTTAAGTTGAATTCATGTAAATAAAATGGGATCACAACCAAAAAGTTGACGGAAAATTTGCTTGCGTGATACTTAATTCATAATTTAAATGTATCGAATTACATATAGCTTGTCCAAACCCTATAGTATCGACATGTGGATCATGAAATTCTTTATTAAGATCAGCTGTATGATTGTTTTAGCATAATTGCTTAGGTGAATTGGAGTTACCGAATTGCCTGTAGCTGTGCATGTGTGAGTGATTGGCGTGTCAGTGTACCCTGCTGTGGGTCGGCGCCCCATCCTGGGTTGTTTTCTGCCTCGCGCCCGTAGCTTCTGGGATCGGCTCTGAACCTCTGCAACCCTGAAGAGGACAAGTGGGTACAGAAGATGGATGGATGGTTAGTTATTTGCAAAATTTATTACTTCTGTGAACTTTCCATATTGGTTTTAATTGCATTTGTTAACCATCTTTTGAACAGTTTTGTCTTTACTGTTCGTGCTGTGTATTTGTTAAACAGCACAAAATTAAATAAAACTAATGGTTATTCCATTTGGCTGTGATTTGGAATCTCTGGGATTCGCTGCCAGGGCCAGGGTGGTCTGTCCCTAGCAGCATGCCTGGCTTTCATGCTGCACTGCGTATAGGGATAGCAAATCTGTAGCCCTCGGAAGAGAACCGCGTGTTCCGGAAAGGCAGCAGGCAGTGAAAATCCTCTGTGTGAATAACTGGAGTGTAGGTAGCGCAGCAGTATGAAGACGCCCTGTCAGCCAGCCCTGGAACGGGCACTGGCACTGGCACTGGCACTGCGCTGCTTTCCGTCCAGCAAGGTGCCAGCCTGGGTTTCTCCAGCCATAAATACGTTTGATAATTTGTGAACCTGCAAACACATGAGCTGTGTGTGTCTCTTGGGAGAGAAGCCATTGCTAAGCAACGGCGATTCTGTTTAAATTTGGTCTTTAAGAAATTTCTGTAAAAAACCGTACCGCTTAGGAATTTCGGCTTTGCTTACAGGCGAGTACCTACCCAGCTAGTTTGAATGAAAGTGTGCTGCTCGCACAGCCGAATGCGCCTAACGGAACGCAGGAGATGCAACGCTTTGCATATGCGAAGCACACATGCAGAGGCTAACTCCAGCTTCCCAGCCGCCTGACCTCGTAACTCTACTGGTGAGGTTTGTGAACCCAAAGAAGCACTTTGCATGTTAAACCTCTAGCTTTCTGTTGACGTTCGGAGTTTTGACTGAGATTTGACTGGCATGGGGGGGTGTGGGGGTGGTTGGAGAAAAAAAAATGCGGTCGAACCTGAAAGCAAATTCTTTGGGATGCTGATGACTGTAAGATGGGCCTCTTTCCTCGTCTAATCGCTTGGCTGTCTGTCATGTGAGTCCTCCCATGCCTGAGTGCCGCTTTATTTATTCTTTGGGACTGGGGGGAACGTGACGTAAACGTACTCTCGCAGTCAGAGGAGTGCGTCTGTCTTTGGGGCATGGCTCCGTACCACTTGTGTGGGGCAGGGTTTAGCTGGCATACATCTTGGCTTGTGGGGTGACCCTGTTCCTTGAGACCTGCCTTTCCCTCTGCTTAGCCTCCCCTGGCTGTTGTTGTCAGCGCTGTGGTCGGAAGGAACAGGCTGTGACAGTTTTCTTGCGGAACCTGTTTCGTCCAGCCAGGCACCACGGGGGGGGGGGGGGGGAGAGGGCATGTTGAGCGCCGAGATGCCTGCCGGCAGGAAGGGCACACCTTGGGGGGGGGGCTTTCTCGGGGACCAGTGACGAGGACCGCATCCGTTCCGATGGCGAGAGCCGACAGCCGAGGGGATGGATTGGCTGTTGGGCCACGGCGCGTCACTCGGAGAGGCATCGCAAGGCCCATGGGGCAAACAGACCTCTGTGTCAGTTGCAAATGCAAGACTCCCTGAGCCGGTGGCAAGGCTCATCTTGCCCTATCATGTCGGGTGGCAGATTCCGCGGGGCCCTTTCTGGGAAGCGAGCATGCGTCTTCCTCTAGAGGAAACTGAAAGTGTTTGTAGCCCCATGCTGTGTTTCTTAATAGGGCGGTTCTGTTCTTATGCGCCCACCTGTAGAGTGGACTTAGCCTGAAAAACCTTAACCTTTTACTACCATATTACCCAGTAAAGAAGGGCCTTGCATATTTGTTGTTTACTATGCATAGAGAAATTCCCAGAGGAAGTAGCTCGTGAATTTAAGGAGGTTCATTGATAAGTTGCTGTACTCTTAACTGCCGTGAGTAGCTTTCAAGAATCTGTTTGGTGAACATCGGCCCTCGTCGGCTGTGATGTCTTCTGGTCATGTTGTAAATAACTGGAGTCGTGACATTCAGATGGGTTACCGCGGAGCTGCAGGAAGCCATGGAATGCCGTAAAACAGGTCTGAAATCGCGAGTCTGCAACTGGTGTCCCCCATTCAGCTAATGCACAAACTAAAAAGCTCTACCTGGAAGCTTTTCTCGGCGCCGGAATGGGTGGATGTCGCGCGTTGGGCTTGGGACAGGAAGCTGTCCAGTGCTGGTCCACGCTGCAGAAGGCTGGCCGCTTAGGCATCGCAGTCGCTGAGGAGGCTTTTCATAACTGAAGCAAGCCGAAACCCGATCGGCACCATGATGGCCTAGTCTATATCTGTTCGATAATTATTTTTATCGTTTACACTCTGTTCCAGCTCAGAATATAAAGACAACGGATTCGTATTTACTAGGAGGCAGGAAGAGGGTTTGGAAATACTACTATGGTTTGTTTCCGAGCTCCGCCTCCGGAGGGCGTGGTCAGCCTCATGCTGGGGTTGTGGCCTCCCTGTGTCCTCTGGTTTGGGGGTGACTCTATGAATAGACGTGAGAGAAGAAGGGCCCGCGTCAGCAGCAGAGGAAGTGTGTCACTGCTTGATTGAATTTGTGTGCTCTGCTGTACCTGGGGAGTGTGGCATGCTGGGAGGGGCACGCTGCTGTAAGAGGCCGTTTCCAGCAAGAAGCCTTTTAAAGAAATGTCTGGGAGTGCTGCTCCACATCTCTCTCCCTCTGCTGCTCCACATCTCTCTCCCTCTGCTGCTCCACATCTCTCTCCCTCGCCTTGCTGTGCCCCCCCCCCCCCCCCCCCCCCCCCCTCCCCCCCCCAACCGGTACGACCTGGGAAATGACCCCCCTGAGGCCTTGCTGCATTTAGAGCACTTAAGGCCCCCCGGACCCAAGCCGAGCCCAGAGAGAGTCTTCCCAGCAGCCTCTCTGAGCCCGGAGATAGATCACCCAGCATGCACCTGGGCCGTTGTTCCAGCAAAGGGTGGGGGTTCTTGGAAGTGCGATGGGTGATATGGGAAGATCGGCTTTTCCCGGCACGGCGGGGGTAGCGTTCACGGCTCTCTCCTTGCCTGCGCTCCTTTTCCGCCCTTTTATGCAAAGCAGGTCACGGTTTATTTTCTGTCATGGCTGAGATGGGCCTTTTCCCCATGCAGTGCAAGTCGGGTCATCTGCTCAAGGTTACGACATCAGCCTTTTTTTGGTCCAACTTCCACTGTACTTTTCGAGAGGCAGTTTGAGTGGGTGTGCGGAGGCCCCTGCTTGGATGTGGACCTATTAAACAGGGCGGGGGGGTGTTATCAGAATTAATGCCAGTGTTTATGGAACCATGGTGCGGTTGTTTATCCTTGTTTGTGTCCTTATGGTTTTTTTTTTTTGGGGGGGGGGGGGTTTACTAATGCAAAATGAAAAGTATATGGAAAGTTATAGTATTGGTTCTTTTAATGGGACATTTAAAATCTTCCATGTTTTATTTTCTTTTTATGAAGGTGTTCAAAGCTAGATAGTTTTATGGGCAATGAAAATGTGTACAGAGAACAGGCCTAATTTCTTTGTTAAATTCCAAATTAGCATGGCATGATGACCTTTAAATAATCAGCCGCAGTACAAAGCTTATGAAGTCGTCCTTTATTTGAAAAACTTGTCATTTTGAAAACAAGTCTCAGGCTATGAACTGGCATGGATGACCCCAAAAGACCCCTGTGCTGTTAGCCTAATAGAAAATGTTGAATGGGGTCAAATTCCCACACATAACCCCTGGGATACTATGAAGATGTACTATTGTCATGAAAATATAGAAAGGACATATTGCAGGGTGTTAATGTCTGTTGAATTAGGTTTGCGATCGGAAAGTCATGTGGTGTTCAGTAAACGTTAGCCGGAATTACCAGTTGCACCACATCGGCCTCAGTCAAACAGGCTGGCGAAAGTCGTGTTGTTTCATGTTTTTTGGGATATTGAATGTCTTCACTCCACAAAACTCATTATCCTTTGTAGAAATGCCACTTCAGTTAATGGCACGCCAATATTAAAATATTAGGCAGTCAGACACTAGTTTGCCGATTTACTCGGTCCAGGTATTTGGGAAGGTTAAATTTAGAAAGTTTCTTTTCGTTGTAGCTACATACTGCAAAAGTGTCATTACATGCTTATTTCTATCAGTTTAAGGGCAGTCCTTACCATCGGTCCTCAGTCAGTGTGTGGCACCGGGACAGATTCAAGTGCTTTCTTTGTGATTAACGAGCTGTTGGCCCTGCTGTTCTGTTGTAACTGTAAAGGAGTTTGTGTATGACATGGCGTGACACGTAATTATTGTGGAGGCCAGAGGGGCCTGCGGTGTGGACGATCCTGACGGTGGGTGAACTCACTGCTGCTCTGGCCGCTGTAATTGCTGACACATTCGCCGTTTCTGTATTTAGTTCTAGCAGAACGAGGGGGAGAAGTGAAAACTCCTGCAAACTCCACTAAGGCAGGACCTCCTTGATTGGCAGCATCAGATGAGGGAAACTTTGGTTTCTGGTATTATATTGTTAATGAGACTATATCACAAAAAAATCAATGTCTTTCAAAATGCAGTTAAACCAGTATGCAGCCTGAGCCTTGGTTGTGAATGGATCGAATGTAATGTTGTTCTTTATTTTCCCCCCCGTTTGACAGCCTGTTGTCCCTGGACTGTATTACAGCCCTTACATCCCCCTAAGGCTGGGATGGTATTCTTTAATAGTAAGGTGTCCCTTTCCAGAGCCTTTGAACAGTGTTCTTGGGGGGATGCGCATCACTGCATGGGCCCCCGGTCAGGATTCCACTTCGTCTTAGGGGCTCGGACCCGGACCGCAGGGCGGTTCATACATAACTCGGTTATGCCAGATGTTGTGCTGTGGCCTGGCATGTATGTGATTAAAGTGGACTGCAGTGCTGCTCAACAACTCCCCCCCCCACGTCGTTTTGATTATTTCTCCATAAGAGTCTCTGACATGGGGTGGAGCTGTCCCTCTCAGGGCATTGTGGGTAATCTGGGGGAGGAGTTGGGAGGTCTCTGCCTTGAGGCAACCGTTGTCTCTCTGAAACAATCAGCTGTTTATGGAGCTTGTCTTCTGATGGCTTCTCAGCCCTAAATATAACCCTAAAATATAGTAAAATGCGTAACAGCTCACAGGATTGCGTGCGGCCTGTTTGTCCTGCTCGTACCAGCTGTCCCCTTTCTCTTTCCTCGTTTTTCAGTCTTGTCCCAGCCGAGTGCTTCAGTCATACCCTTCAGCAGCGTGTATATCCTGGACTGCTTGATTAACCAGGGCAAAATGGCAGAAAGTGACGTGTGTAATGAGGTGTAGGATGACACTCCTCCTCTGTAAGGAGGAAGCCCTGCTTGGCAGGAGGCGAATTGCTGAAGCTTCGCAGGGTGTCTCATTGTAAATATTGACTTTAAAGATTTGCTCCGAAATTTGCTGAGCCCCCAAAGCTTTTATCCTTGGCCTGGTTAGTAGAGCGAATGTCCTGTCATTTGTCATGCGATTCTGAGTACCATACATGGCTGGGTGTTCCAGAGCATCGCGATCTGCTTGCTGACAGTGCAAGGAATAAGTCGCATCTCCGGAAAACCCACGTCCTGTCCGCAAAAGTCACGAACGAATCCAGGTCTCTGCTCTTCCTCACTTGGGCACTTGAGAGTGTGGCTTTTTCTGTGCCGTCATGGCTGGGGACCGTGCACGCGTGAGCTCTCTGTGGGAGTGGCCACATTTCAACGGAATCTTAGACTCTAAATCATTGCTCATATAGGCGGTGCCCAGAATGTGTAGTTCGTGGCTGATGTTTCTGATGAGCCCGGTCCTGTGTGTTCTCTGGCTCGTTTCTGGTTCCGTGAGTAACAGCTAAAACAAGATTGTAATTAAACTTCAGATCAGTTTTCTTACGCTTCACACTACATGCCTTTTTAAGTCATCAGATCACTGTACTGGTGTCTTGTAATCGGAAGTCTTGAAGTCATTGTAGTCTATGCACCAATCAGTGAAAGGGGGGGGGGTCTCACTACAAGATTCCAACAGGAGAAATGCCTGATGAGTCCGTCTGGTCTCCAAACTACATTTTGTCACAAAATCACATGCAAGGAGTGACATGAGAAATAACAGTTCTTCGATTAGTGTCAGTGTGATACAAATTGAAGTGTTTTAACAATCAAAAGATGACACATGCTGGACATTTACAAACATGTGGAAAATTAACCCTCATATACATGGAACTTTCAGGAAACAGTATCACATACCTTGTATCTTTAGTCACCTGGCACAATTATATTTTATATGTATGTATATGTCTTCCTGAGCACTAAGAACAGTTTCTAAACAAACTTTTTTTTTTTTCTCCACCTTTTCAGATTCCTCCCTCAGGCTTCATCTTACCCTGTCTATTGTGTTCTCATTGGCTGTAGCTCGTCCCTGCACTCATTGCCAGACACCCTCATTGGCTGTAGCTCGTCCCTACGCTCATTGCCAGACGCTCTCATTGGCTGTAGCTCGTCCCTGCACTCATTGCCAGACGCCCTCATTGGCTGTAGCTCGTCCCTGCGCTCATCGCCAGACACCCTCATTGGCTGTAGCTCGTCCCTGCGCTCATTGCCAGACGCCCTCATTGGCTGTAGCTCGTCCCTGCGCTCATTGCCAGACGCTGTCATTGGCTGTAGCTCGTCCCTGCGCTCATTGCCAGATGCTCTCATTGGCTGTAGCTCGTCCCTGCGCTCATTGCCAGTCGCAACACTTTTCTACAGGATTTGGAGTCACCAACATATAGACTGCTAGATATTTGACAGGTGTCGCATCTTTGAACAGTTCACACACAATGATCTAGCACCAATTTGCCTGCACCGATCAGACACTGATTTGCTGCTGACCTGGGGGTTTTGTTTGCAATCTCCAAAGATGTCGGTGAGCAGAAAATCAGGGTAGAATTCTTTTTTAATTGTGTAGTGTAAACTTAGATTAGAGGCATTAGAGGCTTGTACATGGTCACACTACTACAGTACCACTGTCACCTACCATTCTGCTGGTCTGCGGAACCTAGTGATTGTGTCCCTCTTTAATATACAGGTGACCTCTGTGCATAGAGCTCTGTCTTTTACTGAGCGATTAGCAGATACTTTCGTAAACTGGCATGTCAGATGTATGTGACCTATCAGATACTCTGCATCTCTTCAATTATAACTGGCGTAAATTGGTTTGGGCAATGGCCCAGATGTTTAATATAAAATATAGTGATCGCACAATAAAATGCTGCTTTGTGGTCTCATTTGCTGAATATTGTCTCTATTGATGATGGAGCAGTCCAAAGGTTTTGATTGGGATTACTGGCACCGCACAGTCACCCATGGAACTGTGGGAAATGGAGTTGAAATGCAAACGTGTGGCCTTTTGATTGCAGTTATGGTGTTGATGTGCGCATCCATCAGGGTGTGTGGTATTGGTTTTGGTAATTGATCCTAATTCCGCCCTCCCTGTAATCCCATTAGGAGGAGCAGGACACTAGCATTAGTGGCTCCCATGATGTCATCGTTGCAGATGAGCTTGGCTCTTCTCTCTTGTGAGGAACGTCATAGTTAAGTAGGAGGGTAGGTTTTTCTTTTCTTTTGGTGGTTGGTCAGCTTCCCCAAATCACTGAACAGGTTTACCTTTGTAGAGAGCCTGGGTGCATAACCTAGCTGTCATGTGCTACACTACATAACTCAGCTGACATTTTGTGTAGATATCTTGTGTAGATTCGCTCTGGCTCAGGGCGTCTGCCAAATGCTGTAAATGCTGCTGTAAATGCTGTAAATGTAAATATCTAGTAGAATGCAGCATGTCTTGTAGATTGGTAAGTAGAGAGTAATGTGTGGTGGGTTACTGGAGATGGATGCAGCAGGGGGGGGAAGGGGAGAGCAGACATGATCTATGTATTATTTACGAGCACTCAGCTCCACATTCAGCCCCCCCATGTAAACGCATGAAGGATGGTTACTGGGGAGAACTGATGGTAGAAGGGCGTGAAAGGGGCTTTCAGGGGGCAGTGGCATCGCGTTTATCCTCCTGCTGGGTGGGGCAGGGTGGGGCTGCCCTGGGTGAAGGTCCCTACATCCCTGCAGTGATGGGGGGGGGGGGTGAGATTGGGACCCAGTCTCTTCAGGGGAAGAGCTGATCTCCTTACTTAATTTGTGCCTTTGGGAGTTAGGGGGGCTGGGAGGGGGCACAAATTAATAATTAAGCTTCCATCAAAACCAGGACATCATGTTTTATCTATGACACGGTGTGCGACATTCAGGCTCCCCCTCAGCTGCCCTGTGACTCTGGGTGGGGGCCTCCATTCCTGCCCATCAGAAATGGCTTCAGTGGAAAAGGTGCTTCAGTCGTAGATAGATTGAAAAATACAATCTGCTTTCACTCCCATATTGCATTATTTAACTTCATCAGAAGGCTTTGGAAATGTAACTCAAATCCGATTGGCCACTGAGGATTTTATGAGGACATCACTGTTTAATTCTGGTTGGTTGTTACTGGCAGATAAGCCAGTGAGCATCATTAACCAGCTCTGATTAACCCTAGATTAAACTACAGTGGTCATTATTTTTCATTAGTGTAGTTTTCAATTGAATTGTTACATTATTTAATTCAAAATGACAGTTATAGATGAAACACATTGTAAGTGCAATGCCATAATTTTTATATCAATTTGCCCTTATTTTAATTCCTACATTTTCTGTTAAATTACATATTAACACTATTAATCTAATTTTTACACTCACCAGCGGAGGGAGAGGAGTTGATTCAGGGTTCTGTGTTTCCCATTTCTTGAGTTAGACAGATACTCTTATTTTTGCCCTCACACTAGCTAAAAATACCAGTCTCACCTTGTGTAACGTTTTGTGTGGCCAGCTGGTGTCTATGGAGTGGAATGGCTGTGGGACGTGCCGCTTTGGATGCCTGGTTATCTGGCAGTGTCACTCTGCTTTTGTGGAGTCTGCATTGTAGCCCCGCCCTGAAGGGTGTGGTGGCCTGCGGTCTTCGCTCACCTGTCGAGTAATTAGTCCTCCGCTTGTTCCCTCTCGTTAGGGTGAGACAATTGTCTTGAGACAATTAGCTCCAGCCATCTTCCTTGGTGCCGCTTAAGGATCCCCCTTCCTTACCTTAGATACTTCCTTCCCTCATTCCAAAAAACGAATCGCTGTCTTCAGCGTCATTGCCTGCTTGAGCGCCTGTGTCTTCCAGCCTTCTGTAGGCGTGGTGATCTACCCAGCTTTATGGCTGTCAGGGTTTTGGTTGACAAATAGGCGCTAACTTCACTGCATTAAATAGCTGCTGATGTGCTCACTGGCCGTTATTTTAGTGTTTATCTTTTCACAATCTCTTCTCCCACCATCCATAAGTGATTTTCAGGAAACCCCCGAGCGTGTGTTCGCCAAGTTCGTATGACGTTTTGAAATGTTGAGCTTAAAATAAAATCTTATCTTCTGATAATTGCTTTGTCTCCTTGTGGTCCAGTCTAAATTAGCATTAATTTGCCCTTCTCGTGTTGTGAAGGAACAGATGTAAAACCGTACGCTATTAATGCATCCAGTTCTTCCCTGATTTTTTTTGAATTCCGTCTGCTGTGAAATGTTTCCGATGCACGATACTTCTGCTTTAATGTGTTATCGACCAGGTGAGGCCTCTTCCACTGCAGTGCCTCTGACCTCTAGTTATTGCTACCATTTTTCATCCTCTGTAGATAGTTCTAGAACAATTAGCCTTATTAGGCTACGGTGCTGCTGGGCTGTCTTCCATTCAGGCGGCGTGGATTTTTTTCCCCCGTTTTGACGACAGTTTAGCCCTACTTCAGCTGTGACAGCGGGGGCTGGTGACGGCATCAGGGTGGCAGCCTGTGACACGCTCGCTAGACGGTGCCCTTTAGTGCTCTTTCTGAGTGCGTCTCGAACCACGATGGATGCTCTCTCACTCAGAACCGCAGGTGAATCGCCGGCACATTTAGGCAAGAATAAGGCTCCAGCATCCTCTGATTTTGGTCCCTGAATCTTAGGTGTTACTGAACGTGATGGCCTTTCAGATGGTCTGCTAAATTGAACGGCGTATGTAGTAATGATTCCCTCCTCCCTCAAATTAGCTTGACTATCTGGAACATTCTGGTAAAGTTGCTGAGAGGTGGAGGCAGCTTCCATAGGATGGGGCTAATCTGGGCGCTGGAGGATCGTCAGAAATTAGCTGCTTTTGCTATTAAAGGTGGTGCTTGTTACGTGTATGAGGGATGTGTGTGTGATTGGAACCAAGAACGAAAAGGTTTCATTGATATTGACGTGTGTGTTTGAATTAAGCTTCATTTCACTTCTTTTTGCACGTCTCATTGGCTGGTGCTTCAGATAACAGCTGATAGGGCATGCCGTCAAACGCCCCCCCCCCCCACGCCTTGTAAGCCGTCCCCTGCACTAAAAATAGTCCACATATAAAGTAGACTGCACATTAGCACTTTGTATCACTGTGCTGCCTGGTGTATGAACACCTCTCTCTCCCTCTCTCTCCCTCTCTCTCTCTCTCGTATCTATGATTGAAAATTTCTCAATACAAATCCCCCTTACCAAACTTTAGACGTCTTCCCTTCGTCAAATGCCCCCACCCCTCCGAGGAATGCACGTTTGCCTGATTAAATGGATTATTCATATATCTGCCAGCTTGCTCCTTTGCAGATGCAGTAACTGAACAGCATTACATATACCACGGAGGCCGATCTATCTGATTGGTCCACCCAAGTACTGCAGAATTTAGCTAGGTGATTATAGCCATATCTAGGTCATGTATGTTACTAGGAGACTGCTAACTAGTTTTGACACCCAGGCTCTTCTCAATGTGGATTGCTGGAGGAGATGGGGGAGATTTAACTACATTACTCTGAAAAGCTTAAGGGGGTGGGGTTTCGTCCCATTGGCTAAATACCAACCCAGTGTGCCCTACCCAGCCAATCACATAGAGCTAGCCATAAAGCGCTCATTAGGTACTCCACTGGGTGAGGTATTCGTTCAAAAGGTCCCAAGCCAACGAAGACACAAGAACGGTTAAGAGAGGGACAGAAAAGTAAGGTAAGCTGTCAGCAGGCTTCACCGAGGACGTGTTCTCTCAGATCCAAACTGATTCATCTTGTATAATCAGCATGTCATGAGTTTTGGTATTTGGACAGGGCCGAGGATGGAGTGAGTAACAGATGTTTCTTGAGGAACCTTCAGAAAACTGGACAAGGCCTTAATGGCGATGTTGGGGGAGAGGTGTGCATATCATGGGATTCCAGCCTTACGGACAAGTGACACATCTCGCCAAGGTCCATTTCAAGTGTGGCTTGTGAATGGCCAGAACATTCCTCCTAGAAGACACATCAATCCTTTTTTTGAGCATTATCTACCCAAGATGATGGAGCAGTCGTTTATGGTTCTTAGTCACATGCCTTGCTTTCGTCACTGTGTTTTTCCAGTCGTGGAGGACAGTGTCCCTGCGTCCCAGGCTGTTCCACTCAGTCCCTATCCCTCTTCCCACTGATGCACTCAGAATTGACTTGTTTGGGCACCATGAGTCGCTCTTGAGGAATCTGTGTGGATGGTGCGATCAGCACTCTGGGGGTCTCCAATGCCACGGGCAGGAAGTATTACTCAACATAGGAGCTTTAAAATCAAACGACAGTTTTAAAGACTAAGAAACACACCTTCAGCTGACTTTGTGTGGAGAAAGAGATGATCAGGGTAACGTTTCTATAGTTAATGGTGAATTCTTGGCTAAAAACGGAGACCCTGGTTAAGCCTTATTGATAATCGGAGGGGGGTTTTCTTTTCTTCATCCCTGTTCCCTGAGTGAAAGTTTGGGGGGGGGGGGTGATGTGGCTTAACCATTTCACTGGTGGATTGGGGTCAGCAGGAGAGCCACTGCTTGTAGGATCATCAGCAGGTTTTGTCTTAACCGGATTTGGCCGGAGAAGCTGAATCAACTGTGTCCTGGGATTATGCAGGGTGACATTGGCAAGATTCACACTAGGGCTAACCAACCCCCCCCTACCGCCGCCCTCCCCTCGGGCCAGACCCCTCAGCCTAGCCTACGATAACACACCCAAATTCACCAGCTGGCTTTCGGCCCTGTGCAGTGTTGAAGATTCTTGGTGTCGAATCCCTTGGAAAAAGAGCAGACATTCGCTCTGATACAAGTAGTCTTAAGCGCAAGGCTAGAAGCAGAATCCTGTTGCTAGGCAACCGCTTCTGACTGGAAAAGACGTAACTTGGGCTCCTGGAGCGACTGGGCCGCTGGTAAGCCTGCAGAAATTCCGGGCTGGCGCTCAGGATGCAGCCATGTTCCCGCGCTTGCATGCCGTCTCCATGCTTTCAGTTGGGAGTCGGTGTCCCTGCAGACCTGTCACGGTGCCCCCTGTGTCCATGGCCCTGCTGTGACAGTGCAGGCCTGTCCGTGTCGCGCCAGATGACGGTAAGACGACCACGCTTGCTGACCGTCTCCTCTCTCCTCCCCCAGATCAGCAAGCGTCCCGGCTGCCGGAGCGAAGCACACCGTCTAGAAGAGGAAAATGAGTGAACTGGACCAGCTACGCCAGGAGGCTGAGCAGCTCAAGAACCAGATCCGAGTGAGTGGGGGCGGGACACGCCCGTGTCTGTGCCCTGCCAGCCTGCCCCTTACGCCCCCCCCCCCTCATGCCCAGCCCCAGCCATTCTGTGGCTCTTCCCCTGCCTTGCTGTCACCAGTTGCACCGAAATGGCCCCGGTTCTGTCTTCCACACATTCTCACAGTCCCCCATATGGCCATCAAAACTCCTCCTGCTCTCCCCGATTAGCTGAACAGTACACAGCTTCCCCAGTTAGTAATTCCAGCTCTGCATGTGCGTTTGGGAGAATATCTTTAATTTTGAATGTATGCAGATGGCTGTAAATCACATGACCATTTCTGGGCCGTTAGTGTGCCCGTGTGGGTCTGGGAGTTTTATGTCCATGTTAATAGTCCTGATAATGGGTGTTTCTCAATACCAAGAATGCAAAGATCATACTTGTGGTCTTGACAAGAGCGGTCTTGTTATTTTGCCTCCCAAGAACAAACTTGAGGCGCAGTGAATCATGGGACGGGTATCGTTTGGCGATAATGCAACCATGTACGGTCAAGTGCGCTTACTGAGAAACACCCAGTGTGTCCTTTGAGGCCTTCTGCTCTGGCATCTTATGGGTAGACAGACATTGTGAAGGAAAACCAAAAGTACCTGAAGCTGAGGACACTGGCCTCTGCCTACAGGCTGGAAAAATGACCCAGATGAGGCTAATGAGCTGCTCCGGTCCTGCGCCAATCCAGCCAGTGGTCCCTTTCCCAGAACCGCTTAGGGCGCATGCCGAAGGGGGTTCCGTGCCACGTGTTCATTGGTCACGTGCAGTAACTTCATCGGAATGCTTGTTTAAGCCACACCCAGTACAAAGGAAAACTAGCAGTAAACAAACAGTGGTGCAATAGTGCAGTGTAACACTGCATGTGCAGTGGATCTGCGAGTCATGTTGCTGCAGTCTGCTTTTAGCTAGCAGACACACTTTGTGGAGGACACTTCTTGAATCTGGTAGTCAGCGTTCTGTAGCTGCAAAGCCTCCAACCAGGATCCAGGATTGGGAACAGCTTGTGGTCAGAGTGGTTTGGATCCACTGCTACGCCCAGCTGCATGAATGGCGCATTTTTGGATCATAGCGGAGGACCCAGAGAGAGCTCCGCAACAGTGAGAGCATGGGGCTGGCAGCAGAGCGGACGGCACTGCCCTACCCACAGTGCAGGCAGGAAGCAGCGGAACGAGAAGCAGGGACTGCAGGAGGAGATGCAGCTTCTCGCCCATGATATGAAGGATGCTTGTCAGATACTTAAAAAGTGGTCCCTTTTCAAACACTGTGTTTTGCAGCCATTTTCCCCTAGTATGGTGGTGGGGGTACTCTGGTTACTATTCCAAAACCTTGCTGATTTATGAGGGGCGTGACCCCGGCCGCCAGTTCCGGGGTGGAGCCCCGGAAGGTAAATGGTCGGCACTGCAGAGGTGGATGGATTAAATTTCCGCTAACCCTGGTGTGTGTCGTCTTCTGTGTGCGGCAGGCCAGGCCAGGCGGAGTGGGCTTCGCCGGAGAAGCCGCCGGTGCTTGTATCGCTGCATGCGCGCCTGGGAAGAGCCGAGCTTTCACCTTTTTTCTTCTCTCTTCTTGCAGGATGCCAGGAAAGCTTGTGCAGATGCTACCTTGTCTCAGGTAAAAACCTGTTATGTTTTTTTTTTTTTGCTGACTGTTGGCTTAAGGTCTGCCCACTGCCATAGAGGAAGTGGTGTTTTTTCCACCGGGTGATGACAGTTCAGCACAAGGCTTGTATCACCAGCCTCGTGGATGCTTCTGTCTGGGAGTGAGTTTGGATCCCCGGCACCTGTGTCTCTGACGCGTGCGGCACAGAGCACATGGCAGCACGAGGCATCGAGCGCCGTCACGAGCGTCCCAGTTACCCTGGCTACTCCAGCCCATGATGACTAGCGCCTCTGACTGAACATCACCTGCTGGTCTTTCCTCAGATCACGGCAAACATCGACCCCGTCGGGCGGATCCAGATGCGCACCAGACGAACGCTGAGGGGACATCTGGCCAAAATCTACGCCATGCACTGGGGCACTGATTCTAGGTACTGGTGTGCCGCCGTTCGTGTCACTGCATCAGTACGGGCGTCCGTACATGGGGGCAGCGGGGTTTAGCGGTGATCACATCCGTGGCTGCAAACATCTACCTTTCAGCGTGAGTTGTTAACAGTAGTAGTTATGATGGTAGTGATAAGTTAGAGGCAAAACCAATAAATGACTGTTAATGAATTATGGGTGAAATGTCCAAGATGGGGGCAGCAATGGCATAGTGGTTAATAGTATGGAAGTGTCTCTTCCATATGGTACTCTGTCATGGGAGATTGTCATTCATAATTCATCTATAATGTCTGCTGTTTGATCAGGCAGCTGTGGAACGTAATAACGCCGGCTGAGCATTGATGATGATCCTGTGGTCGTCCTGCATGTTCTTTCACCCAGGTGTGGCCTGGCAAGGCTCTTGAAGCCCCCTCAGGGATCTTACCCCCAGGCCCCCCCCCCCCCAATCCCGTCACCTGCGCTTCTGCTCATTAATTATCCAAGTGCAGTACTTCATCGATCCTTCTGGGAGAGGCCAACTGCC
>JAODJU010000108.1:352394-383307 GCA_026776725.1 Gnathonemus echidnorhynchus | reverse complement strand
TTTACAACTGGACCACACTGTGACCATGGAAAGAATTATTGTACATAGATATTTATTAATTGTATACAGAAAATAAAGAGACGCACTTTGGATGAAGAACAGAAAGGCAGCAGCCTGTGTCATCTTATCGTTTTATTCACCTGTTTACAGGTACTTAACTTTATTATTGTGGTGCCACTCTTGGGACCCATAATACATCCATACATAAATATTTCATACTGGAAGGGAAGTGCACTGACTGGAGAAAGGCGAGAAGTCTGTCCAAACCACTGCAGATTCAACTCATCATTTCTCTGTCCAGAAACATCACATTTAAATAATTGTTCATGAAAATAAAGAATATATCTTACTCTTTTTGGCGACTTCTGTCAGCCTCCCATAGATATAAAAATGTAAATTTTACCCTCAATTTTCTGATAGAAGTCTTCAAAACTATTAGGTACCAAAATAAAGCTTGGCAATCAAAGTTTTTCCAAGACATTATTCCATAATCAGCGGTGGAAACCCTTTGTGGATCAGTTTGGCAGGTATCCCACTACCCGGACCTCAGAAAATGTTAAAGGGGAGGAGTCCAATTTTTTTTTTTTTCTTTTAATTGTGTTTTTATATGGTCTCATAATAAAACATTCTAATGGTATATGGAATGGGATATATGGGATTTTGAAAGAAATTAGTTATATGATTTATAAAATAACCAAATTACAATTTGTGCAACTACGATTAAGGACAAGAACATGAGAATCATGTTAACTAGCTTGGTCCTTATAATTTGTTCAAGTTTCACTTGGGTCAGTAAGTGCTGTTCTCCAATTGAATTGTGTTGTGAGTTGATCCTGTTTTTGCTGGTATTTTCTGCACTAGATGAAATATAGCTTTTGTTTTGACGATCAACGTCTTGCTGTTTATATTGCTGATTAATATCGAACTCATTTTGGTGACTGTGGTCTGCATTCATGGTTTGGCTGACCGTGTGATGAACCTTTTCTGTAAATATTTGTTTATACATAATGGCCCGTCTTGCAATGGTAGCTTCTGGGCTCCGGACCCCTGCAGCCCTGTGTGAGACAAGTGGGTACAGAAAATGGATGGATGGATGGATAACAGTCCTCAAACAGGCACAGATGTAGATGCCATTTTAACAGCATTTCAGCAGTTTAAGACAAAAAGCCAGTCACCCCAATGATCATGAGGCTGGCATGGAATAAAGTCTTCTGTATTTCCAGTGTGCTTTGCGAGATGAATGTTGTATTGTAGGTGTTTAAAATTTTCTTTTTGGTGTAAAAAGTAGTAATTATTCCCAGTTCATTTAATCTGAGGTGCATGCTGCAGTACTAGGGTTTGTACTTCTGAATGACAGGTTGACCTTTCTGCCAAAATCAATAGCACATTTTATCAATTTCTCAGCGGTATTTGATCGTGTGCCAACACCATGGGATGTGACGGCCTCGCCCTTCGGAGTCCCCCCAGGGGAATCACATGCAGTTTGCCTAGATGTGCTGCAAGTGCTATGATATGATGTGCTTTCGCTTGCTCACTCCTTCGTTGCTTTGTTTTGCAGGAGGACACAGTCCCTGCATGGACCGAGCCCCGTGACCACATTCGGACCCAAAGCATGCATGCTGCAGAATCCTAAAGCTGTGATGTGAGTACACATGCCGGTGGATGGGCGTGGGACCCCCCTAGCACCAATGAGGAACGCTACACAAAGTATTTCAGCTTCTGGAGATGGGGGCAATAGTATCTGTTTCTTGGTCTAATAATGTGTCTTCAGTACTTTGTTTCCTAAGGACAGCGTGTGTTTGCTTGATATTTGCAGTCAAAGACCATTGGGCTCACATATTTCTGAAAATCTTTTGAATAATTGCATTTCCCAGATGCACATTGAGAATGTTACACATTTTATTGTCTATATATTTCTATGTACCATTCATTAACACACTTGTGCAGATGTTACACTTATTCATTATACTGAACCCAGAAACAGCAGTGGATAACTCACTTTCTTGCTCATGTTAGGCAAATATGTTTTTCTGAGAAGTGCTGTTCATATTCAAGAGCCATTAAGCTCCTCCCCGGCCCCTCCCAGAGTGAAGGCTGAAATCCTGCTAACTAGCCACACACCCTCCACCCTGGTAACTCTGACCTAAATCTCTTTCCAGTAAAGAAAAAGTGAATGTAATCTCAACTGACGCAACCCAACACATTCTTCCTGTTGCCATGTTTTGTTTTTTTTTGGTTTGTTTTTTTTTTTTTTGTTTTTATGGCGCAGTGATGTCATGTCAGGAGGGTAATACTGCCTGATAAAGCACTGAGCCAAATGTATTAGCTTCCCAAGTGCAAAAGAGGAGTCGCTACCTGAAGCCCTGATGACGTGCAGCTTTTAAGGCCTCTCATTCACTAATATACAATATATTTTCAGGGGCTTTTTTCTGAGGCAAATCAGTGCTGCAGACCTTTATGATAAATGACACGGGGGACGTCCCGCTTCTGCCTGTCCTCTGGAATGTGGGTCCCTTGAACCGCATTGTGATGATGGTTAGTGCCGATTCTGCGGCCCGGACATAAGAAAACGGATGTTTCCTGCAAACTTCTAATTTACCGAGCAGATTTCGTTATTCCCAGTGACTCTTGGGATGTTATTTTTTAATTTTTAATTTAAACAGTTGTTTGTGGACAAGAGAGTACAAATTCATGAGTTTTGTGCTTCCACTGGAGTGTTTTTTTTATATCTGCTGTTGAAAGGACTGCTGCATTTGTGTAGGTCCCCTTTGCATGTTTGATCTGGAAGAACAGGTATTCTGTCTGTGGCTCTCACTACCGGTCGTTTACAGATAAGTGGATGCAGGGGGCGGGGGTGGGTCGGGGGGGCTGTAGAATTACAGTGATGTATTTGTCGTGCGCAAATGAAGGCTTAGAATGTCCACACCCATACCAGAAACTCACTGGACCACACCCCAACTGCCCCCCCCAAAACTTGGGTGAAAAGTAATTTAACACTGACCTTTAATGCATCCTTAGTCATTTTAATCCTCCTCCTTCTGTTTGAGTTTTATAGTATAAAGATCAGTATAGTGTACCTTTCTCTTCCATGCTGGGAAATCCCATAGTTGTCCATCTAGTTCCTTGTTCTCTGGAATCCTCACATTGGGAGTGCTGATTCCAGGGAGGCGTGGTTTTGTTCTGAGGGGGCAGGATTAGTGTGATGTCATCTGGCAAGGCTGATCTTAAGTTGCACACTGAAGCTCAGTGACTGGCAGAGTGAGTTGAGGCCATCCCAGAGCAGAAGGAGTGACAGAGAATTCAGGCAGGAGCTTTAAATAGCACGTTTTTTGGTAGTTTCTTATTCTTCTGCAGTCTTGGAAGAATGAAAATTATTCATGGATCGACGCTGAAACGAGTCTTCTTCCTGGCTGAAAGCTGACGGCTGCCTGTCAAAGGCACTGAAGCCAGACTGATGTATTTGAGTGTTTCTGCTTTTTGCAGCCTTACGAGCATGATTAACATGAATCCGTGCATTTAGAAAACAACACAGCGGACGTTAGGATAGCGGCATAATCAGTGCCTGAAACTCCCAGCTGGAGAAGTATCACATGCAGGAAGCTATGAAGTTTAACCATCATGTACAGCAGCAGGCCCTGGGAGACGGTGACAGCGACAGGTTCTGGACACGGTGAGAGGTCCAGGTCGACCACCAATTTTTGGGGTTTGAGAGCTAAACTTGATGTACATTGCAAAAACTTCACATGGAAGTTTGACACGGCAGAATGGTAGTTCAAAGGAGAACTTCAACAAACATGTACTTGAAGTACAACTGATTTAAAAATATGTTTTGGGGAATATTTTAAACACTGTACAATGCTGTAAGTGTACGCCCAGACAGAGGTGTTTTTATATGGCATTTATTTTTTCATGACACATTTGTTTGATCCACGCTTTTTAAAAAATCCTACGGCACTCCTAGTCCATAAAATCTGCGATATACAAAACGCATATATGTTCACATATAAGTATGAGCAGTCGCGAGCCAGCTGAGAAGAGGAGGACGCAGTGTATATACAGAGAGATGGAGGGAACACCTCTGCATGTAGTGAGGTTCCTCCTGTCGCCGACGGAGACGCATCACTGGCGACTTTCAGTTTCTGCCAGGCGTCTTTGCTCGTGAAGGCAGCCCTGATAGCCTGGACAATGGGGGCCTTTGGAGAGAGCAAGAGGCAGTGAATGCGCTGGGCTGGCTGGGTCAGCATCCTGCCCTGCTCAGGGGCAGCTGGGAGTGTCTGCATTGTGCCGCATGTGAGTACGCGCAGCAATGCTAACACGTGTGCGTGTTTATGGTGCTTGCAGGCCAGTGGGCAACCCCCACCAGCAGCCAAGGTTTCCACACAGTCAGTTTTGAAATACTGGCCTAAAGTGATCTGTCTGGAAGCTCTTTTTCATCCTCTTTGCCTCAAAAAAAGGAAAAAAAAAAGGAAGATGAATACTTCTCCACATGCAGCGGGTGAAATTTTCACACCGTTCAAGCTCTATAAAGGCTACTTTGCTTTGAAGGACACATGAGAGCAAAAATAATGTTAGTTTCTTCTTTTTATTGCGCCGCAGCGTGAAACTTTACGTTTCTCTCTCTTTCTCTTTCTCTTTCTCAGGCACATCCAGGACCCTGCCAGTCAGAGATTAACATGGAACAATCCCCCAAAAAGTGTCCTTGTCATCAAAAAGATCAGAGACGCCAGTTTGCTGCGGCCGTTTAAGGAGCTCTGCATATTCCTGACTGAGGTGAGGTCACCGCACTTGCCGCGAACACATTTCCCTGGGGCATGTAAAGTCACGGAGCTGGATGGTGATTCTCAAAGAACCCAAACAACCAGAAACTCAGCAGAAGGACGGCACCACCTTTGAAGTGGGGGGTGTTTGAGAAGCCTCTAAGCTCAGACTCAATCGGTGTAAATGCAATTTGTGCATTTAGCATTTACAAAATAACATTATTTACACAGAAATGTCCAGGATTACCACTTGTTCCTTCTTCTTTTGTCCGTTCCTCTTTCTCCTACCTTCGTTACTCAGTGAATATTTCACACCCCACCTATCTTTGTCTTCATGGCAATCCCTGCTTTTCAGGCAGAGTGTGTGAGCACATCTTTGTACCATTAGGTGAAAAACTTGATCGTCTATGTGGAGAAGAAAGTACTGGAGGACCCGGCGATTGCCAGCGACGAGAGTTTCGTGGCTGTCAAAAAGAAGTTTTGCACGTTCCAAGAAGGTATGTTTGGCGTCCGCCCGCACCCACTGCCTTGGCCCCGCCCACACCCTGTCTCCCGCACCCACTGCCTTGGCCCCGCCCACACCCACTGCCTTGGCCCCGCCCACACCCTGTCTCCCACAGCCACCCGCATTTCCAGCCCTGCTGCTCATGTCACATTTGTCTGTGATACTAATAAGGCTTTGCGTCTGTTTCCAGACTTCGATGACATTTCCGACCGCGTGGATTTCATCATCTGTCTCGGGGGAGATGGAACCTTACTCTATGCCTCCTCGCTCTTTCAGGCAAGTCACCGTGGTCGTCATGTAACTCCTTAACGCGTCAACTAGTGCTCATTTTTACGTATCCTCCACTGAACAATCAAAAGCCAAAAGTAACTGCTTAAACCTTGCAGACGACCACTACCTTAAAAATTAGCAAGTGAAAAAGTAATAAATATGGATGTTTCATTTGTTACATGCTGTTTCCCAGAAGCAGGGGGACATTTTGTGGCACTTTTCCACTGTCATACAGAAACCAAGCCGTACTCACACCATACCTCAAAGAGAGACTAGTTACAGTGCAGTTACAGTGCAGTTCCAGCTCGCTTCGGTTTTCCACTGCAGAAGGGTCGGCTCGGTAAAGGCCGGGTTTGGAGAGTAACAGTGACGTAAAACCAAAGATGTTTATTTACTGTTCACATGGTGAACAGCATCATCATGATTTACTCTGTCCTAATTTTAATGTTAGCATCAAATGCTAGTAGAATTAACGTTTTCTCGTGTAAATTTGCAGTATGAATCATTCTGTTCAGCTGTTCTATGTACATTTTTCAGTCACTCAAAAAACTTAATTTGTCTCCGAGGTACCGAATTACTGAGAATGCATCAGTACCTCGTGATATGTAATACTGCTAATAATAAATTATATATAGAATACTGTATATGCTTTTTCCTTCAGATAATCCATGAACCGAACACCAGTATGTCCGTGCATTTCTGTCAGTGATGGTGGTGATGCAGCCAGCTTGGTTTGCTCACGCTTTTGGACGTGCTAGTTAGCAGGTTCATGTCAGTGCGGTTGTGGTACGGGTTCAGCTCACGTCATCTACAAGGGAGACGCGGCAGTTTGTGGTTCAGCTCGGGGCCTGGTGGCAGTGGAAGTCAGGATTGACAGGGCAGGTCAGAGCACAAGCACCCAGTTCCACTTTCTCTCTTCTGACTGTGTGCCCCCCCATCTGCCTTCCCTAGGAGAGCGTCCCCCCCGTGATGGCCTTCAACCTGGGCTCCCTGGGCTTCCTGACCCCTTTCAACTTCGACACATACCAGTCGCAAGTCACGCAGGTCATTGAAGGTGAGCCTGAGCTAGTCTCTCACTTAAGGGGGGGGGCAGAGGTCAAGTTCCCTCTTTCGGGGGTGTTTGCTCAGCATACACGTTCCGCTGCCAGGTTTTGATTCCGCAAGTCCAGTCCCGCTGCCGCTTGCGTCAGTCAGTGTGATGGCTGCCTGTTCATATGTTCCCCAGATTAGATACAGTTAAACAAGTGAGGAATCCAGTCTGTTCAGGCTCAGAGGACCTTTTTCAGGGCCAGAGCCTGTGGTCAGTAGATGTGGCACTGTGGTTTTCCACCTTGAAGTTACCCCCCCCCCCCAGTTCCACTTCTCAGCCAATTTCAGCAGGAAATGGCCATGGCGTGCAGTGGTGCTCTGCTTGCTGCCCGCAGAGCCAGCCCTGGCTTCATGCCGGGTCGTTTCCTCGCACAGGGAATTCAGCCATCGTCCTGCGTAGCCGGCTGAAGGTGAAGGTGGTGGGGGGGTGCAGCGAGAAGAAGGCCTTCGCTCAGGACGCCATGGACGAAATGGGCTTGATTGTCACCAACGGTGAGACTGAGGCGGCTCGCAAGACCATGCAGTACCAGGTAAGCAGGACTGGCTGCTGCTGTAGCGTGAGGGCCACTTTCCGAGCAGTAACCTGCAGATCCGTTTGTGTGCCGGCTCCTGAAACCACAGTCACTCAAGTAACGGAGTACTGCTAGCTCACTCAGGAGTACTGCTAGCTCACTCAGGAGTACTGCTAGCTCACTCAGGAGTACTGCTAGCTCACTCAGGCTAAAACAGTCAGGTGAGCATCTGAACACAGTGCCAACATGCAGCTTCACGCTAGGCAATGATGTCAACAGCGGAATCTGCACCATTGGCCCGTTTCCGGCGGGATTGCTCTGTGTGAAAGTCAGTCATTCAGGCTGCAGAGGTGACTGTCATAATACCCTGCTATTAGGATGTATACACGGAGGCGAACAGCCATTTCTCTGCTGAATCCTCGCATGCTTTACAGTGCTGTGTTCTTAGCCAGACACTGCTGAGTTGAGAATACAGTGTTTCCCTATTTGCCGTTTCTCTGTGGGTGGGGGTGGACCTAACTGAGGATGATGGTCGTGGGTCTGCTCACTTCTGTGTTTTCCCTCTTTGTAGATTTGCTAACTGGTGAATTAGACTTTTTGCAGTGAGTCAGGGGCTGTTTGGTCCCTTTATGTGTTTTGGTGGTCACTCGGCCCAGATATGATGGAATGACACGTGTGAAAATGCCGCCTGCTTTCTGACATCGATATTTTTATTTTTCCTAAATATAAGGATTTTTGTTTCAGAGTTGAGAAATATCAGGGATCATTGAAAATATAAATGCTTATAATTGTTACAAATGGAAAACTTCCACTAGTGGAAATAGCAGAGCAAGTGTGCTTGTGTTCTAATGCTTTATTTGGTATTTTCTTGCTTTAGTGGTGTGTGTGTGTGTGGGTGTGTGTGTGGGTGGGTGTGCATGTGTGTTATTGAGGATTCAGGAAAAGACATGAGACAGGACATGCCTGGGGCCCAGGTCATGTGACCTTCTAATTCTTCTACATCAGTGTTTCCCCACCTTGTCCACATTTTTGCTCCCTCCCAACTCCCTGAGAAGCACATGCTCTGTACCGTAGGTGCTGAATGAGGTGGTCGTGGACAGAGGCCCCTCCTCCTACCTCTCCAACGTGGACCTCTTTCTTGATGGTCACCAGATCACCACCGTGCAGGGAGATGGTAAGAGCTCGTGCCCAGTGGGCAGGCCGGATGTGGGCTTTGTCAGTCACCGGGAAATTCTCTACTACGACCTACAGTTCCCTGCAAAAGTATCAAATGCCCCTAAAAATGGCCATGTTTGCCTGAATCACAAATTGTGCATACTCACATTCTTGCTGTTGGTATTTTTCTTGCTAACTTACAGGTTCTCAGTAAATTTCAAAAGCCAAAATCAATTATTTGTCAGCAAATCTTTTACAGAAAAAAATGTAAATTCTGTAAAATGCTGCTTGCATAAGTATTTAACGCTGCCCCATGAGTATTTTGTAGAGCCACCTTTTGCTGCAATAACAGTTTTTAGGGTAAATAGCTACCAGCTTTTTACACTGTTCAGCATTGGGCTTTGCCCATTTTTCATGGTAGACCGTCACTGTCAAAGGTCACCGTCAAAGGTCACCGTCGCTAGTTGACTGCAATATTCAAAGAAAGTCAAAGAAAGTTCTCTATAGGACTTAGACCTGGACTTTGACTTAGCCGCTGTAAAACATTCACCTTTTTGGTGTTCAATCACTACCATGCCTGTATTACTTTGGTCTTATGCTTAGAATCATTAACCTGCTCAAAGGTAAACTTTTTCTCAAACTCCAGTTTGGTTTTTTGCAGATTGATGCAGGTTTTCTTGTAATGCCTCCCTGCATTTTACTCCATCCATTGTCCCTTCAGTTTTGACGAGATGCCCCGCCCTGGCCCCGCCCTGAAAAGTACACCCTTAGCATGGCAGTCCAGCCTTTTCCCGTATTTTTTTTGTACCCTATTCTGAATTTATGACATTCAGTTGCTTCATCTCTAACTCCCTTACACTGCTCTTTAGCCTGCATTTTACCTATGTAATGCATGCTGACAGTCTTGCCAGTAATAGTTGTGGGAGGGGGGGGTTTATCACCGGTTATCTCAGGTGGAGGCCAACTGTAAGGCAACTGTGTCCTTCATCAGGAAACATTTTCCATCTGCGTCTTTTTCCTCTTTCATCCGGAGGTTCCAGAGCACCAGGGTTCAAAACTTGTGCAAGCAGCATTTATCTGTTTTTGATTTTGACCTGCTGACAAAAAAATTGATTTTGACTTTGAATTAACTGTGAGAGACTCATCTTGATGCTTTTTTGTGTGATGAGCTGAAACCCCCCCCCAGTAAGTCATCACAAAAGTAATCTTGTAAATAGGCACCTCTTATCACAGAATTAAACAGTTGCAAAAAAAATCAAAAAATTGCTTTCAGATTGTCTGTAGGCCTTGACTACATTCTGCCTCTTGCTTTCACTCCGCTTCGTCTGTGGTAAATTAGCATGAACCATGAAAGCAGATATTGCATGTGTAGTTTAATTTGATTAACAAACAGTGCTCTCAGCTGCAAGTGCTGCTTTTGTAATAACTATGGCTGTTATTGGAGGAGGCTTAGTCACATGACTCTCTCTCTGTCCCTCCTTGCAGGTGTGATTGTTTCCACGCCCACAGGAAGCACAGCCTATGCAGTGGCTGCAGGTGCCTCCATGATCCACCCTAACGTCCCAGCTATCATGATCACGCCCATCTGTCCCCACTCCCTTTCATTCCGTCCAATCGTAGTGCCTGCAGGGGTGGAGCTTAAGGTAGGCCTTGGTACGAGGGGGGTGTCTCTCCAACATCTGCTTTGTTATCCTCAATAACGGAATAAACTTCTGACAGTACAGAGGTGGCTCTCTAAAAACCCTAAATTGTTTTGCAACTAGCACTGATAGACAGTGTTTCATGAGCAGTACTTTTTTATTTTAAGCCACATGCATTGTTTTTGCTTTCTGGATGTCAGTAGTATAGGACGTATTGTGGTGATTTCACTCCAGGCGCCTGTTTCATGAAGTGAGATTTGTTGGTTAGCTAGATAACTTGGAGGTAGCCTGGGTTTTTGTGAATAACGCCCATTTGAACTAGGCTACTGTAAGTCTGACAAGTTATCCAGCTAAGTAAGAAATCCAGCGCGTAGCCAGCTAACTTCCAGCTAACTGCCCTTGACTCTTCAGATCATGCTCTCCCCTGATGCCCGAAACACAGCGTGGGTCTCGCTGGATGGACGGAAGAGGCAGGAAATCAGTCACGGCGATAGGTAGGTCGCTCAACTTACTGCAGGACAGGCCAGGCACTCGCAAGCAGGAGTTTTTGCAAACTTTACGGCATGTGGAAGCCCTGTGGTGCGCACAGCTTTCGTTATGTAGCTCCTGTAGCTCAACAAGTAGGGGGCTGCCCTAATGATGCAAGGGCCATGTGTTTAAATGCTAGGAAGCATGCAAAAATTGTAAGCCTTCCTTCTATTGTAAGTCACTTTGGATAAATGCCTCAAATAAATGTGATGTAACTAGTGTAATTTTAAAAATGGCTCTGCTGAGCATTCACCTAACATTTATGTAGATGGAAAGTTCAAGCTCCATTTTGGGTGTCCTTAAAGCAGCATGTCCAGGTCCGGTCCATGAGGACCCCCAGACAGCTGGGAGGGAGCAAAAACGTGGACTGTCTGGCAGGGAGCTGGGAGGGAGCAAAAATGTGGACTGTCTGGGGGTCCTGAGGACCTGGCTGGGAAACACTGCCTTACAGGAAGAGGAGTGAGTTCTTTATAATGCAGCTGTAAAGTATAGAATGTAGTTTACTGCTTACTCATTTGCAGAAAGGAAACCTGACTAAGAGGCTGGAATGGCTGCTTTTGGAACTGACTGACTGCCATGTCTTGTCTCCAAATCTCAGCATCACCATCACCACCTCCTGCTTCCCAGTCCCCTCCATCTGCTTCCGGGACCCCGTCAACGACTGGTTTGAAAGCCTGGCTCAGTGTCTGCACTGGAACGTAAGGAAGAGGCAGAATAACTTAAGTTCTGAGGAGGAGGAAGAGGAGTGTTAAGAATGCGGGGGGGGTTGTGAGCACTTTGTGAAAATTCCTGGCCCCTGGGGGATTTTGTGGGGTGTGATCGGGATTCCTCTTGACACTTTGTAAAGCTCTGTGTGGATTCTACCAGCTCTTTGGGGTTTTAACGATCCTGGTGGAGCTGTGGCTACAGAATCACATCAAAGAACTTTCTGGAGGTATTGCTAGGCAACACACTTTAACTTGTTGTACCCTTTTTCAAAGAGGCAAAAACAAGTGTTGGGGAGCAGCTGAAATTAGCATCCCTCTTTGGCAATAAAAAAAAAAATAGGTGCCTTATGATGTACGAATATTAAAACAAGTGTAAATGGACTGTTGGTAACATTGTAATTAACAGAGAATACGATGTAATGAGACATATCATCCTGACATTGGAATAAGAGAGCGGTTTATAGAAATGGTCATTCTGCGAAACTTGATGACAGTTGACAGTTCAGTGCTTTTTTGTCAGGTGTTCTTCATTAATGGCAAATTACATCCATCAAGTGTATGTAAGTGTGTTTTTGGCCTCTTGAGAGCTTGTAGTAAATGAAGGCATGTTCGTCACAGGTCACCCACCAGTGAAATCCCAGGTCTGCTCCAGCTTGTGTGACCATTACTGTGTTTATTATTACTATTATTATTATTACTTTTTTCAAATTGCTGTTGGGTTTCACAGACATTTTTGTGCAGTATTCTTTTTTTTACATTGGAAAGCTTTTTCCTTTGTAAGTTTAAGTTCTGTGGCTGTTTGTAGGGGCTCATCTATCTGTGTATTGGCCAGATAGAGATGAATCACCCATCCACGCTGAATTGGGGACCGATGCTCTGAGGAGTGTTTTTCAAAGTGTTCTTCCTTTGATGGCTACGTGGCAGCATTCTCTCAGTATAACTCCTTCAGTACTTCCAAGAGCATCTGTCACGCTTTTTGATGGCTAAGTGGTAGTATTGTCTCGGTGCTCCTCCTCAAGTACTCCCGAGAGCATCTGTCATGCTTTATGATGGCTAAGTGGCAGTATTCTCTTGGTATTCCTCCTCGAGTACTCCCGAGAGCATCTGTCATGCGTTATGATGACTAAGTGGAAGTTTTTTCCCTGTGTTCCTCCTCAAGTACTCCTGAGAGCATCTGTCACGCTTTTTGATGGCTAAGTGGCAGTATTCTCTCTATTTCTCCACGAGTACTTCCGCCGATTCTCCTCCTCTAGCACTACTGAGAGCATCTGTCAGGGTCAGCTGATGCTGGGGAGGTGGGCTCAGATGGGAGAGGTGTGCAAAGTCTTAGGAATCCAGTCTTGACATACTACTTACGCATTACTAAACTGATCTCGCAGTCAGAGTGTTTCCTAACTGATGCCAACTTCCATGACGTTTCTGGTGTATTTTAAATGTGGGGTGTTTGTCAGTATGTTGCATATAGATCAACAGTGAATATGACATGCCAGCTTCCTCTCTATGCCAGTTTACCAACCTACCAGCCACCCAGGTTAAACACCATGTCCTCACCCAGCGTGTGCCGCACACACACACACACCCACGTACGCACATACACATGAGCACATGAGGGGCTGAGCACTGTTTCTGGCATTCATGTGTGTGTGATTTGTCTGAACGTGATTTTTATTTCTACTGTTAGTCATGAAGTTCTTTGGAGTAACATTTTACCTAAAATTATCAACTTTTATTGATACCTGCCTTTGTTTACAAATGACTGGCATTTTAGTCCCAGTGTACGGCATTGTAGCTGTACATAGCTGGACATGTTCCTGTGTAGGACTCCCTGTCTGAAAGGTAGATACTCGAATTTACGTATTTGTATACCACCCCCCCTTCGGCTTTGTTTGACCAGTCGTCTTTATCTGTAGTCATTAATCGGTGGATAAGGCTTGTAAAATAGTCTTCTAGAAAATGTTTGCTGATTAACTTTTTGGGTTTACACATTTTGTACAAAAGATTTAAATGATCATTCCTTGATTGAGATCTTCCCATTCCTACTGAGGTGCAAACATTCTGGATAACAAGATTGAATTTAATCGTAAGTTTTTCTCCATTGTGAGATGGCTGTGTATGTTTTATATAAAATAGTACGGCATATATTTAAAAATCTTGGTCAACTTATTTAATTTTTTGGTCTTTATGGTCTTTTTTATTATTTTGTGCCCCTTGCTAGAATTTTCTAATTGTTACATTCGTACTGAAAATACAGATTGCTGTTTTTCAAGGCATTTTAATAAAACTGTATTAAACCTGATTTTATTTTAGAGCTTGATTGGTCAAGATTATTTGAAATATTGCGGTTTTTGACTTGGTAAAACTGTAGCTTGCTGAGTTCTAGTTTACTGTTTCTCACTACTCAAGAAAAGCTCATTTTTGACAGCATATTCGTTCGCTAGTATGAGCACAATCCTGCCTGGACCTGCATTGCCGCTGCCTCTGTGAACTCTAAGGCTTATGCTGCAGATTGTCACAGCATAACACACACAACCTTCTGGCATCTGTTTCATGAAGCATGGCACACAGTCGGATGCCAATCTCTCACAGGGTGCACAAATAACAGCATTTAGGCAGAAACCCTTCCTTTGGCCTGCGGGAGGTTTATTACACTATGGGAACACATGCAGACTGCATGCCATACTCATGTGTAATAATGTTGATTATAGAAACTCCGTACAGTCATGATACTAGTGAGCTGGCACATATGTCCATCCATGGTGTCCCTAAAAGTGAAGCTAAATCTTATATTTGAATCCCAAGAGGGAAACCAGTGCCCACTTTTGCTTAGGAAGATGTGAAATCATCTGCAAATCATTGAAGTGCTGGGCCGTGACAAACACCTGTTCATGTGCTGAGCAGACCTAAGACCTGCTTTATTAGCAAGTGGATGCCAGGTCTCCACGGTGACCTGCAGGGAGGCAGCTTACAATTTAACAATCTTCCTACTTTTTCATGTTTACTTTGCTTAGATCCTGTATTGAATAAGCAGTCCTAAGAAGGATGGTTCTACTGAAGAACAGACCCCTCCTGGCCCTTGAACCAGAGCCCTGTCAGTAGGGTTCTCATTCTCATCCAGTGCACCTGGCTATCAGTGCCTACATGCTTTTTTTGCTCGACTAATTGCTTTATTGGAATGTAAGTCACCTCACCTGCTCATTAAGCTGTCAGTCAGCTGCTATTTAAGGGGCAGTTCACCCCAAAAGTGAAAAAGATTTGTTTTAGAGGAGCTTTAGTGATGCACAGAAGATTGGAGCACCCTGGCGAGATCATCTGCATGGTGATATGACTGCTGTGGGGAGTTTGGTAGAAGACCATTCTTCCTGCATTAAACTGCTCCCTACACAATCAGTGGATTATCTTCAGTAACCGGGTCGTAATCTATGGTAAGAGACATTGCTGTTGGATTCTTGAGATACATTTTTCTGGTGCTTTAACCACCACAGATATAATGTCATTCACCTCCATTATATTCGAAAGAAGCCCAACAATTCTATAGCCAACATCTCCAAAACTAGGCAACTCCCCGCAGAACAGCTTAGATGAATAGATAGCACTAACGCACCTCTAAAACACACCTTTTTCAGTTTTGGGTTGAAAGGACCCTTTAAAATGTTCTTTGTAACCCAAAGGGTCAAAGTCTTGGAGTCCAGTTTGACTGTCTGAATTCCAGCTTCCACAGCCTTCTGTCATAGTTCCTCTGAGTGGTTTTGAAAAAGGACCATTGGGACATAAGTCAAGTTTAAATTTCTCATTCTTATGTTCTGGAAAAACTTGAGCCACAGATGATGTTGCAGAGCTCCACTACAAGGTAACGCAAGAAACTTCACAGCTGTGTTTGATCTGCCCACATTTTATTGTGTAAGTGGGCAATCCAGCAACGAACACCTAAAAGGTTCACAGCAACCCTTTAAAAACAGTTTTTTTAGTTACTTTCAAAGAGGCTCACACAAGTGACATTTATTTTACTTTTATTACATATGGCAATCGCATCACATTCATTTTAAATTTATCAAGTGTTAGAAAACAAGGAAACAATGGAAAAATAGCGAAAGGCCTTTAATCTGTCAGATTAAATACACACTTTGCATGAAAAACACATGGAGTGACAGTGCAAGGACCAGCTCCGACGGTACTTTTTAAATTACGTTAATATATAAAGGTTACGTGTAAATATAAAAATATACTAGCAATGTTAAGCAATATAAAATTAAGCTCTGTTTTAGTTTGTAGTAGGAACTCTGTTCAAAATGGACACCCATTCCAGTTCATTTGACAGAAAATGCCAAATGATTTCATCTCTTTGGTTTCCCTCCCCAAGTCATTTCCATAGTGTCATCAGCTAGCTGGAAAAAAAAAAACACATACTTGGCAATCTGTGTAACCAGTGCATTGGTTCTCTGAATAAGAGAATGCTTAAAAATATTCTGGGCAAATGAAATGGACAGGGACCCACCATGCGCTGCATATTAACGCTATTAAAAAGGCACATAAAACAGACACTTCAAAAGAAAAATAGTCTTGTAAAAAATCATCTAAGAGCCAGGGAGAGATTATTGTCTTGGCATTTAAGATATTAAAGATATGCATGTGAGCTGATTAATGACTCAAGCTTATAAAACAGATACCTCATGATAACGGCATTCTACATGCAACACTACTGAAAATGGCCCAATATTCAGATTAATGGTATTTGCTCCCTTGTAAGTGCAGTGTGCATGTTAACGTAAATAATCTTTTTTTTAATCATCATAACCACTCTTACCGTTTTAGTAGCATAGAGAATACCGTTACCAACACCAGAGACATAAAAATGTGCAATAAAAAAATCATTTAAAAATACAAATAGTATCAAAATAACCAATCAACAGTAATAATTGTAGTACAAATCCTGACATGACAGCTTTTACTAATCCATCCCAAACTTTGCCCTGGTCATTTTCACAGTCCAGTCAGGTGTTTACTCCTGGGGTGATGCAAACACTGAAACGTAAAAACAAATACTATTATATTCTCGTTGGCTATAGGGCTGGGCCTAGGTACCCTTAAAAGTGCAATAAAAAAAATTTGAAATACAATTTCAACTGGTTAAAGGGACCATAAGCCTGAATCGTTTTACAATACTGCGAGGCATTATGGGCCACGACTGCACCCCCCCCCCCCAAAGAATAATCTGTGACACGGAAAACTAGTGATGGACAAAATGATGCTTCATGAACCATTTGCTGTATTTTTTGTCCCCACTAGATGGTGCTGTAAAGGGTTCAAGACATGCTCCAAAGCAAACCAAAAGCACCATCTAGTGGGGTCAAAAAATACAGCAGATGGTTCATGAAGGACTCACTGCAGGCGACACTTACTCCGCTCCCTCAGGCCCTGACCGAAGCTGCGGTAGAGGCGGAACAGCGACACAAACAGAACCACTTTGATCAGAACTGATATCAGGGAACAAGTGATGGCGGCGGCCTCCAGGACGTACGATTTCTCATTTCCCCACCCCACGATGATCTGTGTACAGATTAGCACAGGTCATGGCAGTCAGACATGTGAGCAACGGTGAAGCCAACTAGCACCCTGAGCACAGTCCATTCATTTTACGTGTATTAATATAAAGCTGCACTCTCTCTACATGGAAACTAATCGTACGTACAGTGATGAGTCTTAGGACACTTGTGCACATTTATTAATTTTATAACAAAAAAATCACGATTTTATTTTCAAAAAATGTATCACATTAGAAGCAACCGGAAGTTTTAAATTAAAACATTAATTTCAAGTAGTAGTTCTAAAAGAGCTGTTCTGAGTTAAAAAGTTCATTGGCAAGCTCTCTCGCTGGGTGCTTTTTAATTAGTCACACCTCTGCAATAAGGTAAAACACCAAACATTTGTGTTTAATATCCCTTTGGGAGCCAGTGACTACAATCACAATTAACAGCAAAATGGCAAGAACAGAACTGAATGAGTCGGTCAAAAAAACTGACACTTAATAAAATGAAAATGTCTGTGTAGATACATGCAGATGCTTTCAACATTGCTTGCCAAAGGACTTTTGTTATGAAACCAATAAATTTGCAACATTACAGAATTAAGCAAGAGTCCCAAGACTTTCTATAAGCGCTATGTACGAGCATGCAACAGCCTAGGAGAGAGCCTGATATGGGCGGGAGGAGACACAACTTAGGAATAAAAGCAAATTAAATACTGGGGAATACATGCCCCCACCCCAGTTTCTGTGGGCATCCATTTAAGGCATTTATTACTGCTGTACTTTCAATTTATACGGTATTACTGCCAAAAAGTATCAATGTATATACGGGGAATATATATGGTACATATGAGAAGCTGAAAATCAGTGTATAAAAAGACAGTCAATGACAAAGGGGCGTCACCTCACCGTGTACAGAAGGTAAATGAAATAAGCAAGTTCCGGCAGGTTCTGCAGGACGAAAAGCCACACCAGGGGCTTCTTTTCTTTTAATACCTAAAAAATGAAATAGACATACATTTTTTACTTGAAATTGGCATCTCTGAACTGCCCTGGCGTCCCCTCCAATACTGTACTACAAACCAATATAGTATACCAAGAACCAAAGCACCATTATGCAAGCACTGCTATGGAGTCTGTAATGAACCCAGAATTTCGTTTTAGCATGCGGTCACCACCTTCACTGTGCTGAAACGCTGCCATTTGTTTTTATCAATAGGAAAGGCTGCCCCCTGCTGGCCAACCAAGATCTTTCCACAGCAAGTTTTCCTTTACTGTTCTGAAGGTCTCACAGGCTCAAATAAGCTGCCACTATATCTCCCTGGATAGGTGAAAGAGGTTTCTTTGAACTAGACTCACACCACATGCACACAGTAGCACAGAGTCACGCACCGCTATGGCCCCAACCACCGCGGTCAGGAAGGCCCAGAAGATTCCAAAGCCCAGGATGATGCTGTGGGAATAGGACACGCTGATGCCCGCCGTCATGATCAGGATGCAGAGGCACAGCTGAGGGGGAAGACAGGTCCTTTACACCTCAAGCACAACACAGCTGGATTTGCATAAAATGAATGTCCTTTTCCCCGCGACCCAGTAGGATAAGCGGCTTGGACAATGGATGGATGGATGGATGAATGTCCTTTTAGCAACCTAGCAGGTTTCAAAGAAGAAATGACATTAGTGAAAGTAACAAAGCTTAGAACACATATCACCTTAAATAAAAATCTGATTCAAAGTGATCAACTTTATTTATTCTGATGTTAATTCTTTGTTTTTCTTGGCAAGTTCCTAATTTCAAAGAAACTGGTAAAGTACAGCATCACATCCTAAGCTATGTTTCCACCTGCTGGGCAAATAGGTCAATGAATAACTACACAGTGGCAGCAGAGGAGAGCTGACTGGGGGCATACTTGGGCTTGGAGGTCAAAGGTCACCATGGAGAAGCAGAGGTTGAGAAGGAAGTACTGCTCTTGCAAGCTCTCCAGAGCGCCACCCACACGGAAAGCCATCATGTTGGGCATCTGGATGAGGAGCGAGCCGCAGATGAGGTGCACCAACCCCAGGGACAGGATGCACACAAACCGAGCCTGTAAGAGCCACACATTCCTTGACTGTATCTGTTTAATTCAGCTCACAACTCAAGATGACTCTCAGCTTCTCATGGTAAAAAGGTTATTCTGATACAGTACAAAAACTTCCTCAAGTATCTAAAGGCTTAAATGCAATGCACAAGCAAAAATGCATCAGACTACAGAAAAAACATATCCTTCAACATTCTGCAGACACCAGAAGAACAATATCTGCCAAAGAATCAATAACATTCATTTAAACAGATTCAATAACCAATGAGGAAATCCACATGCAAGGACAAAAATGGATAGTTGAAAACTAACTATTAGAAAAATAAGAAATTGTTTAAAGAACTTAAATAGTATTAATGAGTAACGTTATCACAAGGATGGATTGTCAGGCTGGGTACCTGATTTAGGGGTCATGGTAATGCACTGACCGGGAGTCAAACACACAACATCCTGATTACAAGCCTATTTCCCTAAACTGTTGAACCACACCAAAGGCACAGCTCGGACATGGAACCATGTGGTTATTGGTTCAAAACCTCAGCAAGGTGAAATGCCACTGCTCCTTTGAGGAACATACACTACCCACTTTGCTGCCAAATGAAATAACCAGTATCATGGAAGAGCAAAGCCCATGGGGGCATCCAGGGCTCCCAGTGAAGACGCGACGCACCAGAATGGTGACCCTCTCCTCACTGGTGAGAACGATGAAGTTGACCACTGAGCGGATCATCAGCAGCAGCACGCAAAACACGAACACGATGAGTTCCTGTCGGTTCTCCTGAAGAACCCCCCGTGTGATGTAATACACACAGAAAGCTGCAGGGCAAAGGAAGCAGACGTTGGGGGTGGGGGTGGGGTGAGAGGCCGAACAATTGCCATCTTCCGGAAAGTTGCTTAAATGTGCTAGCAAGTTTGCTCCATGCAAGATCCTTCTCAAAAAGTGTGTTACAGCAAACCTGAATTAACCAGAAAGATGTAAAAAACGTAAAAATTTGTAAATGTGGCAAACAAAAAAGGAACTTATTACAACTTTGGAAACATGAATCATTTAACAATCTGACGACTTACCAGTAAATCTGACCCATTTCATGAAATTGCACATTAAAATCAGTACAATTTCAGTCTAAATTGAAAAGCTTTCAGATCTTTGTTTTTTTTTTTTTAACCCAATAGGGAACCATCAAGGATCACTGATCAATACAAGTACAAACATGTTCCACTTACTAATTCCCACAAGCTGTATAAGAGAAACTGTGAAATCCTCCTCATGACTGTATGTCTCTCGGCTTTCATTATAGATGTTATACACAGTGAGACCAAAAATTGCTAGCAGAGACACAATAGTGAAACAGTAATAGAGTTTAACCAGGCAGGAGAGTTCAGACCAGGATTTTATCTGAAGGAAGAACAGAAAGAATTTCAGATTAATTTTAAATGCTCCTGTTTCTGGGACAGCAGATCAATCATGATTTCATAAAATTAACTAAAAACCAAGGAAGTAATAGGCCTACTTTTCAGAACACTGAATTTAACCAAAGACACTACAATATAAAGCAAACAAACATTGCTTTAGATTAAATAAAGCCGGGATTGGCATAATCGGATGGGCTTTAGGCTGACAATGAAAGTACAAAAACTGCGAAATAACTGATTTAACCCGCAGTCCTACGGATACTTTATTGATTCGGACAGGGTTAAATCAGGTTCGCCATTGGAATCTGTAAATATATATCTGTATGTATTTGTAGGGGACTGGAGTGCAGTGGGTCATACGCACCGGGCCGCAGGGCGTGGGGATGAGCTCCTGGTGTCTCGGCCGTAAATTTGGAGACAGCAAATCGGCCCCCGCTTGGTTCCGGTCCGGCAGCAGCGGACTGTATTACGGGAAAAGGTAGATATTTTACCGGCTTAAAACAAAAGCTATATCAGTGCAATTGCTTATTTCCAGTAACGTAGTTTCTCAGCGTCCACGAATGTGAATAAATGTCCCCTTCAAAATTATGCAATTAGGCTAGATTTCCATCTCATTCCTGGAGCCTTGGATTAGACCTTAATTATGCTTACCATTACAAACATGACTGGAGAACCAGTCACCAGTATTAATGCTGTAATGGACGGATGAAAGAGGCTGAATTCATCTGTATGGGGATCGCCTTCCGAAACATGCGAGGCTCGGATAGGGTTTACCAGTCAGACCAGCTTCATCTGTCAATGCTACAGGAACAACTAGGCTATCCCAGTCGATTGGTGTTATACCGGATTCGGGTAAGTTTTTCCCGAAAGACACGTTTTATTGCGCCACACCTTTCACACCACAATCAAACCAATTACGCAGATTAAGACAATTACCACTGCATCCAGTTACGGGAATCGGCTTTGTCATCAGTAGCTGCGTGGTTCATTGACCAAATGAACCCGGTAAAACGCGTATATACTCACATATTTTATGGTGGAAAAGCAGCAGTAAGCCTTCGTGTAGACTAACCAGCTGACTAGTTAACATACACATCCAAACAGAGCCCCCCCCCCGAGCCATTACTGTGCAGAATAATGAAATACGTCGGAGTGCCGGTTACACTTCCTCGGTAAAGGCTACCGGACCGCATCCCCTTTCGGGCTCCTTAACGCGCTTTGTGGCTGTAATCCGTCAGCACTTGTGAAAACCAACCACTAGTGTCGGTTATCAAGTTGCCAAATGGGTCGACTTTTCAGGTTATGTCAAGTGAAATGCCTTCTATATGTGCCTTTTGAGTCATGTCTGGTTTCTTGTTATGCAGATGCAAAACTGTTCCTCCGTGCATGATCAAATTTGTTACATCGCTTAGCTATTCAGTTATCTAGCTAGTTAAGCCTATATACTCACCCGTTGTCGTCCATTTTCTAAGAAAATTCACTGGATACTTCCGTACATATCGTATGATGTCGACAGACTGTACAGAACTTATTACATGAGCGAGACTGGGGGGAAAGTAAAACTACAATCAAACAAGTACTCCTCCGCTGCTTTCTTATTTAAATGAGTCCATTCCATAAATACCAATGCAGCGAGCGTCAGAAATTCATCTTAAGTCTACGAAACGTAAAGTTACGTAGCCTACGTAGAGCGTTGTTATGTTTCTGTAGAGTAAAGCTGCGTAGACTGCGTAAGACCTCCGTAATTTCGGAGGTGAAAATTGCGCAATGTTCTTACGGCATGGTTTTCCGAAGCTTTAAGTTGCGGAGAAGGCGTGTAATCTGATTTTTTTTCTCTCAAGGGCGTAAAGTTCCGTAGAATGCGTAGGACCTGTTTCATGGTCTAGCTTTCACTTGCAGAATGGTTTAGCAATACCCTGGTAAAATATCTTCATAAAAACAATAGCTTACAAATGCAGTTGGAACAACACCCTTAGCGTTTCTACTATGTCCGCTTCCACCGCTTCCCACTCTTTATTATTGTGCCCGTTTTTTGCAGCTTTGGTAATGCATGTACATTAATTGGAACCGCTATCCATCTTCCAGCTACTTATCCTGGTCAGGGTTGCAGGGTGGAGGGTAGGAGTTTGTGCTTATCTTAGGCAGCACAGGCTGAAGGCTGAGGTGCACCCAAGACACTAGGATCCCAGTCCATCACAGGCACAAACACTAATACACGAAACCACTGACTACAGCAATATAGAGAATCTGCTAGAGATGCTAGTTAGCCTAACTGCTTATCTCTGGACTGCAAGAGGAGACTTTTGCGCCCAGAGGGATGTTTAAACTCCACACTCCCAGAACGGAGATGGGATTTTAAGTCCAAAACCAGGGAGGTGTAAAGTAGCTGAGCCGTCCTATAGCAAAACAGCAAGAGTTTTTTTAAGGATTACAAATGTGAATTAATAAGGTTGTAATTGTCCCTATCCTGACCTTAATCCGAGGTATACTTTATGCTTATACTTCACCAGTAATTACTCGTTCTCCAAATGTCACCATTCAGTTGGTCTCGATGTGTTTGGTGGTGAATTAGTGAGTAGTAGGTTACGGATTTGTGTCCAAAAGATCGCGGATTCGAATCCCAATGATGGCAGATTAACCATATCATCGACTGCCTGCAATACAGTTGCGTGCCACTGCGGGGCGCCCATGTTTCGACGAAACAGGTGAACAGGCAGGTTTTGGAATAGAGACACAATTACATAAAGTTCTTAATAAATTAATTCAGTGAATGCGACAATAACTACTCCATTTTGTTACACATGTAAAACATTCTATTTAACTCTTCGTAGCTTGGGGAAAACAATAATAAAACTGCTTGATTGAAATTAAACTTCTCACAAGTATCTGCAGGACAGTGTTTATAGCACACATATTTACAAAAGCAATTGTTTAATTTGTGCCAAGACTTTATGTGATATGAAAGTGTCGTAGAATACTACACGCGCATTTTGTAAATGCTGTTAGAGCATGGAATATGAATTCAGTTGTGATTGCAATCAAAACTTTGCTGTTATGCCACTGAATTTCTTTTCCGCCAAGGTTTGTACAGTGGACCCTCGAGTTATGACCGGCCTGGCATACGAACAACTTGGGTTATGACCAAAATTTTAGTTTTGACCTACGACCAAAGTCTCGAGTTACGACCTGAATGCCAGTCGAGGCCAAAACGTGTATCTGCTTGTGTGGTTGTGAACAAAGAGCCGAGATGGCCAAAAGGCGCCCGAAAGCATCAACCTGAGCCTAGATACGCCTGTTTGTGGGCGTCATTTCAGTCAGTGCAGTGCTTTATATAAATAATTTCGCTAATTGCTATCAAAATGGCACCAAAAAAGCTAGAAAAGAAGCTAAGGAGGGAAGAGAAGGTAAAGAAAAACAATCACTATCGAAACGAAGAAGGAAATTGTGCATAAAAATGAGAGTGGCGTTCGTGTGCCTACACACTCGCACCACCTGAGGCTGGGCATTGTCCTGCACCAGGAGGAAGCCAGGGCCCTTGGCACCAGCATATGGTCTGGCGGTGGGTCTAAGGATTTCATCCCAGTATCCAACAGAAGTCAGGGTACTATTGGCCAGCCCGTGGAGGTTAGTGCTACCCTCTGAGGATATGCCTCCCAAGACCATCACCGTTCCCCACCAATCAAGTCATGCTGGATGATGTTTCAGGCAGCATAACCTTCGCCAATGGTGAACTTGCCAGTTCCGGTGGTCTCTGCCGAATTCCACTCAAGCTGCCTGGTGCGGGGCTGTGAGCGCCGGTCCCGCTAGTGGCTGTTGGTCCCTCCTGCCACCCTAATAGAATATATTTCCAGCACTTCGGTCAGAAATATGCAAATGAGCTGGAGGTCATTTTGCAGGGCTCAGTCAGTGCTCCTCCTGTTTCTCCTCACAAAGAGGCAGACACCGGTCTTGCTGCTGGGTGGTTGCCCTTCTGCGGCCCTGTCCAGCTCTCCTCATGTAAAGGCCTGTCTCCTGGCATCTCCTCCACACTCTTGAGACTGTGCTGGGAGACCCAGCAAACCTTCTTGTGATGACACCTATGGATGTGCCACCCGAGATGAGCTGGCATCCTGGAGGCCAGGCAGCGTCTTCCCCCCTGAGACAGCTCAGGAAGTTTCGGGTGTCTCCAGGGATTCTTGGGACTTCTTTCTCCGGTGCTGTGGAAAATGTCCTGACCCAGAACATCACATCCTGGTACAGAAACAGCTGTGTACAAGACATTAAGGGACTACAAACAGTGATTTGGGTAGCAGAGTGCTGCACCTGATTTTCTCTACCATCTATGTGGGACATTAATACCAGGAGATGCCAGAGCAGAGCAGCCAGGATCATCAGAGACTCGTCTCATCTGAGAAACTGTCTGTTTGAGCTGCTGAAATCAGGCAGGTGTTTTAGGAGTATTACGGCAAGAACAGAGAGACTCATGGGAAGCTTCTATCCTCACGCCATAAGACTTCTTAATCAGTTCATGACACCACTACATCCTTAACATACACAACCCGTGTAAACTCTTGCTACCTGTCACCAACCTGCTATTTTAACAATCTGTAAATTACATATTCATCTTTGCATATATTTATACTTATGTCACCTGCAACAAGGCAAACAGCACTTTAAATACATAGTTCTAACATCATATGCACATGTACAGTTTAAACCTTAAGAATATTTTTTATATTAGAACAAATGTTGACTTGATTCTTAATTCTATTTTTGATTTGCACAGTCTAAGGGTCGTTCAGGATGTAGCCCAAGCTAAAACCCTGGGTTCCTTTAAATCGTAGCTAGATAAGATTTTAACAGCTCTGAGCTATTAGTTAAGTTCTCCCCAAACAAGCTTGATGGGCCGAATGGCCTCCTCTTGTTTGTAAATTTCTTATGTTCTTATGATACATTTCATTACATGTTGTACTTGTATAACTATGCATGTGACAAATAAAGGATCTTGAGTCTTGAATCTCTTGAACAACTTCTGCAGCCTGAATGGGCTGCAGGTGCCACCTCATGCTACCAGTAATGATAAGGGCACGAGTGAAATGAAAACGAGAGAAATCAGTCACAGTGGGGCACGGTGGGCAGCACAGTGGGGCACGGTGGGCGGCTCAGTGGGCTAAGCCTATGTGCTTGTAATCACAAGGTTGCCGGTTCAAACCCAGCCTTAATACAGCTGCAGGTCCTTGAGCAAGGCCCTTCACCCCCAGCTCCCTGGGTGCCTCAACAGGTGGCTGCCCTTCACAGACACCTCAATCTCCAAAATAGAACAAGTTGAGGGAGGCATAAAGACAATTTCCCCACAGGGATCAATTAAAGCATCAATTATTATTATTATTATTGCTGTTACCCCTCTTGTCCACTTGTTGTTGCTTCCATATGCACCAAAGCAGGTGAAACTGAAGTTATGTTTCCTACGTGGACATATTGGTATCCCAGAAGTTTAACTGACTTGATGTTATACTGTGGCGATTAAGTGTTCCCTTAATTTTTTGATCAATGAATTCCTTCAGCATCGTGGTGCATTCCAAGTGGAAAAGTATAATTTTCCTTACTTTTTAAATTGCAATGCAAGATGTTTATAATGGATGTATGTTTCACCTAAAATCGCTTAGAAATTCAGATGTAATTTTTATTGTTTTTTTTTTTCCTTTCACGCAGGTCGCATGAAATAGGTAGCCACCCGTTCCTCATAATACGGGATCGTCCCGCATTGGAAAACTGCTGCGTCCCGTATTATAAGGGACGGGTGACATCCCAAGCATGAAAGGTTAAAACGAGGCCATTCTAAGAGAGATGTGGCCATCTGTGTTCCCATGTAATCTGAAGGCGGTGCAAAAGGGATGTATTTCGGTTTACTCGGAGTTTAAAATCTGAATGCCAATACAGGTGCAGTGCTGTCACTCGCACTAACGTGCGTCATGCAGCGTTTCTGCTGAAAGCCGATGCGATAACTCGTGTGGAAACGGCACGCAGATATAGAGCTTTGCACTAGTTTAATCGGTATAACTACGGTCCTCAACGATCGCGCTGCTATTTTAAAGTCTTCTGTTAACAGTGGAATTGCGTGAGTTTCTAATCAGCTCAGATCAGCGAAGTCACGCCAACTTATTGTTTTCAACTCCGTGAAGGAAACTGAACATCCAGCTTCCTGTGAGTTTTTTCTTCCTCTTCTCTGCTCACAATGGCGTTTGAGATTCGCTCAATGGGAGCGGGGCGGTTTAGTGGCTGGTGAGGAAATGCATTGTGATTGTAACTCTTATGCATTCTTTTTAGTTTTATTTAACGAAAATTAACAGCTCAACTGGATCTATTTAGTTCGATATTTTGATCTGTGCTTTTCCTAGCCATTGTGTACTATGTAGCATTGTGTATATATTGTACTGAGCATAAGCTTACGAAGCAACAGACCAGCGTTAGCCGTCAGGTTCTCATAACTAGCTAACATAATTTTTGTTTTGCTTCATATCGTTACCAGTTTTTTGTAGGATTGTCAGGATGATGCTCTACAAACGAATATCAACGCAAGCGATGAAAAGTGAAACGAGGTGCTTGTGAAATGTGCGGTATAGCCCAGCAGGATCCTTAGTCTTGTCAGAGTATCATATGATGCTGATGTACAGGATCATTCAGCATGTAGCAGATATTTGTCATTTCTCAGGGGCAACATCTGGCCTCGATTTCAATGCCCGTCTTTTAAAATCGCTGTTTATTGTTCACCGCTGTGACGCACCTTTGAAGTCTTCTACGAAGTATTTTTTACTTGCGCCTGTTATTGACTTTTCTAAATTTCACGGAGCCTCAAAGATTTTTTCCGCTGAAGGCAGATCAATATATAGTCAAAGAGCTGATTGTGTGTTTTGTGGAGAAAGGTGCTGCCACATCTCATCCCGGCCTCTGGGGTGGTCGGTGTCCCGCCGATAGCTTGGATCACACACGAAAGCCCCCCTCTCCGTGGCTCCTGTTTGATGGCTTGCAATTCCTGCAGTTTTCGGCCGATGGAGGGGGCCATGCCTTTCGTGTCGTGCGTTTCCGTGTCATGCATGCAGAATCCCGCGTGGATCGGGCTGTTTAGCATAATATAACCTTGTGTCAATAACATGGTTGTTGGCAGTTTAAAGTCCTCGTCTGTTCATAGCTAACTTAGTCGATCTAGATGGACTTCAGATTGAGAATTTTCCATTTTTAGCTCTGAAAAACTTCGGTATTGCTTTAACAGTGTGTTTGAGATCATTATCTTGTCGCAGGATGAATTGCTGTCCATTGAGTTTAGAGGCATTTAGTGGAATTTGAGCAGATAAGATGTTTTTACACACCTCAGAATTCATTGTGTGACAGCCGTCAGCATTTACATCGTCAGTGAAGATAAGTGGGCCTGTACCTGTGCAGCCAAACATGCCCAAGCAATAACCCCCACCACCACCAAGCAAGCTGGTTTGCTTTGGATCTTGGGCAGTTGCCTTTCATCTCCACACTTTCCATTTGCCATCACTCAGGACTCCTCTGGTCTCCTTTGTCCATAAGACCTTTTTCAAGAATTCTGCAGGCTCTTATAAGTACTTTTTCCCAAACTGTAATCTGGTCATCCTGTTTTGTGGCTAACTAGTAGTTTGCATCTTGCAGTGTAGCCTCTGCATTTCTGTTCATGGAGTCTTCTGCGGATAGTCGTCTCTGACAGAGACACCAGAGCAATCGAGCAACTGTGAAGCCAAATGTCCCGAACATTATGGGGTCCTGAAGGGGGGGAATATGTACGGAAAAGTGTTGTCTTCTACATGGTGAACCTGAAATGTATGCAAGTAGCTTTAACACCTGAACAACCTTTTAAACTGTGGAGCAGAGGGGTAAATCAAGGAAAAATGTGTCTTTGGCCCAGACATTATGGAGGGCCCTGTAGCTGGCATCATTTGTTTATGGTGGAGACAAGTGAAATACTCTTTGATGGGGAGATACCAGTGTTGCATAACTGTCTGCAGTCCAGGCAACAGCACTGCATAAACTGAAGTCATGCGTTCAGATACGCCCTGGAAACTCTGTGAGATATTGGCGAGGTCAGCGGTTTTGGGGTGTGCCGCCTCCGTCCCCTGACAGCTTGAGTGAAGCTCCTTTTGTCTTGGTCTGGATGTGAATCAGCAGGTAACAGAAAAGATCTGCAGAACCTGCAGACAGCGAAACCTTCGTGTTGGTGGATTCCACGCCTTGTACTAAAATTGTGTAACATTGCTGTTTGCTTGTAATATGTTTCCTTTAAATCAACATTTAAGACTGCAGAAATTCATGGTTAGTAATTTGCTCTGGAGTTTAAAAATATTGTAATTTGGACTTTGGGTTTTAACTTATAAACCAGTGTTCTCTGCTGTGGTAAGACAGTCGTGTGTGTATATATTTATATATGAAGCTCTCCCTACATTTATTTCACAACAGTTTTATTTGATGTGGACAAATGCACACATTACAGTTGCTGACTGAGTCATGTGAAAGCCAGTGTGATACTGCTGTCAGACTGCGCTTTAGCAGAAACACCATCTGGGTGAGCTGCTCTTTTAAGCATGTAAAAGTATTAGGACAAAGTAGGAATGTATGAATAACTGTCAGACATTGATACATGTCACTTGGTAAATATTAGGATATTTTCTCCAAAAACTAGGAAAGAAGAGCAGGGGAACTGCTTTGATGAGGTGTTTGTCCTCCAGTTCAGTGCTAAGTTACCATCATTTTTCCAGTAATTAACCATTTAAGGAATGACTTGATTGCCTGATTAATAAAATGCTACACTTGCTCTTCTGTTCCAGGCACCTGGTTAAGGACCTTGAGTAATGCAGTCAGGCCCTGCACCATAAGCACGTCTGGAATCTGTGAGGTCGGCCGCCACCATCTGAATGACGGACTGATGGCTCCGCCGCACCTCCGTTAGCCGCGTGTGGGCGGGGCGGGGCGACACCTCCATGGCGACAGGCGACAGGGCCGCGAGGCCCCTGCTGGGAGGCTTCTTCTCCTCCTTCAGGGGCCGGCAGGAGGTTGTGCTGGCCCGCAGCGAGAGCTCGCCGGGGGAGCAGGTGCTCAAGATAACCATCACGGAGACCACCGTGATAGAGGCGGACTCGGGGGTGTGGAACCCCAAATCGCTGACCTACCTCACCATTTGGTACTTCTTCAGCTTCTGCACGCTCTTCCTCAACAAGTACATCCTGTCTCTGTTGGAGGGGGAGCCGAGCATGCTGGGTAAGCTTGGCATCCCTGAATCACGTTTCGCCCTGGGGGTAATTCACCTGGGGGGTGCTTAGGTGTTTTGCAGCGAGACAGCACCATGGCGTTGATGACCTTTGTTTATTCGGGGTCTTGGGTTTTCTGTTGGGTCGCGATGCAGCAGCGGCGAAGCGGAGCTGCAGAAATGCGCCGTAAAGCCTACAACTTCTTGCAGCTTTTTCGTCTGCTGGCTTCGTCTTCGCGGCATGATTTTGTTTTTCTAAAGGCTGAAAAATGGAAGCAGTGTGTTCAGATTACGAAAGCTACTGCAGTAATGTAATGTAGCAAAGAATATCGGCTTACGCAGGAATAAAACTATATTTTCCGTTTGAAAGTGATGCTACGGTGCGTGACCCGCGCGGCTTTTCCAGGTACCGTACCTCCGCTTTGCTGTGGCTGTCAGTTCAAAATCTGAAACCCTGCAACCGACACACAGCAAGCTGCTTCAGTTGTGCCAAAAATGCAGATAATTTCTTAGAGTAGACGTCTTCTGCAAATTACTCATTTTAATTTGCATTTCCTTTGTATTAAAGGGCAGTTAGAAATGTAGCCCCAGAGTTTACTGATGCTACACAGCACCTGTTTGTTTTTTTTAAACAGCAAAGTGTATTTTAGAGCCCTGCAGCATCTGTAAGATTAGGCTATGAAGGGATTAAAGTCTGCATTTCGGCAGGTTTGGCGGCCGCCTGTCATGCTTAATCTGGTCCCTCAGGTGCGGTTCAGATGCTCTCCACCACGGTCATTGGCTGCATGAAGATGTACGTCCCCTGCTGCCTGTACCAGCACAAATCCAGGGCGGAGTACCCACCCAACTTCCTCATGATCATGCTCTTCGTGGGACTGATGAGGTGACTGAGCTTTCCTTTCCACATCGCATGTTGCTGTGAAAGTGTCCGCACTTCCCAGCCAGTGTGAGAATGTTCTCCACATGACCCCAAGACGCACATGATCAGATTACTTAATGACTGTTGCTCTGTGTGAGTCTGTGCAGCATGTAATGGTCTGGTGTCTCATCCAGGGGGGGGCGCGGCTTTGCCCTGCACATCCAGGGGGGGCGTGGCTTTGCCCTGCACATCCAGAGTGTGGCAGCTTCTTGAAAATGAATGTATACTGATGTCGCACCTCCAAGGCTTTTGTTTGCTTATTCGGAGCTTCAGGAACTTTGCAAATGAGTAAAAATAGTAAATAAGTGTATTTAATCCTGCCTTGTTAAGTAAATTCGCTTTTCATTGTTTCAAATGTTTGGTGTTTTATGTTATTGCAGAGGTGTTACTAATTAAAAAGCACCCAGTGATGCTTGTCAATGAACTTTTTAACTCGAAACAGCTCTTTTAGAACTAAATCCTCCAGGGCAGGTGGCTGGGTCCCTGTGCTGGTGACTTGCTGGGTCCCTGTGCTGGTGACTTGCTGGGTCCCTGTGCTGGTGACTTGCTGGGTCCCTGTGCTGGTGACTTGCTGG
>JAODJU010000108.1:315924-327637 GCA_026776725.1 Gnathonemus echidnorhynchus | reverse complement strand
CCCCGTCTTTGTACCAGCTGGTGGGGGGGTGGGGGGGTGGGGGGGTAGGGTTAGGGTGACGCTTCTACTAGATACTCAATAGAAATACAGACTGAATACGAGTGTGTAGGTGAAGTTTTTAAGGTAGCTGTGTGTGTGTGTCCTCTGTAACCCTACACATGTCAGGTACCCTGCTAATCCATTCTGCTGCCACTGAATAGTGGATGTTAATAGTGTTTAAACAGAAAACAAAGATAAGGGCAAAAGCATTTATCGCATTTCTCTGTGAAGCTAGCTAGCTGTACGCCAGGCTGGGTGAGAGAGACATGGCACCTTCCCAGGGTCTGCAGAGGTAGGCTTGACCCTCCTATTTGCACAAACCCTTCTTCACAGTTCTGCACGAAGCACAGTGTGAAAAGTAAGCCTCGGGCAAGCAGGAATGCGTCCTGCAGGGAGTCGCACGCACTGTCCTCGCTGGATTCTAATCATCCGGTTGACACTGGGTGTTGCGGCCCACTTTGCACAAACAGAACCATCGAGAACATGAAAGCGTTGCTTTCTGGCTGAGCAGATGTTGAGGTGGAGGTAGAGTGGGTTGATATTTGGTGATACTCACTAAACTTTGCCTTTCTTTGCAGCGATTTTCTTCCCGCAGCGAAAGGTGAGCTTCCTCCCCTCTGCCACCAGCTTGTGTTTGGTCCGGGGGGGTACGGGGGTGGGAGCCACTGTGGGGAAGGGGAACTCTGTGCCGGAGGGTGTTCAAGAGGTTAGTGCTCAAAACACCACGGCTGATCTTCAATGCGATCTGCTTGTATGCATCTCAGCTTTGTCGCTTCAGATATTGATAATATAGTGACTACATGGCATTTATAGAAGCTTTTTTTGGGGCAATCTGTCAGCTTTTCACTTCTGTTTAGCACTGGTCACCTCACTAAACACAATTCAAAGTAAGAGTGAACTGACCACCTGTGTTTTTATAAACAGTTCGGTAACTAATATACATTGACAACATTCTACAAATCCAGAGCTCGGATCTGGATCACAAAGCCAGATTTCTGGCTTGGCTGGATAACTTGTCAGATTTAAGGTACCCAAGTTTAAATGGACCATGTGTCCGTTCACTTACACCTTGTCCAGACTACCTTAAAATCCGACACATTATCACAGTGGGATTTTCCACAGAACATGACTCTTCTCAATTGGCAAGGAGACAGATCATGGCGTGAGGAGATTGACCTTGCTGTCCTTTTCCACCCCCCATCACCTAAATTTGCAGATGAAACAAACCCAAACTTTCCCAGTGAGTAAGCGATGACCTGGAAGCAGGAGCCGGCTGGCCAGACACACTGACAGCGTAATCTGTACAGATCTATAACAAGATCCCTTCATTCGCTCAGGCCAGGAAAATTTCAGAACACACAGCAGAGTCTGCTTTTTAATTTTATTATTCCTCTGAAGCCATTGTGGAATGCACACAAGACTTCACTTTATGCAGACATTTCCCCGAACTCGATAGACTGGGGCTGTTCACACAACCCCTTCACTGCTGTCGCCACAGGCCGCTAAGCGAAGGTCGCGCCCCTAAGGTAAGAATCAGCCGCTCTCACCGTAACAGAAATCACAGCTGGAGGGGCAGTGCTTCTGCATGAGCTTCCGCTTGCTTTCACAGTAGCCCTTCCGTGCCCAAGCAGAGCAAATGAAGAGTCTGTCTAAACATCCTGAGTGAGAGAAGATGGGATCTTTCAAAATTTGTGATGGACACGAGGCTAGTCAGCAAAGACAATGGATGCTAGGTTTTGTACTATTTAGAAGACTGATTTCTCGTCCTAACATGAAAGTATGTAATATTGTGTGATACGCTTAGTCTGCTACAAAGTAAGTGTTGTGATGGAAATCCTGTGAGCTCACGCTACGGTAGAGTTATGCTGGAGGTCTGTGAGCATAGTGTGTGTTATTGTGCTGCAGCTCTGGTGAGCTTGGCCTACCATAGAGTCTATGCAGGCCCCACACCTCGTCCTGCGTGATGAGCTTTCGTCCCGTCAGGGTGGCATTCAAATGCATGATGGCGTTTGGGTTCAGAGAGTGCATCAGGCCCAGGACGTGACCGATCTCGTGAGCCGCCACGTGGACCAGGTCTGTCAGCCACACCCCTTGGGCACACGGTACAAACGCTCACTGTAGGGTCACCGCCCAGCTCGCCATGGAAACGGTCAACCAAACTGCCCTACTGGGTCTCGTATTTATAAGGCTGGGACCAGCAGACGTACCTTTCTTCCAGCTGAACCGCATGTTTCCCAGAATCCAGTACTCATCATCGTCGAAGTGTATCTCCCCATTGGGAGGAAAGAAGGCGTGGGCCAGTTCTCCTGTGATGCCGTCGAAACAGTGGTGCAGGTAGGACTGCAGGCAGTCGGTGTGGTTAATGGGGTAAAAGCCTGCCAGAGAGCATGGTGGTAGGGAGAGACGGAGACGGAGACGGAGCGGAGGAGAGAAGAGGAGAAAAGGGAGGCGAGAGCCAACTCAGCCCTACTGGGAATCATTCTTTACATATTTTCGCCATGCGCCTTCTGTAGGTCATTGATTCCCACAGACCTCCAAAAACCACAGCAGACAGTCACTTTTCTCACAACAACCGAGACAGAGAGAGAAAAAACCCAGTTCATTTCCCCTTAGAAGATGAATATGATTTTTTTAAATGGTTTGCATATGTGATTTGAGTTTCCCACAGTGACCAGAAAGGAGAGACAAGATTACAGCATCAGTTATTGCCTTGGTTGGTGAAATAAAACTTGCAATGGCGCCCTCCACAGGTCCCAGGAGGGGTTCTGATAACTTAAAATAAAGTGTACAATCGTAAGGCATGATTGGTACCCCCCCCCCCCCCCCAAGCAATAGGTGATTAATTGAACTGAATCAAGGTATCTGGCAAGTTTCTATACATGGGATCATGGTTATGATCAGCCAACCCCTCCCCCCTCCCCCAGCAAAGGGTCTCCCACCTATCTTGATGTCAGCTTCCTCGCCGGCGGGGACCTCCCGGAAGCTGAACGGCGAGACGTCACTCCACATGATGAAGGCCTTGGCAAAGGCTTTCCGCGTATCGCTGGCGTTCATTAAGTTCTTCGGAAATGACAGCAGCCTCGGGAGGCAGGGACAGAGGGTTTAAATCAGAAGGACAGTGTGCCATGTGCAAATGAAGAAGTACATGATTCCCCGGGAACAGTGAATATACCCCTGAACTTATGCGGTTAAACTGGCTTTCGACACCTCTGTCTGTTAGCTGCAGGGTATTGGAGTCTGTCTGATAAGGACTGGGTACCGTAAAGCTCAGAATACGGAGGACAGAAAGGAACAGGCCGTGTGCGGAAGCTCTGCAGCCAGGACCCGCCGTCGCACGGATGTCTCAGTGCCAATCCTCCTACTTGTATGTCAGCTTGAATTTGTCCCACTTGAGCTTTTCTGGGGTTAGGGTGTAGCGCTTGTTCCTGGAGAGCTTCAGCACCCGGGAATGCAGGCTTTTACCGATGCCGATCATCAACACGCCGGTGGGCTCAGCTTCTTCCTTGGGCAAAATAAAAATGAAGCTAATGACAAGAGCCCCCGGGCTTTGGCGGGGGCCACATGCTGCTGTGACAGCGAGATCTGTGCCAGCGCAGATTTTCTTTGTTTTTTTTTTTTTATTTAAACAATTGCCACTTTTTTTCCCCCATCCCAGAGGGTTAGGGTCTTGGGGAATTCCCCCTTAGTGACGCCCGAGTTTGGGTCAAAGGTGACTCGTGTGACAAGGCGCCACCGTATGATGTGCGATACATTTTGTCACAGATTTAATCTTTGGCTACTGCAGCAAACCCAATGAAACATCATCAAACAGACATGCAAATTAATTCAAGGCCAAGAATTATTTTCCGTTTTGCCAACTATGCACAGTTTACTGAAATAAATCAGAAAATATGTAAAAAGGGAGGAGATTGACCTTAGATACACAGCCCAGATTGGATTTTTCAGCGTAAATTCCAACAATCAGCCTAAGGCAAAGGTTTTTAAAGTGACAGATTCCAGAATACAAGCCTTCACATATATATATATATGCAATGAATGAGCAAAAAACAAACACACCTGTGCTTTTCTGTCTGTTTTTTCATTTGTTATGTGTTATTTTCAACCATGGAATATGTCTGAAACACCGAGAGCCAAAGACAAGGTGAGAGACGTGATCTCTTCTGCCCTGGAGTCAGAACTTAACAGAACAGAAGAGGGCTTTTAACGGAATAACTCATTTCAGACTTGTGTGCAAAATTTTTATGTCCTTGACTGTGCTCACAGCTGGTTTGAACCTCCCTAAATCACAAACAGCCCCCCCCCCCCCCCCCCAAATAAACACGGCATGTTGTCATAGTGATAAACTTCTACTTTAAATTAGCAGAGTGGCGTAGGACAACACCCTAAATTTAGTTTTTGAAATCACCTGAAAACTTTTTCCCCTACTTTTCTGTTTCACGTCAGACTCCATAAAAAGCTTCACGGGGCAGTCCTGCAGACAAAGAAGTGGACTTCAACTCATTACTCTTTGAGGAATACTGTTCAGGGGCTGCATGTGGAATATAGTGAGCTGTTCTATTTTATTTTATTTTTATTTTTGGGGGGGGGGGGTGATCTGTTGTAAGACTGTTGCCCAGCCTGTTACGCGTGATACGTTCTGCAGACCTGCTTCTGACTTGTGTGGCTTCACTGAGGAAGGCGACTGAAACTAGGCCGGGTCCGAAGCCACTCAGAAGCTTCCTTTTGGAAATATCGAGCTGCATTTTTGAGTACTTTACCCATAATTCAGTGTAAAGCGGTAAAAACACTTGCACAAGAATTTCCCCCTGGAATCAATAAAGTTTTATCTTATCTTGTGTCTTCTGCTGCGGGACCGGCTCATGTTCATGCGGGGGGGGGGGGGGGTTTCCCTGCTCTGTCGAGCCCAGTTGTCCTGCACGCCGTCTACATACCGATTACGCTTCATCGGGTCTGAAGGGGCGACATCATCCCCCTGCTCTGTTCCCAAAGTAACATTGCAGTAACCCAGTAACTCTGTCCCCTTTTTACCATGGTCACCCACTTGGAAATAAACCCCCTACGGGGCACGGTGACACACTGGGGGGACTGAGGAGCCGATCTCTCCACACTCAGACAGCTGCCTAGCTCACGCATGGCTGAGGCCTTTCTGATGAATTCGCCACCAATATAAATGAAAGAGAAGCAATTAGTCTTCAGATTGGATTAGTTATCAGTAGCTGGTAATTTAGGGACTGCAGAATCAACTCGCGCCCTAGAGTGTGGGGGCGTCCACACGGGGGAAATCAGAGGAATACCCTCCTTAGCTCTGAAAGGTGTTTACAGCTTCAATCCAGCTTCATCCACATTCATCAGCATAGGAAGTGAGAACGGTCATGAATCATCTTAGGGATCTGAGGTTCCCTCCAACTGCAGTGATCTTATGATTAACACGCACCAAGTCAGCCATGCACTGTTAGTGGAACACGCTAAGTCTTTGCACCTGACAAGGGATTGGAAAATTTATTAGTTTCCCACCTAGGAGACAAAAACTTTAGATCAGAGCAGACAAGCAGAAACAGACCAATTCAAGCATTAAGGCAATTTTCAAATATGGTGAGGTGAAGACAGAGCTGATGCAGGGACCTAGATGTGCGTGGGGGTGTGTCTCAGCGTTGGTCTATAACAGGGTTTCCCAACCCGGTCCCCTACACAGTCCATGTTTTTGCTTCCTCCCAGGTCCTACCAGACAGGCAACATTTTTGCTCCCTCTCAGCCTACTGGGAGCTGGGAGGGAGCAAAAACATGGACTGTCTAGGGGTCCCCAAGGAACGGGTTGGGAAACACTGGTCTACAAGACACCATGGAGGCTTGAGATCCTGTTATCCTTCCTTATGGTGCCTGTCTGATTAAATAAACATCATTCTTTTCTCCTCCAGATGAGTGACCTGTCACCTTTGCAATCTCTTTGATGAATGCCATGAAGATGAAGAGACGGCTCACATAAGATACAACTAAAGCACAGCAAGCTTAAAAATGCACATATGGTTGAGCGGGAGAAGAAACTTCCATACTATAAACTCTGCTGTTTTCCTTTTTTTCCACAATCTACTGGGAGACCAAAGTGCTTTGGCAGACACTGGAGCCCAAACACATTCTTGGGGCTGCAGCAAAAGGCCTGTGGGTGAGACAGGCAACTTCCTGCACCAGCAACAGCAGAAATCCCATATCAAGCCACCCAAGAACAGAAAGAAGGCAGCCTTGTTATGCTGGACCTCACAAACCTTGACTTCAGTCATCCCCTCATATGGACTCCATCGTTTCTTACAAACACTCATAGGGCCATGAAATACTGACACAAAGTGTGTAGATTAGGTCAACTGTTGTCTCTAAACTGGCCATAGCCTTCATCTTCATCATCATCTACAGAGTCCCCCACGACCAACAAGAAGCACCATTAGACTCATATCTTCTGGGAAAAGAGCAATGAAAGTAATGTGACTTCCAGAAAAGACCTGGAGAGTAGATTCATTTCCTTCAAGGAAAGCATCATTCTCAGAGGCTGATTCAAGATGCTGGACCCAGCTGATGAAGAACAAAGGAACTGTGAATGGAATTCAAAGATGTCATACAAGAGGAATCTGCGAAAGTTCTGATCAAGATCAGCGAGACTGATAAATCAAATTTTGTGACAGAGGGAACAGGGGAGGCGGCGAAGAAGAGAATCAAACTTGGAGCCGAAATCGGGAAAGATATAGATCTCTTAGAAATAGGAAATTGGGAATTTCTGAAAGCTATCAAGAAGGACAAAGTCCAATATTACAACAACACCTGTAAAGATACCAAAGAAGGAAATAAACATGAAAAAAAAAAATTTTTTCCAAAGATCTATGAGATTAAAAGTCTACTATAACAGGTTTATGGACGTGACTGACCAAGCAGTAACTGTCAGAATGCATATTAGGCACAGATAGAAGGAATACACAAAATACTTATATAACAAAAACAACAATCACAATATATATTTCATGAAAGGATCTACATGGAAGGACCTTATTGGAGGAGGTCAGAGATATATAGACCAAATTTTGCCAAGAACATAATGGCCTATAAATTGGAAGTGCTTGCGTTATATTCCATTACCACGGAAAGGAGACCTGACAGAGTGTGTATCATATAATTTCCCTCATTTCACATACCAATTTGCTTAAGGTCATTTATGCTAAAGGTCACTGAGCACAGATTAAAGCCCTACACAAAATGAAAAATGCCTGATGTACAGTGAAGAAAGACATGATCAAGAGACATCATTGCTCATGTACAGTGGATAAAGAGAAAATCACAGCTCAACATGGTCTTTATTGATTAGAAAAATGCCTTTCATTGGGACGACCGCGTCTAACTATATAATATTCTCAGAAAAAGCTGGTATGTCAGAGCATCTCACTGTGCTTAGGAAGAAACACCAAGCTGGATAAGAAGCCACAGCGAGAACAGAATATAATAAAACTGTCCAGGTTCCAGGTTGATGGAGTTAAACACGGATAAATACAATGATGGAACCTGGGCTACATTTGAAGAACACAAAGTTATGACCACAGTGCTGATGTCCATCCATCCATCCATCCATCCATCCATTTTCTGTACCCACTTGTCCCTTTCTGACCTGCGGGGGTCCGGAGCCCATCCCGGAAGCTACGGGCGCAATGGTGCCTCTGTTCAAGAGATAAAAAAGAAATACATGCCAGTCTAGCATTTGGCAGAGCTGCACACCAAAATGCCCAGGAACATGAATGACTAGCCTCTAAGAACGAAGCTGGAAATTTTTCAGAATATTCCGTTTCCTATGACTTCTTTTGGATGTGAATGTTAGAGAATGAAGAAGCAGGACAGGTGAGTATTGAGGTCTTAACCAAGAGCTGAGAGGAGTCTTTTGAATGCCATGAACCTTGAGAAAAGCAAACAAGTCAATTGTCGTTTCAATCAACTTCCACTTGAAGCCCATTAGAGACGACTCCAGTATCTGGCAAAGGGCAGGTCAACAGGCAAAGAGGACAACCATCAATCATCGCAACAAATGAACATGCAGCCGGGAAACTGAAGACCCAAACAGAAGCCATTCTGACGTCTACATGTATATGGTCATTAGGCGTCAACACAGTATTATTTAAAACTGTATATGTGGCGAACTTGTGCCTAATTACACAAAGTATGTATCTTCCCTAATTGCACACAAATATGTTAAAACAAGGTCATTTTGCTAAGGCTCTTATGTATCGCCTTGGTAGACATTTCTCTAACCTCCATGATCCATGCAGAAGACCCACACAAACCCTTGACCTACCAAAGCCACAAAGGCTGTAGGTCATAGAGTATCCAGTGATTCCACATCATCTAGCCATTTCTTCATGCATTCTCATATTTTAAAAATAATTTAACAGCTTATATCATAACCAGGGTGCCCTGATACTACATTTGGTTAAATAACCAGTTGCAAACAGCTGAATGGTGGTTATGCACAATTTCTTTTCAGGTCATGCATAGTCCCTTTTAAGACAAATCCTTAAAATAGACATCACTCCAAAAACAACATTGTAAATGGACAAAAATGCGTGTTATATGTAAAATGATCAAGAAATGAAATTTCTTGAAAAAATTTTTCGTTACAAAGAATGACGTTTCACGGAGTGAACACCAGTAAGATGCTTGCAGGAATCTAAGCTTAATACTTTTATTCTAACTTGGATGTACCGTTAATGTGCTGATAAAGGCGAGCGAACAGTCCGCAGAGCGCCTATTTTGGGCCGGGGGGGGGGGGGGGGGTACTTAGGTTGCAAATTCAGAGACAAAATTACGTTGGACATAATAATGGGAAGATATTGTACGACCATAATTTTCATTTTAATTTTTATATTCCTAGTTTTAAAAAAACAGAGAGACTATCACATGCAATGCTGTTTGTGTTATTATGTAAATTGCGGGAAACTTTCACGTCACGTTTATTTTCGTTCTAATAAAGTTGATGACATCTCTCCCACTGCGTCGAAATTAGCACACCCTACCTCCATGGTCCAAGTGGCAAATGCTGCAGTTTCTTGCATCCCCGCGAAAAATACACTGATCACCGACACCATAAGGACTAAAGGAGTGCAGCAGCTGTGTCGCTGACTTCTCAAGGTCTGGTATTCCATCGCTTTAGTTCCACGTCCAGATTATTTCCTCTCGAAAGGGACAAGCGAAGCAGTTGAACCACCATTTATTTTTCCTCGAATATGTTTATGCTCTTACTGAATTTGACTTTTTCTGCAGGAGGAACTGCATCAGTTCCCAGCCGAGCCTGAAAAGAGCTTTCAAGTTCGCTGCCCACACCGTTTCCCCTTTTTCCGCAAACTTTAGGCTGCGGCTTTACACTGCAGAGACGGCCAAACGGTATCACATTACTATAAATGGAGGTCAGATCCCGACAATTTTAAGTAGAAAAGGAAACCAGTCGGGCGCTTTGTGAGCCCTGACTGATTCAACTTTTCGGTCTTAAATTTATATTTGAATAGTGAACACATTCCGATATAGATAAGTATATTTGAGATTTATGGGACAGTATTCGATTTTCTCGTTTCAGACATATATTTGAAGATGCAAAATTTGCGGTACTAAAAGCCGTAGGATTGTATTGAGACATCAGGAGATTTTTTTTCCATGTGCAAATCTCACTCTGCTTTGCGTCTCTTCGATCACACTCGGTGACAATATATGAAGTCCAGTACGGAGTACAGACAAATATATTTTGGCTGATGAATTAAAGAGGCATAAGCGATCTCCACCAAGGTGGTCAAAGCGCAGTTATGTATTCACTCCAGCGTTGTTTAAATATTTGACGTGTCTCAAGCTATAACTAAAAAAGTAAATAGCTCGGGAACCTTGGCAGTGTTTAAATAACCAATGGACAGGGCAGGTGGTTCTTTATATAATACGGTGCAGAAGTGAAGGACTGCAATTGTTGCCCGTGTTTTGCATGCATACTTTGTAAACATTCAAGATCAAATAGGGCACAGTTTAATTTAAATATTGTCGTGCAAGGTTTAGAGAATGTTTGAATACACTGCGATCAGAATTGCGCGCCAACTAATGCATGAGCAGATGCTGATTTGACGCTGAAAACCGATTGTTTGCTCAAGTTCCTGTACAAAAAGTAGCAGAAAACATTTTATTCTAAGTACTTAATAAGTACCGAATAAGGGTGCAAAACTAATAGGACGCTAAAAGCATAAGCTCATAAAATTTTTGAATATGGTATCTGAAATCTGTTGTTGATAATGTTGAATAGTCATGAATTATTTCAGGACAGTTTATATACATTGCATTGTAATATTTTATGAGCGTTAAGCAAATGTAACTGCTAGAATGAACAGCATGGCAACTGACTGTGTATGTTACCTCACAGCCCCAAGGTCACAGGCTGGAGTCTGGCTCTGGCTCTAAACAGAGCTGGAATGTTCTGCCTGTGTCTGTACTTTGAAAGCTTCCTATAACTTAGGGGCACGTAATTCTGCTGACTACATGTCTCCCTTAGAACGACTGCGGTTCTACTGAATACATGTCTCCCTTAGAACGACTGCAGTTCCGCTGAATACACGTCTCCCCTATAGTGAAATACATGCAGAATTGTTCAGTCTGTCATGCCGCTTTGTATACACACACACACACACACACTCGGTGACAAAAAAAGTTAAGCATCCAGATGGAGTGGTGGAAATGAAATGAATCTGAAAGGTAATGTGACTATCACAATGATTATAATATCAGATCAAATGGATAACAAAGTTAGCAGTATGGGCTCACTGCTGGTCCCAAGTCAGGAGGGTGTGGCACCCCCCCAGGCCTGGATATGTGCAGCAATATGGTGCGGAAGGGAATCGTACAGCCATTGTATCCTCTCCCACAGATGTAACTGGCCCTCGAGATCCTGCAGACTGTACCAGGGTGCTGTCTCAGGAGGCGAAAGACATGCGGACGCAGGACGTCTGACGTAGCACTGTGCTGTCAGGGTCCTTCGAATCACTACCAGAGATGACCTGAAGTCATACCCTAAGGCTCCCCTCACCGTGATGCCAGGAGTAACGCTGAGTTTCTCTCCACAACTTTGACAGGATTGGTCCTCTCCCCTCAGCACCGCCATACACGCACACGACGTTCATCTGTGGTACTGCAGAACTGAGATTCATCGCTGAACATGGTACGATGCCATTCATCATCAGTCCGTGCCTCCCAGTCACGTCACCACTCCAAACACAGCCGTCTCTGTGCTGGTGTTGACGACAGCCTACGCAGGGGACAGTGAACCTGTAGCCCAGCTGATGCCAGTCGTCAAGACACGGTGTGGGATGACATGGGGTGATGTAGAGAGTCTAATACCTGTGTCCAGATGGCAGGTGCAGATGTCATGGGGTTTTATAAAGCTTGGCACACAATACAACAATCCTCCCTTGGTGTGGTCTGTCTTGGGTGACCGGAACCTTCATGACATGTCTAGGTACCTTGACGGGCCCATTGGTTCCAACTTTGGGCAACTGTGATATCTGGATGCCCCACATGTTGGGCAATTGCACAATACGACCAGCTGGGTGGAGGTCAAGATGAGATCTGGAAGACCAAGACAATTCTCGGAGAGAACTGCTCGTATGCTGGTCAGAAAGACAAA
>JAODJU010000108.1:297776-315824 GCA_026776725.1 Gnathonemus echidnorhynchus | reverse complement strand
CAATGTTTGGTGAAAATATTGTGCATTTTTTTCCATTTCCTACAGAGACTGTGTTTACATTTTTTCAATTAAAAAATTACCAAAATATGTTATTTATTGAGGGGTGCCCAAACTTTCGATCTCCACTGTAGAGTGTGTGTGTATATATTTATATATATAAATGACCATCCACCCATTTTCTGTAACCAGGTGTCCTGTACAGGGTCATGGGTGACCGGAGCCTATGGGCACAATGCAGGGAACAACCTAGGGTGGGAACCAGGGAACATGCAAACTCCACACACATGGACTCGACATGGGAAGAACACGCAAAGTCCACACGTGGACTCGAAGCAGGGAGAACATACAAACTGCTTGTCAAAGCCCCTCTATTTAAGGTCGGTTTTGGTTATTGTGATGCCCTGATCAGCCGTCTTCTACACCATGGATGAAATGATCTCTATCTGCCACTTCCAGCAGTACCTCAGAATGCCTGGCTTTACATATCCCATCATGCTCTCTTTTCAGACATCTACACAGACAAACAACTGAGAGCAAAGCTGGGGTCTGACCTCAGGGCCAGAACATTTATCTGATGCCCCCGGAGCACTTTGGGGGGGAGGGGGGGATATTTTAGGGGTCTTTCAAGGGCCCAGTGGAAATGTAAAATGTTCTGCCCTGAGTTCCTGAAAGATTTGGATGTTGTGGGGCTGGAGAGATTCTCTTCTGGCTGCCCTGGAAATGCCTTGGTGTCCCTCTGGAGGACCTGGATGAGGCGGCTGAGGAGAAGGACGTCTAGGCATCTCTACTTCGACTGCTGTCCCCACAACCAGGACCCGAATGAGCAAAGGAGGTTGGATGGATATTTAAAGACACTTTGCCTCAATTACTAATTTCCAGAAGATCAACATCTTCAAAAAATATCTGAGCACAAGAACAGGATGGACTGTTGGACTTTATTGTAACAAAAGGACAAGAAGGACATATCATTTAATTTCACTCATATGTTGTTAGATGTTATAGATTGTATTACCTGTAAACATATGCTAAACATAATAATAAGTAAAATGCATAGGATTCTGAACCAAGCCAACAGTAGCACTCCATGCTTGAAATAAAATCTTTTCTGCAATGGAACTTAGATTTTATGAATTTTATGAATTTATGCATGTACATATAATTGTTTCAAATGAAGATGTTCATGTGTTCATCCAACTCCGTTCTTCCTAGCTTGCTATTGAATGTCATTTTTTAAAATAGCGTGGCATACATATCTTTTGTGAAACATTAGGTTATACATATGCACTAGTGGCATTTGAACATGGTGACCTTAAATAAGAGTAAGCGGAACTAAATGAAAGAGCGACATTTGTCCTTCGGACTCAGGGACTGTTACACCGAGAGGCCGGAAGAAGCGGCGCGGCCCTTCGGGATCGACGCGTGATGAGTTTGCTGGTGAATTTCAAGCGGGTCCGGTGCCTTAATAACGGCCATGTTAAAACACGGATGATTTGCCACGTTGTATAAAACACACCATTTACGGTGACGGTAAAATAGGTAAGTCTCTAAATTTTGTATTCGGTTCCGTCTCTTAAAAGAGATTAGCAAGATAGCAGTAGCACGGTTTGTTACCCTAGATAATCTTCCATAATCACTCACTTGTTGCTGATCCAGGCAAGCCAGCTAGTGCAAATCTGTTTAGTGGAGGACTGGAGAAGACCCGGTTATTCCTGCTGTTAGGCATGTCTATCGGTGCGTCTTAAATATTTCAGTTAATATGATTCGGATTCGCTTCCCATCCGACATTCCCATTTCCCCTTCCGTATCAAACAGCATGTCTTCCCAATGATACGGCTGTATTTAAATCATTCTTACACTCAGTGCAGTGTGACTTTATTATGTGATGAGCTGTAAATTGCTCTGCCTATTCACACAGAGAGATTTCTCATCCAAGCAATTTTCTGCACTTTTTATTTTTCGTGAATTGGGGGTTTCGCACTTTCTTAAAGCAGGGACCTCCAAATGGACACGGCCACGAATCAGGGACCCTCCTGTCATTCTCAATTCCGTAAGGTGTGATCTAGAATCAAGGGCGTAGATAAGAGTATGGGGTGGTGCTGGTTCGGGGCTGATTTTTTTTCTACCAATGAAACCTAACCCACACCTTTGTCTTAAATGTTTTTCTCGTTGCGTAAGTAGCATTTGCAATACTTTGAAAACCCCTACCACATATGAATTCCATGAGTAAATTCAGCGATTGACTTGTTTCATTTCGACCGGAAAAAAATCAGCTAAAGTTGTCGTTCTGTGTTTTCTGTTTCAGCCACATTTTCCTTCATTCTCCGGTACCCTTGCAGAGACGAGACTCGTAGACCTGTGGTCTCCTGGCAGAGGCATGGCTGAGGGGCCCAAAGCGGGCTTTGCAGAGACGTTTGTGTTGGCAGGCTCCAACGGACATGGTGTGGCAGTGGAGGATTTGGGTACAGGCGGGTTATCCCGCGATCTGGTGGAGCCGAGCTCTGGAGTCGGTCGGATGGCGATGGGTGTGAAGTCCAAGTGTGCCGCCTACGTTCTGGCTCTGCGGCCCTGGAGCTTCAGCGCCTCGCTGACACCCGTAGCGCTGGGCAGCGCGCTGGCTTACAAGTCCGAGGGCACCGTGGACCTCTTGGTGTTCATGGTGTGTGCCGTGGCCGTGCTGGTGGTGCACGGGGCGGGCAACCTAGTAAACACTTACTACGACTTCTCCAAGGGCATCGACCACAAGAAGAGTGACGACAGGACTCTGGTGGACCAGATTTTGGAGCCCCAGGACGTGGTGATGTTTGGGGCGGTGCTGTACTCCGTCGGGTGCCTGTGTGCCACCTTGCTCTACTTTCTCTCCACGTTGAAGTTGGAGCACCTCGCGCTCGTCTACTTTGGAGGGCTCTCTGGCTCCTTCCTGTACACCGGAGGTGCCCCTTCTGACTCTCCCAAATCCGTGTCCCCGCCCACGTTGTATTTTGTGTAATTCTTCCACCTTCTGTGTAGCTGTTGTTTCCGTTGTCCCATATTTCTGTGCTTGTTGTCCATTGTACCGACTTAACGTTCGGCTGTGGAAGCATGACGTCACCATAGATAGGGCGGTGTGTGGCTCTGCGAGTCGGGACTGATGCCCGCAATCAGAAGGTCGCTGGTTCAGATCCTGTGGCTGGCAGAGAGATTCCCCCATTGGGCTCAATAGCTAAGACCCTCATCCCTAGTTGCCTCAGTGTCTTGTGTGACCCTGCTTTCTCAGCTGTCTGTCGCTTTGAATAAAAGCAACTGCTGAATAAGTAAATGTCGGTTTTTAAAACTATTACTCCGTGTTTATGTGCGTATGTGACGTCTCTCTCCCCCCCCATCCATCTCCTCCTGCAGGCATTGGACTGAAATACGTGGCGCTGGGTGACGTGGTGATTCTGATCACCTTCGGCCCCCTGGCAGTCATGTTCGCACACGCGGTGCAGGTGGGTCACCTGTCAGCGCTGCCCCTGGTCTACGCCGTGCCGCTGGCGCTCAACACAGAGGCCATCCTGCATAGCAACAACACCAGGGACATGGAGTCGGACCGGCAGGCGGGCATCGTCACGCTGGCCATCCTCATTGGGCCTGCCCTCTCCTACGTGCTCTTCAACCTGCTGCTCTTCATCCCCTACGTGCTCTTCTGCTTCCTGGCAACGAGGTACACCATCAGCATGGCGCTGCCCCTGCTCACGCTGCCCATGGCCTTCCCGCTGGAGAAGCTGTTCCGTGGTCAGTGCTACTCAAAGATCCCCCAGAAGACCGCAAAACTGAACCTCTTAATGGGTCTCTTCTACGTGTTTGCGATCATACTGGCACCGCCTGGAAGTCTACCACAGCTGTGACTCACCTTGACTCTTTCTTACTGTGGCTCATGTTTGCCTGTCTATAATTTATCGTTTTTGTTCCTCAGCTATAATTTATTAAACGAAACACTGGTTCAGATGTGCTGCTTAGAGAAGTTGTGCAGTATTTACAACTTCTGTTGCTGGCAAGGTGGCCCTTACTTCCCATAAATCTGTGTGCAACTCTGCGCTTGCTGTGTGTGATGCAAATTCCAAGTTGCCTGTGCATGCATGCTGGACCTGGGAAAGAGGAAGGAGAACACTGTAAGGTCACCTGAGAGGCAGCAAGAGTTCTTCAAATAGCCCAAAGGCAATAGCTGGAAACTTTCTAATTTCCCCTTTTTTCAGGTTTGTTTTTAAGAATTCTTTTTTTTTTTCCTCAATAGTTGCTCATGCCAAGTAATAATCGAAAGTATGAGTAACACATAATTTATATTTTGTCAGCAGTAAAATCACAAGGATTGCCAATTTTTTTATGCTGCAGGCTTGGGGTTGAAGGAATAACACCTCACCTCACCTCTGGAGTTTCGGGTACGAATCTCGCCTGTGCTGAGTGTGTGCAGTTTGCATTTTCCCCCCATGTGATGTTGTTTGATTCTGGGTGTGCCAGTTATCTCCCGCAGGTCAAAGATGTACAGTTAGGCTAAATGGCGTGTCTCTTGCTGTAGTGTGTATGACGGTGCGTGTAGGTGCCCTGCACTGGACTGGCATCCCATCCTGAATGTGCCCCCCCATCTTGCGCCCTATGCCACCCCTGAGACCCTGCTCAGGATGAGTGGTTAGATAAAAATAAAATAATAAAATCATTTTTTGATCCAGGCTGTTACCAGAGGTGTATTCCACAAAGTAGGATTTCCCAGATAGCTGGATAACTTAAGCCAAACATGAAAACTGTCCAATAGGAAGAGAGGAAAGTGACATTCCTATTGGGGAAATCCTGCTTTGTGGAACACCTCTCAGTTTTTGTATATTGAGGTGGTGACATGAAAACAAGATTGTCAAACACAGGCATTTTAATGTCAAGCTGCAGGATTTGTGCTGTTCATTCTTGCAATTTATTGCTTTACAGGAGTTCATAACAAATGTCAGATGTAATTGAGATCATTTTAATTTTTACAGTTGAAACGGAGCCTAAGGATCATTGTACGGTTGAGTTTGACTAGCCTTTACCAGTCAGAATGGTTAGAGACACTATTTACAGTGAAAGTACAGAAAAAGTACAGAAAGTACTTTTTTTTTCTTTCCATAACTTCAGGTGCCTGTCCCGGTAACGCGGTATACACTAGTGCGCTTCAAAATGTATCGGTAATAAATTAATAAATACAATATCTTTTAAATGCCCTCATAAATACCTGCCGATATTTATTTTATAATTTGTCACCAGAAGTAGGACAGGGAAGCTTCTTAGGGGATAATAAGGTATGTTTTTATTTCATTTTTATAATTTTTTTTTATTCCAGTATTCGGCTGGCGATTCTTTCGAATTTATTCGTATGCGATTTGTATTTAGTGGAACAGCTAACATAACAAAACTGTACGAAACTGATAAAATACAACGTGTAAAAAGTACAAACGTTGGCTGTGTTTTTTCCCCTTTAATCACTGTATTCCACCACTTTTTACGTGGTGATTTTGTTAAGCACTATATTCCGTTGTCTGGTATGTCGCGAATCACAACAGGTGGCCGAAGTAGATTTTACAAACAAAGTTAAAAACTGAACAATCTTGTGATAATTGCGAGAGTTCGAAGCCTGTATGTTGCACAATGAATTGGATGTGGTCCGTGACTGAGCTATGCTGAATTACTTTTCCTCGTGTAAAAAAAAATGATAAAGATTTGTAAGAACTCGAAGGCAATTGCGTCTATGGAGCATTGCCGAAAAACACGCGCGTTGTTAAGCTGTATTTGTAAACGTCTGAGTATGTATTCTTCGAATGATGCTTCTCTGGCGCCCCACGTTAAGCTTCCAGTATGCAGTGAGCCGCCAGGGGGCGCTATTCCACAACAAAACGTGCTCGTGTGTTAAAATTCTTCAACTGCTAAACTTTAGACGTGCAAAGAAGCGATCATTACAGTAACCAGTGAAAAGTTCGAAAGGCCAGTTCGGCCAAACGGCGGTAGTAATATGATCAAAGACAGTTACTGAGGTTGCAAATCATTTTAAAAAAAGTTATCATAAGCAATTATGCCCATGACTGATTGTTATTTGGCACAACTGCACAATACAGAACCATAGCATCCAAATTCAGGTTAAACCCAGTAACGGTAAAACATGAACATGAATAAAACATGAAGCTTATGTGGACTGGTAAACTTGTCCCAGTAGATCTGAACAGTAATGTTATATAAAAACCCAACCAATTCAGCTTTTCGAAGGATCTGTTTAAGCCGGGTGAATATATGCAAAAATTTTAAATTGAGTTTCCACATTTGCAATTCCTGTTTATGCCTACAGACGTAATCATTTTGTTCAATTGGCACGGACTGGTTGGACTGGAACTGCTACAACTTATGACCTAAACCAACAAACCAGTTCTTGTGATACAGAAAAACATCAAACACTCACATAATGCTTTTTCTACAGATATTTTATTGGCGAGTTTAGTAGCGAAGGGCCCCATTGAAACACCATTGTAGGTTACGCGGTTCTTTTTGGGAAATTCTATGAATTCCATTTTGTAAATACAGTATACCTTCACAAGAAACCGCAAATTTAGCGTAAATGGTTGGAATAATCTGAGAGATTTACCCGCAATGCAATCCATTAAAACTAGTTTCACGCGTCAGTTACTAAATCTTCATATAGTAAAAAAAAAAAACTTCAGAAGAGTGTTGGGATTGCCCCATTTTGCGAAGTGTGCAGTTAGGGAATTGCGCATGTTACCAGCGCAAAATCCCGTGATGTTATTACTGCAAACACAAATGAGTACTTTTTCGCCCATGCATGTAAGAAGGGCACAGGCGAAGAGGGCAGGTCATGCAGCGGAGCTGGCCGGCGAGCGGCGTCCGAGGGGAAGCGCACTGCACTGGGCAGTGACAGCTGCAGCAGCTGGCAGCGCGAGCTCTCTTATCTGTGCGCGCGGTTCAACTTCCGCCCGGAGAACCGCGGCGGAGACGGAGCGGCGGCGGCGGCAACCGGTGTGAGGTTAAGCGAAAACGACTTTTAAAGGAGCTCCGCGACCGGGTAAGCGAAGTCCGATTGCGTTTGCCTTGCGCTGGAAAGGATAACGGTTACCATTAACAATACAATGTAGTGATGTAAGCGGTGTTCGCGCGGTAGCATTGTGCTAGCTCGGCGTCTAGCCCCGCGAGCCCGCTTCGGCAGCACGCTCTAGTGTTTCGGTCTCGCGGTCCGCTAAGCAGTGGCGGACTGGCACGTTCTGGGAGTAAAAGTGCCCGTTAATGCAGCAGCACGTGGCTAAGGACACGTTAGCAGATGCAGCGGAATGCGGAGCCTGTCTGTCACTCCGGAATAGCAAACGTTCTCGGTTTTAAATGGAATCTAAGTGAAACCTCCATTATTGGCCTGGGTGTAATATACTGGGAGTACTGTTTGGGGAAAATGTCTTTTCTCTCTCTCTGTGAAACCGTATCTGGTTAACAGACAGTTCCTCAATATGACACTTTTAGAAACCTGGCATACAATTTAGATGCCACGGAAATGCTTCTTTAGTGGACAAATAATGCTAGAAAAAGAAAAACAAATATGAAACAGAAACAGGTGCAGAAGGACATTCGAGTCACTAGTATGTACGTGTCAGTAGCAAAATCCATTAATCCATTGATTTATAAGCTTGTTAAACTGGTAAATAATCCACACAAATTTGGGGTAGCTAACAGCGACATGATACCGTAATTCGTGTAGACCAAATCTGTAAAAGTTTGAAATAAATTTAAATAACGCCATTAAAAACAGACGTGTTGTAATGCACAGACGTTTCCGATGACATTGGGCCCTATTTGTAAATGCAGTCTCTCTTTTCATGTTAACAGCTAACTGTGCTATATATAGGACTAGCATTTAGAGTTTTTATGGTGATGGGTTTTCCAATTTAAATTAAAAGAAAAGGGAATATTGAATGTTTCATGTTCATATGAGTGATGTGGTTTTAACCCCTGGGTCCGCCCCCCTCAGCCTGAATCTAATTGGGGTGAAAAGAATCATTTCCTCTTTCTGTTTTTGTTTTAAATTAAAGGTGTCTTGTTTTGTAGGTTTGTTTACCATCGTAACATTATAAATTATCAGCTGTCAAAATCAAAGATATGTCCAAAGTAATGCAGGGTTCCGGGGGAGACTTGCCAACATGGATTAACTATACAGTATGTTCCTTTTTTGGAAGTTATGAGTCTGAAATTAAATCTCTTCAGAAAGTGAGCGATTTGGCAGCATGGTGGGGGAGATCCCAGTCAGGCTCACAGGACAGACAGTTAACTTTGATTCCTACTAAGGCAGCAGCATGTCTGTCCGCCAACTTTGCTTTGTCAAATTTCGCGTAGTTTATGACTTGGTGGGATTCTCTGTAGATGCAGGCCCTGCAGGCTGCTGGAAGATCGCTCTGTCCCAGTGAGGGTGTGTAGCACCTGAGCCCTACACGTAAACTCCTTTTCTGACCTGGACTTGTTGGCAGCATTTGTAAAACCCTAAAAAAGAAAAATCTATTGTTAGCAGTGGAATAGCGGATATACATGACCGAGCAGAAAGTAAATGAACTCGTATATCAGTGTGAAAAAAGGAACTGGATGATTTGATGGCGATTTACTTCTCAGTTTTTTGTGTGTGTGTGTGTGTGTGTGTGTAACCATATATGCGTCGTATCCCATCCTGGTACTGCAGGATGCTGTTGCATGCCCACATGTACAGAGCTGTATGGAGGGACACAAATTAGCTGCGCATTGAGGCTGCCCTGTCATTCTATTATCATAGTCTGTATGATTTGTTTGCTGTATTACCTTATGTTGTCCTCCTCTCTCGGCTTGACACCTTTAGAGGTCCCTCCATACAAATCAGTGTCTCCATGTGGTTCCCCTGTGATAGGAGTCCTCAGGAAGGCTGGACCTATTGTTACCGTTTGCAAGCAAAAGCTCCTGTAGGAATGATTTAATCTCTGACGTGTGGAGCACCCAAGAATTGACCTCAATCAGTACCGTGTAGGTTTTTCTTTTACCTGTAAATGAATTTTATGTTTAAGCTGGTAGCTGATAAGTTGTGCTGAAAATGCTCCTCAATCCACAGCAGATGAAGTTAAGTTTTGACTTTGCCTTTGGTAGTAAGTGAGGCTTATTAATTTCTCTATGGCTTTGCGGTCACTGGAGCCTTCGCACACTCCAAGCTAAGATGTGTTACGATGTAGCAGACTGTTGCATTTTTGTTATATTATGCTGTGTTTTGTTGTTCTTTCTGGTCAGCTGGCTGTGTTGTAAGATAGTGGTGGTTAAGGACCTGGATTCGCAGAACCGCTGTGGGTAGTGGTCCCGGGAGTGGAGCTCTGGTGTGAAATGGCAGGCTGGGGGCCCTCTGCCGAGCCGCTAAACACCCTGCAGGATGTGGCTGCTCATTATCGTTCTCGGCGGTGCGCGTGTTCCTGCCTTCCTGTGCCCTGCCTGGGAGCCTGGCCGTCCCCCTGCTGCCCGAGTCGCTCTCGGAATGGTGGCGAGCCGTCTTGGCTGGGCTCAGGTGCCCATGGAAAAATAAGCTCTCTGTCAACTGGACGTTTTTAATAAGGAACCGGGGGCAGGAGATAGCTGAGCTTGAGCTTGTTTTTTTTTTTTTGTTTGAACTGTGAACTGTTCTTTTTTTGGAAGCTGTGTTTTGTCCGTGGGATCGAGCAAAGAGTGTTTACTGTAACCAGACAGGAAACTGGCGAAAGGGAGAAACATTTAGGTGAAATGTCACAGAGCAGCCTGTCTCATGTCGGCAGTAGCGCTCAGATGCATGTCATGTTTTCTGTGTATCAAGCCTCCTGTGATGAATTTGTGTGATTGAGGAGGCTGTAGCACTGCATGGGGCCTGACATCATCGCCATGGTCGAGGAGGCTGCGTCCAGCAGGCCACACAGCAGCTCCTCTCTGCAGTCCCCTCGGCTATTAAAACCTTTTCACTACCTTCACGGTTGTGTGTTTCCATGGTAACCACACAGCGTCTTTGCATCAAAGATTTTGATTAAATTGCTAAAAAAATAAACCTCAGATCTGTCTCTTGTTCTTACTTAAGAATTTTGTACAGTGGACGCTCCCCTACCTGTGGGGAAAATGTAGGAATCCAGAAACCAGCCAATATCTGGAATACTGCTGACTGTTGGAGATTATTTTTGTTGTTCATTTGCTATTGTCTGGGCTCATGCTTTAAATGAAACCCCTAGTTTTGTATTGAAGCCCCTCAGATGTTTAGCTCAAGAGTTGTTTCCTTTTGGGGCTAGAGCTGGAAATATTAAGGACAGAGAATTTCCTCTGAGCTTGAGTGGGGTCAAAACCTCCAGTATGACACCAGCTTCTGTGGACTCTGACGCAGCCTGATGGTCCTCATTTTCGCTCCCTCCCAGCTCCCTGCCAGACAGTCCACATTTTTGCTCCTTCCCAGCTCCCTGCCAGGCAGTCCATGTTTTTGCTCCCTCCCCGCTCCCTGCCAGACAGTCCACGTTTTTGCTCCCTTCCAGCTCCCTGCCAGACAGTCCACGTTTTTGCTCCTTCCCAGCTCCCTGCCAGACAGTCCATGTTTTTGCTCCCTCCCCGCTCCCTGCCAGACAGTCCAAGTTTTTGCTCCCTGCCAGACAGTCCACATTTTTGCTCCCTTCCAGCTCCCCGCCAGACAGTCCACATTTTTGCTCCCTTCCAGCTCCCTGCCAGACAGTCCATGTTTTTGCTCCCTCCCGGCTCCCTGCCAGCTTGCCTACATTTTTGGGGTCCCCGATGATCGGTTTGAGAAACAACGCTGTAGAGGGATTTAGGGCGGTCTGACCCTTGATGGAATATTATCTCACATTCTCTGCGCTCCCAAACTGCTAACAGGTCGACTTGACCCTGCAGGCTGTCTTTTGAGAAGTTTCCTCATATCCTTTATAGGGTTTCTTCAGGGACATCCACTATATAATTATCAGGTGTGCACAGAGACGTGGATGCATGGTGAGGGTATGCTGATGTAATGTACCCCCCCACCCCACACACAAACGCTTAATTCGTTACGTGAAATCACTCACATTTTAAATGGGTTTTTTCAGACAACAAGCCCACACTTTTCTTTTCCTGAAAATTATTTTTGGATAGCACATCTTGGAGCCTATGGCAAGGCAAGGGGATTTTTATATTGTAACAGACACAAATAAATTAATCAAGAAAAAGTTTCCGTTAAGAAGATCATTTTGATGGCAAATGCCTCTCTTTTGTATCTAGATATTGTGCATTTTTTATGTTATTAACTAAAAGTTGACTGGAGCTGTTGCTGTCCTGCGAATGACAGTTATTGCCCTTTTCGCATTTGAACAGGTATTCTCCTTAATCACTACGCCCCCTTGGGGCCTGAATCGGGTGATGTGCTCTCTTGCACTTTGTGCTGATTTGGGAAGTGGCTTCACTCCATTTGGCTTAAAGACAGACAAGCTCCATGATTGCCCTGCTGTGCAGTCCTTTAGGCTGGGGGGGCACAGGGGGAGGGGGGTATGGGGGTGGGGCCGGGGTCTGCAGCGCAGCACGTGTCTTTGTGTGCACATGTCCGCATGTGACTGTGTGTGTGCGTGTGTGACTGTGTGTGTGTGACTGTGTGTGTGTGACTGTGTGTGTGCGTGTGTGACTGTGTGTGTGTGACTGTGTGGGTGGTTTGAAGGATTGAGGGGCAGTCCTGGCAGGTGCTCATTCATTAAGGTTCCCCCCCAGCCCCTCCTGCTCCCCCTCCCTCCCCAGCATGGCACCTGCTCTCTCAGCCCCCACCACACGCAGACACAGCCCACCCCCTCCACCGCTGATTTGCACAACATAGATTTTTCGTTTCCCAAAGGCTGTCTGCTTGCGCCTGCTTCATGTCAGAGTCTCTGGGTAAGGACTGCCTTTGTGTGTGTGTGTGTCTGTGTGTGTGTGTGTGTGTGCATGCGTGTGCGTGCGCCCGGCTGCATGTGTGAGCATACGCGAGCCTGCCTGCTTGCCTGTCACCGGGGTCTGCCAGGGACTGAAATAGCAGCTCGGGCAGAATCTGCGAGTGTGTGTCTGCTGTGTGCTTGTCGACCTGAATGCTCTGGCCCCACCCCCTATGGCCCCGCCCCCTATGGCCCCGCCTCCTCTGTCTTCCTCAGATAATCCCTGCTCAAGAGGAGGAGGACGGTGGGATAAACGGGCTTCGCATACCAGCCATTTCCTGCTTTCTCTTCCTCCTTCCCTGTCAGTCGGATTCTGCGCTTTTATTCAGCTTTTATTCAGCTGTCGTATCATAATTTACTCGAGTCTCTCTGGTGGTGTTTTTATTCCTTTTTTCTGGATTTTTCCGTTCTCTCTGCGAGGATGAGAGCCCGCAGTCAGGCTTACGTGACGCGGCTCTCTCTGCCCCCGCCACTCTACTGCCGGTAGTAAATCTCGCCTTGGAATACGCCACCCCCCCCCGCCTTGATACCAAGGAGGTGCCTTTCCTTGCTCCTCACCCCCCTCTCCCCCGGGACCTTCGGTGGTGCACACGCAGGGAGGCGCCCACAGACTGGCAGACGGGGGCTTCGTCTGACAAGCTGCCTAGAGTCCAGCGCGATTCCAACAGGTAAATCCGCTACGTGACTGAGGATCCGTACTGGAGGGAGGCAGATTTTAGGCTGCATTGTGTGCATGTGTTTGGCGGGGGGGGGGGGTTTACATGGTGCGTCCGGCTTGGAGCACCTATTTTCTACTGCCTCTGTAGCATGCATGGGTGTCGGGATGCGAAGGGGCTTTTATGCGGCCAGAGCTTATTGCGGCTGAACGGCCGTTGATTGTGTGGGCAGCAGATGGGGGGGTGGGGGACCTGAAAATGCTTTCTGGGGGAGTATATTCCCTTTGTTTTCCCTTGCGCCGTGCAGACAGGCCCGTACTCCCGTCAGAAGGCAGCACTGCTCGTTTATTCCCTGTCACCGATGCGACGATGCATGTAAATGCAGCGCCAGGCTCCCATGTGTGTCTCTCAGGGATTTGCAGCAGATCTAAATCATGTTCGTGGTCTTGATTTAAAATTTTTTTTCCCTTTCTCTTTCCCTGGAATATTGTGCTAGGACACAATTTGTATCCTTTACCGTTTATGAAGGCCAGCATACATGCACCGGGGGGGAAAAAACCAGGAGACAGAAATAGCAGCTTTTCTTCCTGTTGTGGAAGAAATATCACTTCTGGCGAGGGCATGGGTGAATCAGGTATCCTTGATTCACAGTATTCACAATCCTTTATAACACGCCTGGGTCTCCTCCCGGATTGGACTTAAGGGAGCCTACAGAGGACTTTAAATGCAACTCTGATCAAGGGTACAGCAGGACCAAGACACGTGACGTGTGCCATCAGGAGGCTGTCTATTTGCTCCACCCTGCCTGGGGGGCTGGCTAGGGGGGAGGAAGTTTCCCACGTTTTTGGACCCCGAGGGGGCAGAGATTCGGAGGGTCACCTACATAACGAAGGAATGGAGCGTGCGGGTCGTAGGTGACAGGAGATGCTTCTCACAGTTGGAAGACCCTTAGAAACATGCATCCTATTCCGCTTCCATGCTGTAAACACAGGGAACGTGATTCTGAATGAAACCTGCTTGTCCGTGCCATCGTCACGCCTCTGATGCAGATGCCCAGTAGAACTCGCCAAAGTGGCCCTAAAAACGGCATGTGTTCGAGCGCCGGAGAAACGTGAATGTGAACATATGGAGATGCGGAACGGCCGGGATCCTCAGTGGCTCTTGTCCTGTCGTTCCAGCGCTCTTCCCTCGTCTGACGCGGCAAACAGCGAGTGTAGCCGGCTGAAAAGCGCACCAAGCCAAAAGTGGGTGTGGGGGGGCGGGGGGGTCAGATAGTGAGCTGGGATTTTTGTGCCAAAGGTTTCTCACAGTGGGCAGTGATTCAGGTCGGTCATGGAGAAGTGTAAACACGAACAACACGTTTGCTCTTTTGGCTGGCTGCTCGTTGAGTTTATTGAATATTAATATCTCAGCCTACTGTGGGAAGGCCAGTGGAATGGCAGCAAGATTCATCGCAGAAAGACCACCTCGGTCAACACGCTTGTCCGTCGTTCTTTTAACCCCTTACCTGTGACGATTTCTGCAGCAGGTATCGGCAGTTTACTTTTAGGTGTCGTTTTGAACTTGAACTTGAATGATACCAAGTCTGATTTTGTTTTGAAACTTGTTTACTGTCTTTTTTTTAAGTCGCGTTGCGTGTTGTAGGATCTGACGTTGATGCTCCTGAGAAGCGTTACTGTCGGCTTGGGATAGCGGTTCGTCCTCCATGCTTCTGGAGGCCTCAGCGTTCTCAGGCTTGAGGTTTATCGAGTGAGCTGTGGGACTGTCCTGGGCTGTGGGTGGGGGCCGTGGCCCTGGGCTGGGGGTGCGGACCGAGGCCCTGGGCCCTCCAGATCTCACAGCTGTCGTATTTGGTAGTTTGCTTGCTTTCCCATATGGTTCGGTTTTAACACATTTAGCTTGCTGTGAAAATAACCGGCTATTTTAAGATGCCCTTGCAGGTGACTGCGCGACTAGTTATCTAGATAGACTGGCTATGACCCTGAAGTCTGTTATATTACACTGAGAACGGACATCAGCGCTGCCGTCTGATTGGCTGTGCTTGGCCAGTACGTCTGACTGATTGAAGAAAAAAAAAAGGAAACATGGACATTGCTTCAGCTTCTCGAAGCCGCGCTTTAGCTGTTGTAACCTTGGGCCTACTACTTATCCGCAGTTACAGAATTGGTTTTGTTTTCTTTCACAAAAGTGTCCAGAATAATGCGAATGAATGCTTATGTGAGCCGAGTGACACTGACTGTAACCCCCCCCCTCCCGTTTCGGCATGGTGGTTTCAAATGGAGCTGAAGAAGTAAATGATGTCGCCACTTTTCCCGCAAAGTCCAGAATTGTCCCCCAGCACGGCTTCTGCCAGGTCAGTTAAAGAGTAACCAGGCCCACGTGAGTCCGGGGGGGGGGGGGGTTTGCTGGCACCCACTCACTTGCACGGCCCTTGTGTCCCATCATCCTCGTGTTCTGGTCAGCTTCCTCTGTGACAGACGTGCAGCTGCAGTGAATCGGAGGCTGACTCACCGCCGGTGGCTTGGCACCCGTGCATGGCTCTCTGCCCCGTCCTGATACTCTGTGTTTTCAGGGGCCCTGATTGGATCAGCGGTTATTTAAAATGAGCTGCATGGAATGCAGGCCGTCCCCAGGTTAGGAACGAGATCTTTCCCATAAGTCTGTCTTTTACGTAGAATTTGTAAGTTGGAAAAATAATACTATAGTACATAATAATAATAATAATTATAATACAGTATTAAAATACCTACATGCGGTAATGTACTGTATCTCGAGCCGACGAACCACTGAAGCTGCAGAATGTTCTCAGAAGCGTCACAAAGTAGCATGTGCGTTTATCACAAGACATTGTATTTAACCTGAATTTTTGATATATTGGGCTTCATGGCAGTCCATTTGTAAGTACGAGTTGTCTGTAAGTTGAATACCCATAACCCCGGAGGCTGCCTGTGTTTCTGATAGTGCCGTATGTTACTACGAGCACTGAGTTGTAAACCAGGACGTCAGTGGCAAAGTGAGATTCATATCTTTGATGGATCGTAAATTTGTCGCTGCGCTCCTCTGTGTGACATGATGAATGCAGCTATGTGGGAGAGCACGCAGCTTACGGTTCAGTCTGGCTACATTTGTCAAGGATATGGGCAGAGTGGGTGGGATTAACGTTCCCTGTCAATCACTGTTTGGTATCTGGTGAAGCAGCCAGTAGGAAGCAGGTTTAGAGTAGTGATCGACAGCCTATGATCGTCCCACCCGCTCTGGGTTCTAAACCTCGGGGATAAATTCTCAGGCACACCAGCGGATTGCCTCATGTGAGCCTACGAGAGAAAGAGGAGGGGCACTAATCCAAAGCATTTTTTAAGCGTTGTTTGCATAGCTAGTTAGCCCCCTGCCATCCCCCTCCCCTCTATTAAACAAACAGACAAGCTGCTGGTTTAAATTGGAGACCAAAGTCCTCACCAGTACAAACAGAGCTGAAGCATCCTGCTGCATCCTGCTGCTGCTGGTTTGGCTGCCTGATCTTTGAGCTGCGTTAGTTCTGGGGGGGCTCCTGCTGGTCACGTCAGACGAGATGGGCGCCCGGCGGCGAGGCACGTCCCGGACCGGCCCGGCGCACGCTTTTCGGAAGATGATGCGTAGCACCCTGAAGCTCATGGGCAGTAAGTGTGCGTTCGGGTTCGAGGAGGGTCAGAAGACGGGCTGGCTCAGGTGGCACACAAGAAGATCCGCCCAGAGAGCACCCTCAGGGGTCATTTGGGTCACGGATGGGTCCTGACAAAGTGGATGTGGGGCATTTAAAGGGGGCTGTGGGCGGCTCTGGGTGCCCGTCCACTCACTTCATCAGCGCTACGCGAAAGCGGTGAGAAGCTCGGGCTGTGGTGGGGACGTCTGTGTCTCTCCCTCGTGCTTCGTTAATGAGCTGTTAATTACCGTTACTGTGCTCACCTTAGAAAGACCCAGAAGGTGTTACTGCAGCAGAACCGTTCAGCGGGTCGCAGGCTGGAGTGCCGATGGCCCAGTCTGGCTGATTTTGATAAAGGATATTAATCATAATGACACATTCTCTCTCAATAAGAAATTTGAATTATAGATGAAATATAGTTTAAAAAAATGGTTATAGAACTTGACTTTATTTGGTGTTTGAATAGACAGGACTGGCACGTGATAAACAGCGTGATCTTTGAACTGCAGTGGGACGTGCAGTGAGTCCTTCCAGCTCTGCTCTCTCGGGGTCCTGCCCAAATGACACTGTCCCCCGTACATTTAGGGTACAGCTGAGATGACGGCACGGCCATGAAGCCGAATTCTTTGCAGAATGGGCAGATTTCCCTCATCCTGGCTGCCAGGGATGTGGAAGATTGGGACCCTGGGGGAGGGGTTTAATTTGGGGGAGGGGTTTAATCTGGGGGCGGGGTCATGCCTTTGATGAAGCAGCTGTCTCTTGAAGCAGGCCAGCTGTCTCCCCCGCACAGCACCCTTTGTTACTGGCTAATGGGATAGAGGGGGCTGTTTACCAAGCCCTGTGAGGGGAATTTTAACAGGGGCCGCCAGCGTTACACGGGGATGCGTTTTGTGTGAGCATGCTGTGCAGGGGTGTAGCGGGGGGGGGCTGTGGATGACTGATGCAATCTGGCTAAACACCTTATCGCAGTGGAGTATTGATTTTTCCTGAAGTCTCGGCGTACCAGATGTCCCTGACGCAGAGCGAATCCCAGGAGGGGTGTTCTTTCTGTTTCAAATGATGGCGTTGCCCCTACCCCCCCCAGGACAGTTATACGTTTGCACTGCAGAAAGTGCTGGGTACAGATGGCACCAATAAAGCATGGAGCGCGTAACGGGGTCCTGGAAGCGGACGCCAGCCTGGCGGAAAAAATGAGCACAGAAAAAACAGCGCCGCCCCTCTGCACTGCCGCCAGTGCTGGCTGGGGGGCGAGTCGCACCGCGTGCGATTGGCCAGCGGGTATGTCAGCGGCAAGCCGAAGCAGATCAGGGTGCGGATAAGAGGATGGCTCTGAGGGGTGGGGCTGGGGGGGATGGGGCAAGACTGGGTATGCGGGTCGTCGCTCGGGTGACGCGTCGTCTTAGGAGTTCGATTCGGGGACGAAGAGTGACTGTGTAATTAATGAAGCTGCCAGAGCTCATTTACGTAAAAGATGTGAAATGTGCCCAAATCAGTCGGGTCTGTGTTCAGTGTAGCTAATTAAACGGTAACATGAAGCAGATGTATGAACAGGGCACCCAGGCCTGTGATCGCACACTGCTTCTAAAACCTTATACTTTCTTAATCTGCTGCACTGCTTTGTCTCAGGTTATTGCAGACGGCTATGTCTTTGACTTCCTGTTTGTTTGTGTGTGTGTGTGCGTGTGTGTGTGCGTCCCTCCCCACAATAATCACTAGGGATGCTCCGATCGATCGGCCGAAGATCGGTATCGGCCGATCATCACATTTTATAACTCGATCGGTACTC
>JAODJU010000108.1:267397-277979 GCA_026776725.1 Gnathonemus echidnorhynchus | reverse complement strand
TTAGTGTCGGGGTCTGAGGAGTGTCGGTGTAGAGATCATTAGTGTCGGGGTCTGAGGAGTGTCGGTGTAGAGATCATTAGTGTCGGGGTCTGAGGAGTGTCGGTGTAGAGATCATTAGTGTCGGGGTCTGAGGAGTGTCGGTGTAGAGATCATTAGTGTCGGGGTCTGAGGAGTGTCGGTGTAGAGATCATGTGTCGGGGCCTGCATCGCGTCGGTGTAGAAATTATTAGTTAGATTATAAATCGAGAAATATAACACAGCAAAGTACAAACAGAAACGGATGTAACACAACATGATGCAAACAAACAATTGTAACAATGTAGTGCCAGCAGAAACAAATATAACAAAACAAATATCGCAGCGAACTGCAAACAAAAACATACCCCAACCCCCGGAACCCAAACAACAAAGTATAACACTTTGTTTTTGTTAGCAATATGTTGTGTTGGGTTGTTTGTTTGTTGTTTGTTGTTTGGGTTCTGGTGGTTGGGGTATGTTTTTGTTTGTATGATGTCCTGTTACAGTTGCTTTGGTTTGCACTGCATTGTGTTACTTTGTTTTTGTTAGCAATATGTTGTAACACAATGCAGTGCAAACCAAAGCAACTGTAACAGGACATCATGCAAACAAAAACAAGTATAACACAAAGCGCAAACAGCAAGTAGAACTATATGCAAAGTGCAAAAAAGAGAATTTAACACTGGATAGACCTGGACTCATTTCTTGTTAGTGGAAGGAAGTTTGTAAATGGCAGATAAGGGCAACATGTCTGTAAGTTGGTGGAGGAGCTGGACCACTTCAGGAGGGAAGCAGTGGACATGCCGTGGGGTCTTGTGATGCCTCTCTAACAGTAACCTAGCATTGAGGCGTCTCCTAGGCCGAGTGGGATCTGCTGCAGTCTTGCTCACTCCCCTCCCTGCCCAGGCAGTGAAGAGCTGCTAGCTGACTGCCAAGCGGGACTTCACTGAAACATGTCCCCCATTCTCTCTCTCCAGTATATCAGCAGAATTGGGACAGTGCACAGGATCACAGACCGAGGGGATGTCAGAGTGCAGTACAGCAATAACATCCGCTGGACTTTCCACCCAGGAGCCTTAACCAAGGTAAGCAGCTGTTAAACTTTCCACCAGGGGGCGCTGTGGCAGCAGCATAGCATTTCCAAGTGCGGCTTTCCTGAGAAATCTTTTCCCCATTTACTGCATCAGAAAAAACGTTTGGTTGTCCAGCAGCTGATGGTTTGGTGAAGAATACGGACTTGTGCACATTTCTGTAGGAATCGGACACAGAGAAAGGTTGCATATGTACTAAAGATTGGTTGCATATGTAAATGACTTAATGTGGCTTTATCCATTTTTAAAGATATTGGAAACAAGGATATCCAGGGGGTCAATCTGTAAAATTGTAAATATTTAAATGAGCCATTTTCAAATCATGCAGGTCTACATGTGTATATCTCCTTACTTCTGCCTGATATTTCCAAGCACTTAAATGCTGAAGGTAGGTGAAATATCCCTGCTCCTGCGGGAAGTCTACTGCATCTCTGACCATCGCCCCCCCTGCTGTTCATTTCCTCATTTTAGGCAGATTCCCCTTCACAGTTGTGGTTCTATAGAATGGGCATTAAAGAACGTGGCGCGTGTCTGACAGTACCTGCTGCTCACCGTGTTTGCAGTGCTGTCATTCTCTGAGGGCTTCCTGGACTGTCGATGCGTATTTGTACTTGTTCATCTGTTCGTGGGTCGCTCTAGCTGAGCACAGATTGTATCTGTGTCATTTCCTCTGGGGGGGGCATGGCTGAGAGTGGAATGCCGGTTATTAGCATGTCTCTGCATATTGCTGATGTCATGTGTGCGTTGCCGTTCCCCCCCCCCAGTTTGCGGGCTCTTTCTCTCTCTCTCTCTCTCTCTCTCTCTCCACCCCACTGCTCAGCACAATGCTGTCCTTCTTTTAAAACCTGGCAGGTAAACACGTTTGGGATCGGCGACCTGGTGCGAGTCCTGGACGACATCGACACGGTGAAGCGCCTCCAAGCAGGCCACGGCGAGTGGACAGACAGCATGGCGCCTGTAAGTGACCCCCCCCCTCCAAACCCGCCCGAGATCGCTTGGGACGGCTTATTCCTGGCCCCCCCTTCCTTTGCCCATGGAACAGGAAGCCACCATTGTCTCCAAGGCACAGACAGGCTTGGTGGTTCTGTGGAAGACGCAGCAGAGACTAGTGCACTCTGAGTAACAGCCTCATACCGCAGTCTGCCGGATTAGATGAACCCCGCCTGGCTCCCCCCCCCGCCCCAGTTATGATGCGCTCCATCCCATTACATCACGGATTAACCTGTACTTACGACTGCTTCATGGGTGGGACGGCTGGCTGTTCGGGCCCTCAGCGCGGAAAGGCAACACGCGGCTCTGGGTTTGGGCCTGTGACTAACTGATACGCCCCCCTCCCCCATCGCCCCTCTTTCTCCACTGAACTCCCCCCCAGGCTCTGGGTCAGGTAGGCAAGGTGCTGAAGGTGTACGCCGACGGCGACCTCCGTGTGGCTTTCGGTGGCCAGACTTGGACCTTTAACCCAGCGTGCCTGTCGGCCCAGCCGGTGGAGGTGGACGCCAACCTGATGACGGCCGAGAATCCCAGCGAATCAGGAAGTAAGAAGCCGGAGGCGGGCCCAGGGCGCCGCGCCTGCCGCCGTAGCTCTCCCTCCTCATCCAGTCAGCTTTGTATGTCCCTCTCTTCTTTTCTTCCGCGCCCTATTCTGCAGTGCTCCCTGTACCACCATGTGGCTCTCAGATGCTGATGCTAATGCTAACGTTTCTCCTTTGTTTTTGGTGTTTTTTGTTTTTCTCTTGCATGTGCTTGCCGGACCTCATCCTCCACTTTACACGCATGCTTCCGACCTGCTCGTTTGCTCTCTGGTACTCTGTGGGGGGGGGGGGCGTGGCCTGCTTGGTCACCTGACCTCAGCCCCGCATCGGGATTCGCCCTGTGGCGGGGTGGGTGGGCTCTCTGCGGTGGCAAAGGCGTGGCATTTTGACTCATTCTCCTGGTACCTCGCTGGGCTGCTCTGACCCGAGGCTCTGAACGACCACAGAACAGAATGTCAATGACAGGGTTCCATTCCTGAGCCCGTGAGCGGTTCTCTAAACACAGGTGGATGTTGTTTAAAATATTCCCTCTCTCAGCCTGTTCTGTCTCTCCCCCCCCCCGCATCTCTCCTTTGCCCCGGTCTCTCTCTCCCTTCCCGCCACCTAGGCACAGTGATCTCGGTGCTGGAGAAGCTGCTTTCGCAGTCCACGGAGCAGGACCACCCCGGCAGGCTGGTGATCGAAGCCGCCCACGGCAACTCCGCCAAGGTCCGGGAGCTGGTCCAGAGACACGCTGACAAGGTGGGCCTGCTGTGGTCAGCGGCGCAGCCGGCTAACGAGCCCCTCGGTCTGGGGTGGGGGGTGGCATTTTGAACATCACATTCTCGGCAGAGGAAGAGCAAGGAATATTTTCTCTGAATGGCATTACAAGGTTGTCAGTAATCAGTAGAGAAGCAGGGCTGGTATACACTGAGGGGAAATACGGACTGCTGTGAAATGTGTGGTGGATGGAGCGGACTGCTCGCTTTCCGGCTGGGGGGCCTACAGACCTCGTTTAAATGCCGTGGCAGTAAACGGCACGTCAGCCCCAGAGCCGGGCGGCCCAGCAACTTGCCGGTGTGGAAGGGCTGCCGGACAGAGCTGCGTGCTAAGCAGATGTGCAGTGTGACGCTGGGAGAGCTGCCAGGGAATAGCGCGTCTGTGCTGCGCAGCCGGCTGCGGCCCCACCGGCCATCTGCCCTGGGAGGAGCAGGCCGCTCAGTGCCAGACATCTCACTCTGCTTTGGTTTGTGATCCGATTTCCGTGTGACTTCTGCTGGAAGTTAGGGATCGTTAATCAGGTTAAAATAAGAGGCAGTGGGAAGGTGTGTGTGTGTGTGTGTGTGTGTGAGTGAGTGAGTGAGTGAGTGAGAGTGTGTGTGTGGTTGTGTGAGAGAGTGAGAGTGAGTGAGTGAGTGAATGAGTGTGAGTGAGTGAGAGAGTGTGTGTGGTTATATGTGTGTGTGTGTGTGTGTGTGTGTGAGAGAGAGAGTGTGGTAAACCAGGATTTAAAAATGCTTCGTTTAAAAATATAGAGTGGTCTCTTCATTTTTTCCATAGCTGTATATGTATGCTTCACTGTATTTTAACTGTTATTCATCTTATAGTAAAGGGCTTTGAGGCAACGAAGTCATACATATCAAATATAGCCAAGAGAAATGTTCACCATCTCCGAATTTTCCAGATTTCAGACTTTTCAGAATAGCCCCCTTTTGCTGTGATGACAGCATTGCAAACTCCTGACATTCTTTCAGCCAGCTTCCAGATGTAGCCACCTGGAATGTTTCTCCAACAGTCCTGAAGGAGTTTCCACAAGGTCTGGGCACAAGTTGGCTTCCTTGCTCTTACTTTTCGATCCAACTCATGCCAAACCACTTCTGTAGGGTTCAGGTCGGGGGATTGTGGGGAGCCGGGTCATCTGTCACCATCACGTAACCTTGAGCTGCACTTGGGGCCACTGTAATTTCCAGTAGGTGTGGCCAGACCTTTGCCAGCTGCCGTGTTTTCCTGTGCGCTGCAGGTGGACATTAAGAACCAGGGTAAGACTGCACTGCAGGTGGCTGCACACCAGGGCCACATAGAGGTGGTGAAGGTCCTGCTCCAGGCCACCAGCAACATCGAGGTGAAGGACGAGGATGGCGACACTGCACTGCACTACACGGCCTTCGGGTGAGGGCTGCCACACGACCCGGGGGCCATCGGTGGCTTAAATGGGGGGGGGGGTCGCCAAAATGACCTTAGATAGCGGAGGAGCAGTGAGTAAACACCACTGCTTCATCTCAGACGAGACAGGAGGCTGCTGTCCCCTGGATGGATGGATGGATGTTTTATATACATCCCCTCACTTTTAGAGATCCCATAATTCCACTCTCTTTAACATTGACATCCTCCTCAATCTGCTGCTTCAGCATGAGCTTTTCCACCAGTAGGTGGCGTGAGCAGTTGTTGGTGTTCAGTTTAGTCACATGGGAGCTGTCCCCTCTGCCTGCCTCCCCGCTACCCCTGCCGGTGTTGTGCAGGAACCAGGCGGAGATTGCGAGGCTGCTGCTTAGCAAGGGAGCCAAGGTGAATCTGCTGAACAACTCTATGTGCACCGCCCTGCACATTGCCGTCAACAAGGGCTTCACCGAGGTGGTGCGGGTGCTGCTGGAGCATGCAGCCGACGTCAACCTGCAGGTGAGGGCCATGTCACCAAGGCTTTGCTATGTCTGTGCCAGTCTACCGCGGCGCTGAGGGTTTGCCGTGTCCATGCAGGCCTACTGGGAAGTCGGGGGTTTGCCGTGTCCATGCAGGCCTACTGGGAAGTCGGGGTTTGCTGTGCCCGTGCAGGCCTACTGGGAAGTCGGGGGTTTGCTGTGCCCGTGCAGGCCTACTGGGAAGTCGGGGGTTTGCCGTGTCCGTGCAGGTCTACTGGGAAGTCGGGGGTTTGCTGTGCCCGTGCAGGCCTACTGGGAAGCCGGGGGTTTGCTGTGCCCGTGCAGGCCTACTGGGAAGCCGGGGGTTTGCTGTGCCCGTGCAGGCCTACTGTGGCGCTGAGTGTTTACTGTGTCCGTGCTGGCCTACTGATTCGATTGCTTAGTCTTGGTATCCCGGATGTATAACTCATATTTTTAACCTCGTATTTTTGCATGTGAATTCGGACCATCGAATTTCCGATGCATATTTCCAGTGCATAAATATTCAATGTTAGAATTTCAGTGGCATATAAAATTCAAATTGTGATGACACAGATTTACTTCCATAATTTTACAGCTTTTTTGTGCTGAATTTAAATATTTGATCTGAATTTCCCTATCAAGAGTGACACATAATTGAATTTTACACTGTACATATAGATACATTTGCAGTAGATATATACGCACGGTGGAAATAACTCATCTAAGATGATTTGTATTTGGCCTCAAGAACATCCCTCTTAATGGTCCAGCAGAAGTCAGTAAGTATACTGGGACTCCACTTGCCATGATATCGTTTTTCCATATCATAGAGCCAGCAGCATTCTCTCACAACATGTCCAAACTCAGGCAAAACAGTCTTACAGTACTTAGCACAATTCTGTGTAGTCTTAAAAAGTTCACAAATAGAAATAAAATAATTTTTCTTAGTTTACTGAGCTCATGCATTATTACTACGGAATTATATGTTACGAATTTAGCCTAAAAATGATGTCACTCAAAAACTATGGGTGATGTCTGAAATGAGCCTTCAAAAAGTACACACAAGATGAGTGGACTATGGAGTCGAGGGTTTACTGCGTCCGTGCCGGCCTACCGTGGAATCGAGGGTTTACTACGTCCGTGCCGGCCCACCGTGGAGTCGAGTGATGTACACCCAAGACGAGCATTAGTTATTCTGAGACAGAATCCTTATTGAACAGTGTAAACTGTCTGTTGTATTGACCAAGTGCTATGCGGATATTTTTTTGTGTTTTGTGTGGTGATGCGCCGTGACGGTGCGTATAGTGAGGGTGTGAAGTGTGCAGGGCACCATAAGGGCGAGCCCAGCTCCCTGAGAGAGAGAAACACGAGGTGGCACAAAGGGCATATCGGAGCCCTCGGTGCCCTCCCACCCACCGTCTCGCCTTACCCTGGCCTCCTGCATGGCTACCAGCCGCCACAGTCTCTCTTAGGGGGATTTATGTAACACGCCCAAGATGGGAGAGGCTGGCTCTACTCGAGTGGCAGGAAGCTCTGCTCGGCCGTAAGCACAGCCTAGGGGTGGTGTCAGATTTTCGGTCCCCCTTCTCCCCAAGTGGACTCGTGCCCGCTCCCCGTCTCGCGGCGAGCTGGTGCCGGCCTGCGCTCCTCTCCGGCACTGCCGGACACTGGAATGGCGCCAAGATGACTTACTTTGTGATCATGTTTAGCCTAAACGGCGAAGAATTCCCAGCTGAAACTGGATACACCCAGCTCCATCTGTCATTTTATTTGACTAAATTGCATATTTTTTTCATTGAATTTGAGGTTCTCGTGGGACCTTTAGGGCTGGACAGGATGATTGTTTTCTTAAGGCTCTGCACCTTCTATACTGGTTTAAAAACACTAAACATACTGAACCCTACATGGGAAAAATGCCGATTTCTCTGCTGCTGGTGGGCGTCACTGTTATTCACCACGAAAAGAAAGCGCAGTGGGATTTAATTGAAAATATTTGCATCTGAGGAGCTTATCTACTCATTGTTTGTCTCTGTTCAAAAATAGGCTTGTTTGGTCTTGAGAATTGCTGCGTGGGAAGTAGAGATCTATCAGCAGAGATGACTTTGCTAATGTAGGACTTCATTGTTTGAGCTTTCTGGATGAACATTTAGTCCATTGGACACACATGAGCTAGCGGTGTCCAGCAGACGTGGGGTGGGGTGGGGTGGGGTGGGGCGGGGCGGGGACATCTATGGGAGTGGCTTCCTCTTTTGCCCGAACAATTGAAAGTGCCCCCCCTTTGAGGCCCTGAGTGGCCGTTTCAGTCATACAGATTTTCGCTGAGAGGGAATCCTTCTCTGGTCGGCCAGTTTCACCATTTGGGGTAGAGTAGTGGGCTCAGCATTGTGGGAAAACAATGAGGTGTTGCTTTAAAATGAGGCCAGGAGCCTGATCCAAGCGCTCATCTCCCCAGGACTCCTACGGAGACACGCCACTGCACGACGCCATCGCCAAGGACTTCCGGAACATCATCGAAATCCTCACTGTCGTGCCCAACATCGACTTCACCCAGCAAAACAACCGAGGCTTCAATCTGCTGCACCATGCTTCACTGAAGGGCAACAAGCTGTGAGTACCCAGCCTTACAGCCTGGCTGCAGGGAAGCCTTACAGGGAAGCTCACTGGCGGGAGAGAGCTAAGCTCACTGGCGGGAGAGAGCCAAGCTCACTGGCGGGAGAGAGCCAAGCTCACTGGCGGGAGAGAGCCAAGCGCTCTCCCGCCAGTGAGCAGTGGTTGTTCTGGGAAGTCACGCACATGTGGCCGCAAACTCCAAACGATTGTTGACGTTCTCATCTTCGGAAAATTACAAAACTGAAAAGACACCTCTGGCTAGCAGATCTTGTTTGTAGAAATACTTTTTCGGATTAAGTTCATTTACCAAAGATCATCTATTACCAAAGAGAGAGATAGTAGTAATGATGATGCAGCAGGTCATGGTAAAATTAAAACTATATATATATATATATACACACACAATTAAATCAAGAAATGATAGTTCTTATCTCTGCAGACTGAATGTGGCACAAACCTGAATCTGATTCGATTGATGTAGCATGAGACAGACAGGTGCAGTCATTTTCCCCAACAGGATATTGTAATGTTTACTTTTTAATGGTGCAGCACATTATTATATAATCTGGCTTGACATGTGCACTGACTGACCGGGTTGCATTTAATGAAAGTGAACGAGGACATGAGGAATTGGGAGCGAGCTTCCCCCCCACATGCGCTCATCAGAGTTCAGCTCCACCCCTGTGCCACTGATATATTTGTACCTGATCCTGGTTTAACCTGAAAGCCCAGACACTGTATCCGTTTCTCTGGCTGTGCATGCCAGCTCGGCGGGGGGCTTCTTTCCTGCAGGCTTTGCTCACATAGGCAGTGTGAATCCTGTGTGCTGGAGCCAAACCGATAATTGAATGAGAACAGAATCCATTCATGTTGCCCCTGATCCGGCTGGCGGGGGCTCCGTAAATTCCGTTTTTGTTTGACGGTGGGAGATTTTATGTTATCCGGTTGCTGGGTTGTTTTCCTTAAAGCTGAATGCTTTCCTGAAGCTGTATTTGGACCGGGCCTGCTGGTGAAGGAGCCTGGTTTGGCCTTGGCCGAAGCAGGGAGTCTGACTGCCATGCCGCTGGGCTTGGGTTTGTGCTGGAGATGTGCTCTGCATTGCCTCTCAGCGCTTCCGCTAATGGTGTTTCTCTTAAGATGACTATGATGTTTGGGTTCGGACTAAAATCGTATTTGCGGATAGTAAGGACAGGTCTTCATTTAGTGTGTCTATTATTACTGCTGACCAGATTGTTTAACTGGAAGAAAGGGAAGCACCTCTTAGTTCTGCTACCGTCCTGGCATGGTGATTCCTGGTAAGTCCCGTTCACTCTGATCGGCCTGGCTGCGCAGACAGACGGGGTTTCTCAGCTGCCTGCTTCATTTCGTGTTGCGTTGACCTGCCTTAATGGTTACCTAGGTAACCAGCAGGGAAATCTGAAGTTGTCGCTATAGAGGAATAATGTAATTATTTCTATTTGTAGACAAGAAAATGACAGCTTTCGGTGTGTTGGGCCATGGGATACAGGACCCTGTGTCTACTGGGGGGGGGGGTGGACGCAGACACATCACTCTGCACTTGTTTGTAGAGCTTATCAGAGCAACAGGGAGGGGGAATGCAGGGGAGAGCCTGGCAGGCAGCTTATCTGTGGGGGGAGACGTGGGCCGTGCAGCCCCCGCATGCCCTCGCCCTCCCAGGTCCTGCTGTTAGGAGCCCCGGGGGGGGGGGACTGAGCAGCGACCTTGTGAACCACACCAGGTGTCTTTCACTGTTGTCTTAGATCCCAGATCTTTATTTTCATTTTCTTGGGTTTGTGTGTTTTTGCTTCTGTGCATCTTGTCGCCAGGAACCTTCACGTTTATTTCGGTTTACTTTCATGAAGAAATACTTGTTTTTTTTGGGCCGCAATGTTATGTTTACGGAAAAAAATGAGTATTATGGGTTCAGCATACTGCTTGAGAAGTGGACAGGCGGGGCATTTTAGGGAAGGGAGGGAGCCTCTTTATGACAGTGTGTCCCACCGCCAAGCCCCACCCTCTCACGCCCACGGACCCCTCCCCCCCAACTAATCTGCCCTCCGCCTCAGCTAAGTAAACAACCTGCGGGGGGCTTGCGCGACGGGCACGCTCGGACTGTGTGTATAACAGACGGCATACGCAGGAGCGCCACACACTGGCAGATACAGGCACACTGCAGGACATACACACGTTTAGGCCTTATTGTGTGGTATTCCGTCTCGGCCGCCCATCCTTCACAGTGGAAACGGCCTGAAATGGATGCTGCCTGATCACTTCAGGTTTCTCAAGTAAACCTTTAACCCGCCCCTTAAGCAATGAATTAAACATTAACTAAAGCAAATTAAAAACAGCTAATCTGTATAATCACTGTGCTCTTCCCCCTATTGGGCTCTACCCCCTACCCCTGCCCCCCCCCGCACAGCCGCAGTGCGGGGACAGTGTCCTACAGGACACCTGCATTTCCAGGGGCTACTTAAAACATTCTAATGTCGACTGCCTCCGGTCTGAGGCAGAAGGGAAACAGAAGCAGGGTGTGGTTAGGTGTGGTAGGCAGGGGAGGGTGCACTGGTGGGGGAGGGGGTGGTGTCAGGGGAGGGGCCAATGGCGTGGAGAGGCCAGCAGTAGAGACGCAATCAGATGCATTCAGGGAGTGTGGGGTGGTACAGTAATTTTTTTATGGGGGGGGGGGGGTCATTCC
>JAODJU010000108.1:240083-258503 GCA_026776725.1 Gnathonemus echidnorhynchus | reverse complement strand
TTACTTGAGTACATATTTTGCAGGATATTTGTACTTTTACTTAAGTACTAAGCTTCAGTACTTCCTCCACCACTGGGTGTATGTGCCCTGTGATGGACACAGCAAGGTAACCCAGTCTGTATGACTTTTATTGTGGTGGTTATCACTCTTACACACAATAAGGGATAAAACCACAGAGGAGAAAAGTAATATCAGACCCTGCAATTTAAAAACGGGGGGTGGCGATGTACAATATTGGTCAGGCTTTTATTGGATAATAAGTGTAGATTCTCACGGTTAAATATATAGTATTTCATGCAGTAACATTTAGAACCAACACCGAATTCCATAATCACGACCGAGGAACAACATACTATTTTCTTTCTAAGTAATATGGTTCCATCTAGTGGTCATAAGACATATTTGTCAATAAGATGCATCGAAACCATATACGTCGTACATATTCAACATCATTTAATTTCTTAAGAGTAATTTAACTCTTAAACAACTGTGTTGTTTTAATCGTGGCCAATGGGAACGGGAGGGAATAAAGTATTTGCTTTACACAGAATGACCTACGTTTAATACAAAATGGTTGTACGGCGTATTAATTGGTTTGTCGTCCTTATAGAAGGTTGTACTTTAGAAAAAAACGCACACATGCTAAACGTATTAAAATGCTGCTCTGTCCAACCTAAAGGTCCAGATAGCATAGTTCAATATTTTTTGTGACCGCAAATACTGCAGCTGAACAATCCCCAGACACAGCCGCCTAAACACACATAACGCCCAGCTGAAAATCCGAACTTCGCAATACAGAATGTCACATCAAATGACAGCCGCACACCAAGCTAACAACGCCACATCGAAAAAAAACAGAGACCATAATTCCTATACAAAACCACTGCCTTATCGAGTCGTGCAACCATACGCACACTGTACTGAATGAGTAGGCATGCGCAGACGGCAAAAGCTGAGCGTCGCCGCCATTGAACGACCCAACCCGTCCTCTGTTGTCGTTCGAGTATCGAGTTATTTCATAGGCTAGAGAGCCGCCACTCATGTATAATCCCGCGCTCGATTGGCTGAAGCACACATCATTCAACACTTTAACGGCCCACCGGGCTTCTCTCTCATTGGTAGGTTGTCTCGCGCATCTTTGCACTGCCGAAGAAGATTGTTGGGTTTCCGCACCTTGTCACATACCTGCCGAGGTCGCTGCTCCCTTTGTGTTTTTGGGTAAGACAGACTATGAAGTCCGTTTTCCGTAAAGCGTAAGCATTACTGTTCGTTTCTCGGTTACCTGACTGCTTGTGGCGCGCCGCCAAACGGCTGCATGCATGTACATTTGGAGAGTGCGGAGGCAGCAGAGCACGTTACCCTCCCGGGGCCAGCTGGTTAGTTTGGGTTATGCACCCCTCCACCGCCAGTCGTATGGTTGGCAAGCACCGTTCTGCGAGTTAGCTGTACTAACGTGCTAGTAACGGCTGGCCGTCCACCCACGACGTGCCAAAACACTGGGGGACGGAGCCGAGCGGCCGAGGTGGCACGTCGGTGCGTGGCTAGCGGTGAGTCTCACTGGCGACTAACTGTCCCTCGATACCCACGGTTACTAGTCGTGCCACCGCATTTGGCACTACGGACGGATGAGCGGATTAGATGGCTGTATTTGCAGGACCCGTTTTCCCCTCACATTTTGCACTAGCCGGCTGGTTTGTCGCCGGTGTCACTGAGGCTAACCAGCTAGCCGGCTGTGTGTGTCACATCCCCAGCTGTGTTACTAGTGCTGCCTGCGCTCTGCACCGGCGTTATAATGACGACTCGCTTCTGCAGCCCGGCCTGCCGCGTTCAGCGCCGTGTCGGGGCACCGTACGGACGGCGCTGCGGGACCTTGCGACCGCTCACGCTCCGCTCTCCCGCAGGCTCTGTCGCCGGGCCGGTCGGGTCCCGCCTACCCCGCCACCATGTCCGGCACCGCCACTGTGCTTCAGCAGTTCGTCAGCGGCCTGAAAAGTCGCAGTGAGGAGACCCGGGCAAAGGCGGCCAAGGACCTGCAGCACTATGTCACCACGGAGCTCAGGGAGGTCAGGAACCTCATCCCATCCAGTCATACCTGTGCTGCACTCAGTGGCATGTCCGCAGACACATTATTGTACTGAATAGCAGAGACTGACCGCATCCATGCAATGAGGATGGCAACGTTATTGGAACAATCCTGAACTGAGAACCTTAGGGTCTTTTAGGGGTAAGATGTTCACTAGAATCTCATTGGGGGTCTTTCCTACCTTGTCCCCTGCGCTTCCTGGAACTGGCGCTTACTGGATGAGCAGTTATAATGCATGCATGGCCTTAAATGCCATCTCCTAGGTCTTATAAGCTGTACACAGTTATGTTTATGCAGGTTTTCTCTAGTTACATGTTGGTGTGGAAGATCTCTCTGTCATTAAAATATTTAATGTTCCTTTTATGGATTCTGCACAGCTGAGCCAAGAAGAGGCGACCACGTTCTACGATGAGCTGAACCACCATATATTTGAGCTGGTCTCTAGCTCTGATGTCAATGAGAAAAAAGGTGGCATCCTTGCTATCGGTAAGTTGGCATCATGCCATGTCCCTCTGCCGGCGGCGTGGGGCCCCTAGCGCCCTGTCATCTTCAGTTCGGCCCTCGGGGACCTACAGGCAGTGCATGTTTTTGCTCCTTCCCAGCTCTCTGCCACAGTCCACATTTTTGCTCTTGGAGCTGGAAAGAAGCAAAAACAATGTCTGTAGGTCCCCAAGGACCGGATTGAGGGGTCCTTGAGGACCAGGGTGGGAAGCACTGATCTAGATGGATTGTGCTTATCAGTTATATATGCAAAGGCTGTTCTCAAGCATCAGTATGAGCTGTACGTTTGCATGTTATGACTTATTTTTAGTTATTACCTGTCCATTGCGACTCATCGGTCGGCCGATTTCTAAGCATTTTATGGCGATTGGCCGTTTTCGATGGTAGACCCACGCCGCGCGTGAGAGAGGCTTCATATTGACGTGATTACAGCGGTGCTTACGCTGGTGTGTCTGGTACTAACCAGAAGCCCTTGGGTATCTGTTTTTGCTCAGTGAGCCTGATTGGAGTGGAGGGGGGCAATGCCACCAGAATCAGCCGCTTCGCCAATTACTTGCGCAACCTGCTGCCGTCAAGTGACCCCGTCGTCATGGAAATGGCCTCCAAGGCCATGGGGCACTTGTCAATGGCTGGGGACACCTTCACGGCCGAGTATGTGGAGTTTGAGGTGAAGAGGGCCCTGGAGTGGCTCGGGGCCGACCGCAATGAAGGAAGACGCCACGCTGCGGTGAGATTCAGAAACATCAAAGCGGGATCGAACGTGCAGTGATGACAGCCTGACTGCTGGGGGTAATTGTGGCACAGGGATTAGAGTAAGAGAGAAAGCCTTTCCTTAGGTATGGAGTGATGGATTTAACAATAACTGTGGTGAGGAATGAAAACAATATTCAACTGTTTCAGTGCTAGCACAGAGGTTAGTCAGGCTTTGGAAAGGGATGCACCTGATTGGAGGATCTGGGCACCTGTGTCTGCCAAACAGCAGCTCGGTCATTGCTGAGGCAGGCTTAAGTTCTAGTGATGGAATGTGGGGCTTGGAATCAATACATGTCTGTGCATCGATAACGAGTGCTCTGCTGTGTTTGTCGTCCCAGGTGCTGGTGCTGCGGGAGCTGGCGGTCAGCGCGCCCACGTTCTTCTTCCAGCAGGTGCAGCCATTTTTTGACAACGTGTTCTATGCAGTGTGGGACTCCAAGCAGGCCATCCGTGAGGGCGCCGTGTCTGCGCTCAGGGCCTGCCTCATCCTTACCACACAGAGGGAGACCAAGGAGATGCAGAAGCCGCAGTGGTACAAGGTATGTGCAGAGACACGTAGAGGGGCGGGCTCAAGCCCGGCCTCTCTCTGGGAGTTTGACTTTGTTTGGCTGCTTTTTCTCCTGAACGAAACATCGTTTGAACACTCTCTGTTTTTAGACTAGCCTGTATGTTTCGGCTTTCACTTTTCATTTGTGGAACCTTGCCCTTATTGACGTGTTATCATATGCTGCGTGTGGATTCGGATCCTCTGGTCGGCTGAATGATGTCTCTTGAGCACGGCCCATAACCCCATTCCCTGCAGAGATTGGCCCTGCTTTCTCTGTTGTTTATCACTCGGGAGTAAATTGATGATTTGACTTTAGCCTCCCATCAGTCTTGACTTGTGTCTTTTTCTGATGGTATGCACAGTGAACTCTACTCTCAGTGATCCCTGTAAATGTTGTCTAAGACAGCTGGTGTCATTCTGAAAGTCTATAGTGGGTGAAAATGGGAAGAGAGCAAGCAGCTTGGTAGCTAACATTACCTTCTGCAGCTTGCTTGTCAGACCAGAGAGGGTCTCCGGTGAGGCAGGGGATAGAGGCCCCTACCTAGAATGTGGGTGTTTAGTCTGCGTTTTTGCTGGTGTAGCATAATATTATTAAGGGTCCAAAGCACGTAGTGCTATGGGACCTTGTTGTTATTATTATTATTATTATTATTAATAATAATAATAATAATAATAATAAATATTATTATTATTATGATATTATTGTTGTGTTTTTTTTCTGTGCTTGTTGTTATTTCTTGTACGTTTATTTTAATTCCCTTTTTAAATGTCTGTAAAGCACTTTGTAAACCATGTTAAAACAGTGCTATATAAATGAAGATGGATTGATTGTCGAAACTCCAGTGGGTGCCCTCCCATGACAATGGCTTTGATGGCCTTGTGGAGCTCATGGTTTAACCTTTACAGCTGGGTATTTGGTGAAGCAGGTACTCCGCTTGCTTCCACCATCTTGCAGGCTTTAAGCATCTGAACCTCTGTCTCTTAGCAAACCTTCGAGGAGGCCGAGAAGGGCTTTGACGAGACGCTGTCCAAGGAGAAGGGCATGAATCGTGACGACCGCGTCCACGGCGCCCTGCTCATCCTCAATGAGCTGGTGCGGATCAGCAGCATGGAGGGCGAGGTGAGCGTCTCTGGTCGTCGGCTGGCTTGTGGAGCAGCTGTGAGGGCGGTGCCCGCCGGTAGGTCGTGAGGGCGGTGCCCGCCGGGAGGTCGTGAGGGCGGTGCCCGCCGGGAGGTCGTGAGGGCGGTGTCACTGGCAAGGTGTGCTTCACAACCAGTAAGGTCACCAGTCTGATCAGATTATTAAATTAATCTGATCAGACTGTTATTAAATACATTTTCTACCTTAGTTAGGTACTTTCTTCTTCCAGTATTATTTGTATGAAACCTAGTAGGCGATAGTTTGAGCATCTGTTAGGTTCATTTAGGCCTGGTTGTGTAGCGTTACCAGTGTGAGCCATATATCATAATCAGTTAATTCATGTGTTGTGTAACTGTTTTAATTTATAGAGCAGGATGATTAACCAGACTAATTTCGCAATAAAAATATTTTGCTTGTTATGACCTTAGGAAACTGAATCGGCAACTTCCTTTCTAGATCCTTAGCCTGAACCGCTGCACCACCTGTTGTCTGCTTTTGAAACTTTTTTTTTCTTTTCCCTGTGATGAAGCGCATGCGTGAGGAGATGGAGGAAATTACCCAGCAGCAGCTGGTGCACGACCGGTACTGCAAGGAGCTGATGGGCTTTGGCACCAAACCCCGCCACATCACTCCCTTCACCAGCTTCCAGTCGGTGCAGTCGCCACAGTCCAACGCGCTGCTGGGGTTACTGGGATACGCCACGCCGCAGGGATTCCTGGGCTTTGGAGCCGCCCCCGCCCCCTCTAAGAGCACACTGGTGGAGAGTCGCTACTGCCGGGAGCTGATGGAGGAGCGTTTCGACCAGGTGAGGGCGCCACCCGTCCCAGCAGCAGTGGGATTGTGATTCTGACCCCCACTGAACTACTCATCCACCAGTATCCTTCTTATCTTGGTGATCATTGTTGACACACCACAACGAAATGTGTCCTCTGCATTTAACCCATATGTGACTTTCGTGACATAGCAGAAGCTAATTCAGCTCCCGGGGAGCAGTGCTTGGGGACGGTACCTTGCTCAGGGTACCTCAGCGGTACCTTGCTGGTCGGGGATTTGAACCTGCAATCTTTCAATTACAAGTGCGCTTCCCTAACTATTAAGCCACCACTAGCCAACGAGTAGCGTTTCATCATACTTGCCTCCGAGGTCCAGTAGGAGCCTTAAAATGTATTGAGTTGTGTCTGAATTAGATGTACTGGACCTTAGCAGACTTAGTTTCATATTATGTGTGAAGTTTAACCTACGAGCTTTTTGAGTCTCCTGTGCTTAGTTAGCATTAAGGTCCCAGTTCCTGTTGTACAGTATGAGAGCAACACACAAAAGTGGCCTGAAGCTACAAAAATTCCAGGTCAAGACCACCCAGGGACTTAAACTGGGACCAGGTTCTGGAACTTTGGTGTGACAGTGCTTATGGACACGTGTTGGAGATTTCACCATGAGTTCATCTTTGTTTTAGAATATCCCAATGCACTGAGGACCTTTATGCATACAGGCTTGTTTTAGGTGCTAGTTATTTTTTATTTTTTGCAATCTTGCCCATGTACGTACCTGGATATTTTTTCTGAAGTATTCTAGGTTCGCTTGGTTCAAGCCTCTTCTGTAATTTCGGTCCTGTGATGTTACGGCACCCTTCAGATGTTCTGTGTTTGTTTCATAGGTGTGTCGCTGGGTGCTGAAGTACAGAACCAGCAAGAACCCTCTCATCCAGATGACCATACTGAACCTGCTGCCTCGCCTTGCTGCCTTCCAGCCGCACACCTTCACCGGTCAGAGACCGTCTCCTCCTCACGGACAGACACAGATACATACAGATTAGCTACCTGTATCTTTGTGGGAACTCCCCATTAGCGTAACGCTAATCCCAACATGACGACCTTAACAAGACTTTTGCAAGACTTTTGGCATTTTTAGTTTTTTGATTGCATTCACAGATTTTCATAAAATTGATTTTCCCCTTGTGGGGACTGAAAAAATGTCCCCATATGGTCCAAAGAGGTCCCCACAATGTAATGCACAGAGCCTGCATGCCGTCAAGCTGCATTTTCGCTTGTGGCCGTGTGTGGGTCTGCAGGGTGACCCTCAGTGTCTGTCCCTTCCAGACCAGTACCTGTCGGACACCATGAGCCACCTGCTGGGCTGCCTGCGGAAGGAGAAGGAGCGTACGGCCGGCTTCCAGGCCCTGGGACTGCTGCTGGTGGCTGTGCGCACCGACATCCAGCCATACCTCTCCAAGATCCTGGAGATCATCAAGGCGGCCCTGCCGCCCAAGGACTTCGCGCATAAGTGCGTCTCCCCATTTACCTCCCTGTACTGCGCGCCTGCGCCTGCCTGCAGGGGGCCCGTGTTGCCCCGCCTGTCTCTCACACAGATGTCCCCCCCGCAGGCGGCAGAAGACCATGCAGGTGGACGCCACGGTGTTCACATGCATCAGCATGCTGTCCCGCGCCATGGGGCCCAGCATCCAGCAGGACGTCAAGGAGCTGCTGGAGCCCATGCTGGCGGTGGGGCTCAGGTGTGTAACCCCCCCCCCCCCCCACCATCAGCGTCGTCAGTGTGACCCAGCATTTAAATATTCATCTGAAAGTCCTGGGGGGTCTTTCTGTCGGCTGTTCTCTTCTCATAGCTCTAGCCTTACCAGCAATAATAAGGTCTGTCAAGAGTTAAATGACATTTACAGACAAAATTCAAATATTATGAAAAAAGGAGAGGACTCCCCCTACTCCCATTATGATTTATTTTTTCTGTGCCCACCCCCCATTTTGAGATGAAATGGTGGATAAACCTAGTTTGCTAATATCTGGTGATTTCGAGCTGTGAATGTTGAGAGGCTGCTTAACGGCGCCTCCTGCTGGCCATTCCCGCAGCCCCGCCCTGACGGCCGTGCTCTACGACCTGAGCCGCCAGATCCCCCAGCTGAAGAAGGACATCCAGGACGGGCTGCTGAAGATGCTGTCCCTGGTGCTGATGCACAAGCCGCTGCGGCACCCGGGCATGCCCAAGGGCCTGGCACACCAGCTGGCCTCGCCCAGCCTCACCAACATCCCCGAGGCCAGCGATGTGGGCAGCATCACACTGGCCCTCCGCACACTGGGCAGCTTCGAGTTCGAAGGTGAGGGGCGGGGGCGGAGCCGGGGTACGGGCTGGGGGCAGGAATGCTCACTCCGCTTGCACACGGCATCTGTTGTGTTGCACTGGCCTGAGATTCTGCCGTCTTGCCCCTTGATTTCCTCTGCTGCCCCCTGGAGGATGGGCTCCCCCCATTGTCTAGTTTGTCCCAAAGTTGCGTCCTAGAAGGCAGTTTTTCTTTGCTACTGTCGCCTCTGGCTTGCTCACTGGGGGGCTTTGGGCGGGGATAATGTAAAGCGCTTTGAGACGATGTAAAGTTGTGTTAAAGTGCTATACAAATAAAACTGAATTGAATTGAAAAATCAGCTCAGATATCAGGCTGCCTTTGAAATGTGTGCCTCTCCTTATCAGAATCAGAATACTTTTATTATGGAAGACATTTGTGATTATGGACTGCACAGTACACAGCTACACAAAAAAAATATACGATACACGGTACAGTCATTTCTAAATGAGAAGTGGGTGAATGTGATAAATATGATAAATACACTAAATATGAAATGAGAAGGATAAGTAGATATTGATAAAAATGTGTTATTGCGTATGATTTGCCGAGGTGTCCAGTGGAGCGTTTTTTGCCTAACAATCTGCTACTGATGGATGTATGTATGTATAATATAAACCAGCTTTGTGTTTTGCCAGAACTGTTTTGGTTAATGGCCCTGTTTGAGTCTGCTGTGATCTGCCCTAAAAGCAGTGTAAACCAATGTAAACCTCCGCTCCCCCCCCCCCAGGGCACTCCTTGACGCAGTTTGTACGTCACTGCGCCGATCACTTCCTGAGCAGCGAGCACAAGGAGGTGCGGATAGAGGCGGCACGGACCTGCTCCCGCCTCCTCACGCCCTCCGTGCACCTGCTGGGTAACCATGGCCACGTGGTGAGCCAGACGGCCGTGCAGGTGGTGGCTGACGTGCTCAGCAAGCTGCTGGTCGTGGGCATCACTGACCCAGGTGAGGCTGGCACGGCCCCGATGGCCACCGCCGGCGACGATGGTAGCGGCCGCCTTCATCGTCCCTTTGTGCGTCCCCCCGCCACCCAGACCCCGATATCCGCTACTGCGTGCTGGCCTCACTGGACGAGCGCTTCGACGCCCACCTGGCCCAGGCGGAGAACCTGCAGGCGCTGTTTGTGGCCCTCAACGACGAGGTGTTTGAGATCCGCGAGCTGGCCATCTGCACCATCGGCCGGCTCAGCAGCATGAACCCGGCATTCGTCATGCCCTTCCTGCGCAAGATGCTCATCCAGGTGCCTGGAGCGCTTAGCAGGGCTCTGTCTGCTGGGGCGGCGACATTTCTGAGTTTGCCACCAGGTGGCAGCATAATACTCTATATTTAAGCTTCTTTGGTATGTCTTGTGTGCTTCAGTGCTGCTGGTGTCCTGCTGTTGATTATCAGCATATGATAAACATTAAAATAATTCTAAGGTATTGTTGCCCCTTAGATCCTTACTGAACTGGAGCACAGCGGTGTGGGTAGGAACAAGGAGCAGAGCGCCCGTATGCTAGGCCACCTGGTATCCAACGCCCCCCGCCTCATACGGCCCTACATGGAGCCCATCCTGAAGGTACGCCCCCACCCCCCACTGCGCATCCGACCTCTCACAAGCATGTCACCTCACTCCTCTTGAATTCCTGTCTTTGCTGCTTCCCCCTGTTGCTGCAGGCCCTCATCTTGAAGTTGAAAGACCCAGATCCCAACCCTGGGGTGGTGATCAGTGTCCTGGCCACCATCGGAGAGCTGGCCCAGGTGGGGCTGCGCCGGGAGCCTCGTGGTCTCATTCCCGATCCACTGAATGTAGATTTGAGTCTGCCAGGTGGAGCCATCGAAGGGGTTCCTCAATACCAAGAACATAAAGACTGTACTTGTGGTCTTGGCAAGAATGAACTTGGGGTGCAGTGAATTACGGGATTGTTCACATTCGGCAAAGATGCAGCCGATGTATGTATCCTTGATATTTGGGACAAGGTTAGAATGACATTGGGATTCTTACCGTCCTCTGTTCTTCTGTTCTTGAGTATTGGAATGGGTCTTCAGCAACAGGTACACGAGAACACAGACAGTCAAGCACACGTTTTGAGAGACACCCCGACTGTTCCTTGTTTGTCTGAGGCCAGTGTTTGTGTTCTAGACTTCTGTTCTCTGTCCTTAGGCACTAGTCTGTACAACTTGTCACACCCCCTCGCTGTGCTACCCATTAGAACTTTTACTTAATTCGGGTTCAGATGCTGCATTTAGTTTATCCGTATGTGCTAGTTGCTAAGTAGGGTTTGACTGACTGTCTTTTTGTATGACGCGGTCCCTACTGTCCAACTGCATGTTAGTGTGCCGTCACAGGGCTGGCAGTATGCCGGACCTGAGCTGGAGAGCGGGCAGGCTAGTGCAGAAGCTGCTCAAGGACAGGTATAGGGAGAAGCAGGCCAGGTGGTGGGATAGAGACCAGAGCCTCTCCGTAAACGCTTCTGTGCCAGAGAGATGCTGATGTCTTCTCATGCTCTGCTTGTATGTGTGTGTGTTTCTCAGGTTAGTGGACTTGAGATGAGGAAGTGGATGGATGAGCTGTTCCCCATCATCATGGACATGCTGCAGGACTCCTCTTCACTGGCGAAGAGACAGGTACGCCTCGCTCTCCTGACTGGGATCAGGAGAGTCTTAAAACCATCATCCTTAGTTCCTGTAGGTGAGTCTGGTGACACATTTTCTGCCCCCAGCTCTTAGCCTACCTGCTAACGTACTTATGGTGAGGAAAAGGAAATTAATTTTGTAATGGAAAGTAATGCTGTAAATTTTGTTATTAATGTAATTAATCAGTTGTATGTGGTGACCTCAGGGTTTATTGGGTAATAAAGCAAGTTTCATTCTGAAACTAATGGTTGTCATTTAGCATGATTTAGCATTATGAAGTGCTGGAGGGGTGAAAATTAAGGTTCCCTTGAGGGTCGATCTTTGCCCCTGAGGATGGTTTAGTAAATTTGGTTGTGGGATTGGTGTCGGTCATTCGCAGTCGGCCTGCACTTACGGCTGCCGGCCTGGTCTGAGTCATACTGCAGGAGATACCTGATGTTTTCCCCCCAGCTGGAAACTGCTAAAAAGTTGCGTTCAGGGAATGTGGAAAACCTGGAGGGGAATAACCTGTCATGCTGTAATCCCTGTCTTTCATCCAAAATAAAGGTGCAGTGTGACTTTGATGTACAATATACCATGGATGCCAAAAAGCCTTCATTTGAATCTGCACATACATCATGGTCTCCTACTTGCCTGGGGTTTTATTTTCCTCCATGTTTTACTGATCGGCTGCCTCGTAAAGTCGTTTTGATTTAGCAGTTCTGTTTTGACAAAATCCAGAAGTGGCCCGGTCATCCAGTCCTTTGAAAAATGAAGCTTGTCACTGGATGTTGTATTGGGCTTCATCCTCCCCTCCTGCAGGTAGCGCTGTGGACCCTTGGGCAGCAGGTGGCCAGCACTGGGTATGTAGTGGAACCGTACCGCAAATACCCATCGCTACTGGAGGTGTTGCTCAACTTCCTCAAGACGGAGCAGAACCAGGGCATCAGAAGAGAGGTAAGCTGCCATCTTGGATTTCATAGCTACAATATCACTCATGTAAGGGCTACGAATTGATAAGTTTTTTTTTTTATCGCAGTATTCGAGATTAATCACACCTGACAATAACAGAATACACACAAGCAGTGTGAAGAATTGGGTTAGGAGAGTGAGACTCCAAAATTTAGTAACTTACGCCAAACAAAATGAATTAAATAGTAATAAGCTATACCAGTGGACAGTAATGTAATTATATGCCTTTTAAATGAAATATCAATTTATTTTATCATTATTATCATAAACATCTCCTATGGATCTTATGAGTCTCATGGGAATACCTTAGTAACCGCTTCTTCCAAACACACTGAACTCGCTAACTTGTTGATTGGCAAGATTTTGAAACAATATGAGATGGCCAAAATGATGCTTCATGAACCACTTGCTGTATTTTCTGACACCACTAGATGGTGCTTTTGGTTGACTTTGAAGCATGGTTTGAGCCCTTTTTTGAACAGAGAACACCAACTTGTTCATGAAGCACCATTTTTGCCGTGATTAGGCGGGACGTGCTCTCGGCCAGACATGCACACAGCACAAATACAACAGATGCAGTGCCACTGAAGACAACATGGCTACAGGCAGTTTATGAAAAGCAGAAGCAAACGTAAACGAATTAAAAATGCTGTATTGGACTTGGGAACTAAGATGTCAATCGTATTAGATTCGTGGTGTGGTATCAAGCGTTGTAGCAGGACTGTGTGTGTGTGTACACAGACACACAGTGCCAGTCAAAAGTTTGGACACACCTGCCAATAGAAAGGATTACTTGTACTATTATTGACATTTTAGAATAAAGTCATCAAGACTATAAAAAAAAGCATTAATTTATGCACTGAATAAAAACATATTAAACTTGCCAGGGGGGCAGCTTTGTGGGCTGTTACTCAGAAGGTTGCCTGTTTAAATCCCTGGGTTGGCAGTGGGATCCCACCATTAGGCCCTTAACCCTGATTACTCATGGGACTGGCTGACCCTACTGTCTCCTTTATGCCAGTTTCTTGAGGTGGCCTCCTGGGATGCTTTCCCAGCTGTCCTGAAGGAGCTCCCACATCTGCTGCTCTGGCCAAACTCCTCCAAACATTTCTACTGGGTTTAGGTCATATGGCCAGGTCATGTGATGCAACACACCATCAATTTGTAGGTGGCTTGGTGTGTCCAGTCTTTTGACTGGTACTGGTATGTCCATAATGCATCTTGAAATAGCGTCAAAGAGCTTTATGCATATCATGGTGTGACAGATTGCTTTAGTGTGGGGTTCTCCTCCCCCAGTCTGATGAGCAGCTTCCCCCTATCCCCCTATTCCCCCTATCCTGCCCCTAGGCTATCCGTGTGCTGGGTTTGCTGGGAGCTCTGGATCCTTACAAGCACAAGGTGAACATCGGCATGATTGACCAATCCCGGGATGCCTCTGCTGTCAGCCTGTCTGAGTCCAAGTCCAGCCAAGACTCTGGTGAGTGCTGAGTCTCTGTCCATCAGGTATGGATTGCCCCGACATTAACATCGTGCTACACGTTTACCCACCCCTGGGGGGGGCCCTCCATGCAGGTTCAAACGGTAACATTGGAACCGTAGCTTCAAGGATTTGTTCATTGAGTACAAAGGTTAGATGGAACATCTCTTGATGGTCGCCATGAGTCATTTCTTCCAGGAATGTGCTATGTGAGGTGTTGGTACACGTTCAAAACGCTACACGTGAGCAGATGCGAAGCAAATATTTTTACCTGTTCTCCTCATGGTCCCAGTTGTGTATTTTTTGCCTTTCAGATCCACCAGCTTATGCGTTTCCTCATGTCTCGCATCATTTCTTGTTCGCAGATTGTATCATTAATAATGTGGATACAGAGCTGTTGCATTGTCCTGTGGGTCAGACTCTTTTTGAGGTTATAATTCTATACCTTAAGGCTTTTTGCCATAGTGGATCTTCAGTCTGAAGGTCCTGCAGACGCATCTGCTAATTTTCATCAAACCAGGCACAGAAATGTGGTTACAAATGAACAATGGGCAGCAAAGGCTTGAGCGGAGCCTATTTGTGGATCGGTGGTTTAGCAGCCGTCTGAAATAGACACTCTCCTTAGACTGAGGTTTCAGGAACCTAAACACGGCCAGACTGCACAGCGCTTCAGCTTCCAGGCTTGTCAGTGTGGATTTGCGGTTACGCTGCCAGCAGGGAATCTTCTGCTCCTCTGAGCACCTGTTCTAGACTAATTGGCTATTTTAGTAAAATGTTAAGCTGCTGTAAGATAGACTAGTGCGTAAAGACTAGCTCTGTGTGTTGTGCTTCTCTCATGGTGCTCAGATTCTAGGCATCAGAGTGATAATTATGGGCCGCCCTCTATTGGGGCTCGAATATGTTCAGATGTGTGGTTTAGTGCTGTGAAAATAATCAGCGTCTTACCGACCGATCAAGTCTTGTAACTCTTGACTGGTAACAGTTTGCCTATAACTTTCTCAGCTGTGCTGATAGACAAACTCCTCAGTGGATTTTCAGGCTCTGATTCCTACCTGTGGTTCGCCGAGGCTGATGGGAACAGGCCTGGTGACTTGCATATACAAATTGTGAGGCCCCCGCAGGGCAGGACTTAATGCGTTTAGCAGCAGGGTGCTGTAAAAGCCTCGTGGGAAGTGGAGCGGCTTGCCGTGGGGGTGTGGGGACACGGCCAGTCTGTCGGCATGCGGAGCGCTGCAGTCTGTGTCAGATCAGCTCTCTGGTACATAGCCGCCATTGCTCCTGATTGCACAAGTGTGTTGTTTTTTCTCTTTTTCATATTTTCCCGGTGTTGTGTACCATTCTTTTCTCTTTTCCTTAAATTGTTCAATGATGAAACAAAGAATTTGCAGGAAAAAGAGGTTTCGACCGGTCAGTTGCATGGGGTGACGAATAGAAGGAGCTACTGCTGCCCCCTACTGACAGCATTCACTGCACCTCAGTCCCTCAGATCTCTGTATTTGCATAGTAAAAATATTGTACATTGCGTTGCATGTCAGTGCGTCGTCATTCATTATGACCGTAGAAAGGATGGAACAGTTCTGGGAAAATTGGATGCAAATTAGGAAACTAATTTTCCATCCTGATCTGGGTGATTCTGGTTACCTGAGGTGAACATTGCTTTGCTTGGTCATATAGGTTTTCGCTGATTGCTCAATGATGGGTAAGTTGTTAAACAGTGTAAACTGAAAGGAGATTCCCAGCCCAGGCAATATATCTGTGAGAATTACATGAGGGATCGACATGCCCAGGCTACAGTCCTGTGACACACAGACACACAGAACATCAGGTTAAGGTGCGCATGCACACAGAGACGTGGAGAGATGCAGACACAGAACACACGCGCTCACACACACTCACATACGTTTCTAGTGGTCTTGAATGTGCCAGCCAACCACCACACCACACATTCCTGGAGTCTTCAGCTGTACTGCTACTAATAATAATTCTAATAAGGCTCGTTTCTGTGTGTGTGTGTGTGTGTGTGTGTGTGTGTGTGTGTGTGGTCGGCAGCTCTCCAGCCCTGAGCACGTTGACCTCTGATATACCTACAGTATATTTACTTGATGTGACAGCTGCAGTGCCTGTGGTCTTGCATCTGACACTGCTTAAAGATGGGAAACTTTATTATTTCTTTAGAGGGCATTTGCATCAAAGTAACTAATAATGCTGACAGTGGATATTGCTGATTTTCCTCTGAGGTGGCGAAAGGGTCTCCTTTGTCAGGTATGACCTTCAGTGGCTCAGCCGGTGCCCATGTTCTTCTGAGTCAGCGTGATGCTTGTGTCTCCCCAACCAGCGGACTACAGCACCAGCGAGATGCTGGTGAACATGGGCAACCTGCCGCTGGACGAGTTCTACCCGGCCGTGGCCATCGTGACACTGATGCGGATCTTGCGGGACCCCTCGCTCTCCAACCACCACACCATGGTGGTGCAGGCCGTCACCTTCATCTTCAAGTCCCTGGGCCTCAAATGCGTGCAGTTCCTGCCCCAGGTCATGCCTACCTTCCTCAACGTCATCCGCGTGTGTGACGCCAACATTCGGGAGGTACAGCTCCGACGACACCACAGCCCACTTTCCCTCATCCGAGAAATGATCAGAGAGCAACTGCTTACTGATTAAAGCCAGTTAAACCAGGAGAGTGGGTCGAAATTAAAAGTGTTCAGTCTGCATTTTTTAGGTAGTGACCGCATTTGTTGTACACCCTTGTTTACAAATAGATTGGCCCTCTAATTGTATGTGCCTACTAATCTTTGATATTAACTTACCGCTTTTGTAAGTCCAGTATCCAGTGTTCAGATCTGCATTTTAATAACCAGTCATGTATGACTTCAGTGTTCTGTTCAGTTTGTGGCAACAGATCCACAAAGGACCCTGTGTTAAATAATGTGTTTTAAGAAAGAAAATCACACCTTAAGGAATCAAATGTTTTCTATTTGTGTTGAGTTGTGCTTTCCAAGCGTTTTGAAAATATTCACCATTACTCTTGAAAAGCTTAGAGCTGATGGACCTTAATATGGATCTTCATTGTCAAAGCATTGGTCCAGACAAGCTTCAGGTCCATCAACAATGGCAGACTGTGTGCGTGTGTGTGTGTGTGTGTGTGTGCGCGCTCAGTCCAGTCTGGGTTTAGTGATCCTCGGTGCAGGAGGTCCAGCCATGTTCCTCATGCCTCATCTCTCTCCTGCCAGTTCTTGTTCCAGCAGCTGGGCATGCTGGTCTGCTTCGTGAAGATCCACATCCGCCCCTACATGGATGACATCTTCACCCTCATTAGAGTAAGTGCTCAGTGCCCTCTGGCACCCACTGGATTCATCTGTACGCTTCTTATTTTCCAGTGGAATTTACAGTTCGTTTAGTTTTGTGTGAGCTGGATAATTAGCCTAATAAGTGGCACTCGTCAAGCTGGAAGTGAACATCCCGTGTGTGTGTGTGTGTGTGTGTGTGTGTGTCAGAAGCATGGCTTCTCTTTAAAGGGTTCTGTAGCAGATTTGGACTTTTTTCATCCTGTGGATGCTCAGGAGCTACATTTTTCCCAACAACCCGCTAGATACTTTTCCTGATTTGAGGACATCTGAATTGGATTTGAAGCTCCCTTTCACCACTGAATATCATATCTCCAAGACCCACCAAAAGCCCAATTCAGATGATGCCTATGCAGTAGTAGGACCCCACGTACCCCTGGGCAGCAATAATGTTTTGATCTGTGGAAGGAACGAACTAAGCCCTGCACTGATTTACAGTACAGTCCAGCGCGGAGGGGAAACTTGAGGAAACGTGAGACTCCAAGAGCGAGACAAAGGGGCCTTTGTTTTGCTGTCCGTCTGCCACGCTGCTCCAGATGGGAGCAGGAACGGCCATCGGAGATGGCAGGCATATAAAATACCCCTGGCTGCTGTCCCTTGCCGAGCCGTCCCCCGTCCCGGAGTGGGAAAGCAGAGACGGGCAAGCTGGCCAGCGAGCAGAACAACCCAAAGAGCCCCCATGGCGGCTGGCAGCAGGCCTGCCCCAGGACTGAGTGGGAGGTTCCTCTCTGTGCTCATGTTACACTTCGCTTTAGCATCAGGCCCTCGTCAGGTGCTCCTTCAAGGTCACTGCGAGATCTGGCTGTGACCCATCTCATCTAGGGTTATGTTTAGGTTGCTAAGATTGTCAACATATAGAATCTTAGTTTGATCCCTGTAATTCCCTGTTTTTTTATGGTGGGCATGATTTAAGTTGAATAGCCTGTATGCCTGAGCAGACCTGTGCTGTTTTCATAGCGACGTGCTCTGTTCCTTCTCTGTGGTGTTGGGTAGTGTTGGCTGATATCAGCACTGAGCCCCTCTTCCTGTATTGGTGCTATGGCCGGGCAGCGTGATGCTGGCTGGGTGTTTCCGGAAGCCCCACTCCCCTCTCGACCATTTGACCTGCTGCTCCTCTCCCTGCGCAGTGGTGTAAACCTCAAAGAATGACTGTGAATCAAGCCTCAGTATTAAGCGATTTGCCAGTGAGCCTCATTTCCTCTGAGAACCGCAACCAGCCCTGTGTTTGTGAGTAGAACAGAGCAAAATGAACACGGGCCTCTGGTTTCCCCAAATGGAGAATGAACACGGGCTTCTGGTTTCCCCAAATGGGCTGCTGGGTTTGGCACATTTCCTTGGCTCACCGGCTTGCCTTTGATTGCAGGAATACTGGACACCCAACAACCCCATGCAGAACACCATCATCCTGCTGATCGAGCAGATCGTGGTGGCTCTGGGTGGGGAGTTCAAGCTCTACCTGCCCCAGCTCATCCCCCACATGCTGCGGGTCTTCATGCATGACAGCAGCGCCGGACGCAGCGTCACCATCAAGGTAAGAGATGATGCGGCTGTAAGCTTGGCCAGGCTTCCTCGGGGTCGGTCTGGGACTGTCTGGACCTTGGAGTCACATTTTTAATTTCTCTCAGTGGCAGTCTGACAGAGTGTTTGGCTGGAGCAGAAATGTCTCCTGTCTGGGTTGGAGCTGGGAGGGAGGAAAAATGTAGACTGTCTGGGTTGGAGCTGGGAGGGAGCAAAAATGTAGACTGTCTGGGTTGGAGCTGGGAAGGAGCAAAAATGTAGACTGTCTGGGTTGGAGCTGGGAGGGAGCAAAAATGTAGACTGTCTGGGTTGGAGCTGGGAGGGAGCAAAAATGTAGACTGTCTGGGTTGGAGCTGGGAGG
>JAODJU010000108.1:229710-239983 GCA_026776725.1 Gnathonemus echidnorhynchus | reverse complement strand
GAGCAAAAATGTAGACTGTCTGGGGGTCCCCAAGGACCGGGTTGTTTTGTTCCAGCCCCCTGAAAAACCACCTCATTCTTATAAGTTTTTTTTTTTGGTTTGTTCTGCCCTCTGATTGGTCAAAATGCACGGAGATTCCAGTGTTTTGCACATGAATTTTTGGAAGGAAAAAAGGGCATATATTCTGTTTATTATTCATTATTAGTACTATCATTTATTCATTATTAATAGTATCGCACATCACAATGTATTGATGCAGAACTTGAAAATTTCCGACCTCTTACTTAAAATAGTACTATAGAACAGCTGAACAGAATGGATTTGTAATTTATGCAAGCTAAGGCTAATTCCCCAGCATTTGATGCTAACCAGACACTGTGATTCTCACATAAGTTAGTGGAAATTAGCACACAGTAAATCATGATGTACACCATGTGAACAGTAAACAAGGTTCTCTTCAGTTTTATCTCATGACGTTAAAGCACCAACCAGCTGTAACTGCCTGATTTGTACTATCTGCCTGATTTTGTACCTCGCACGTCTGCATATGTGAAGCATTTTTGGGCAAGCGAACACCCCACAAGCCATACTGTCTAGAGTCACTACAGGGGTTGCATTATTGTGTAGCGAGAATTGGTGTTAATGATTTGCTTGCCATTTTTCGATCAACACTATTACCTAAAAATCCCACGTCTGAAATATCATTTTATATTTCCATCAGTTCAAATTGCTGCTATCCTGTGAGGTGGTATTTCGCTGTTGATATAGCTTTGCCTCACTCTCACCTGAAGGGACAGATACAGCCACCCCATCATTACTGGAACACATTGGCAGGTACTACGCAGAACTTTTATTAAACAGAATCCAAAATCAGAATATCTAGCTGAATAAGCCATTCTCGCAGATCACTCACAAGCAGCATGTAAAATGAGCCTGATATAGTGAAAAGAAATGTTAACTGGATCAGGTTGGGTCAAGAAAATGTTGTGAAATAAAGTGGTTCACATCGGGCTCTGTTGTAAAATTCCATAAATTGTATTGCTGTGTAAGTTACAAATCAGACATGCACGCTCAACTCTTTCACAAAGCAAAGTTCCCTTGCCAGTCGCAGCTTCTCTGTTCCCTGCTCGTGGCACCAGTGCCGGATCCGCCGGGATGGTTTCCGGTGCCATGGACGGGCTTTGTGGCACCAAGGTTCAGAAAGCTATGCTTTGGCAGAGTGTGGGCCAGCTTTTCAAGGTGCTTTAAATCCAGATAGTCTGCCCCTTGGCTCTATTGTAATGATTTCGTGCAAAGTGTCCTTATTGGGAACACCTGTGTTTGCTTTAACCTAAAACAAACACTGAAGCATTTTCAGTTTAAAATAGTAAGCAGATTTGATGCCGATAATTGGGTTTCAAGGTAAAACTCATCCCTCACAGGCCCACCTCAGCAGCAGGGACCTGGAACATGTCCGAGACGACTTTCACTCAGCAAAACATGACAACACTCATGCGGTGATCAAAAAAAACCTCCCCGTCCAACATTCTTTGGAGCAGAGGCTTCTGGGAGATGCTGCAAAAGATTAGAGCAATGAAAGTCGCTTGCCTTTGGTAACAATGGACAGGAAGACCCTCTTTACCGTCTGTATTACTGGAAATACGGCCATGTCCATGTCCAGGACCCGAATCCCGTTTTTCCGATTAGAAACAGAAACGACCTTCCAGTGCATTTTATTTTCCCTGCTGTCTGACTGTGTGTCTGCTCTTCCCCATGTGGAAATGCTATTCATTATAGTGCCTCATAAAAAAAACCTGAAGTAATAACTAATAATTTGGACATATTTTTTAAGCCCTTATTTGTCTGCAAGGATTAAGATGTCCAAACTTATCTCATCCATAAATTCTGGGATTGCCAGCCGGTGTTTGGACCCAGGTGGCCTCATAAAAAAGAGGGAAAATTTTGGCTTTGCGCTTCAAAAGAGAGGAGAAGAGCTGTCATTTGGCAGTGGGGGGGGTGGGTGCTTCAAAGAGGTGTCTGAATCCTGCTGTCATGGTCTGATCATAGTGTCACGTCTTTGTGCCTGTATTTCACACATCCCGTGTAATGTGTTAAGCTGCCCCCCCCCCCCCAAAAAAAAAAAAAAAAAAATTGGACGCTCAAAAGGGAAAAAACAAGACAAACTCTGGTGTTTACCAAGATGTTCAGGTAAAGTGCAGCCAGCAGGAAACTCCGGCTCCAATAGGCAAAATAACCTGGAGCTCTGTAACCCCAAGGTCCTGATCCTCTGCAGGTCCTGCTGTCACTTGTAACTGTCAGCCCATGTGTGGTGTCCTTGGCAATGGCTCTGTCTGTCACCTTAGGGAAATATTAGCAGTGCACTCTCTGATGGTTTGGGGGGCTTTTACAGTATGGGGTAGGGGAGCTTGACTGTTTCTCCATGGTGAGAATCTCACCTTCCCTTCTTCCCAGCGGTGAGAGTATCCTAAGGGCCTCGGGGTGGGGACTCAGACGGGGTGAAGGTGGCTCTGCTTCCTGAGGGGCCTGAGCTCCTTTGGCTTGTACAGGTCACCCCTCAGTGGATTTTTACTGCAGCGGTGTGTTGGAGAAGCGGCATCAGACTACACAAGTCAGCCTGTGGTGGTGGGGTGGGGCTCTCTGTCTCTTTCTCTGTCTCTGCCTTTCTGTCTCTTGTCTGCCTGTGAGTCTGTGTCAGTCAGTCAGTCATCATTACTTAACAAAATAAAAATGGAGCCTGCCAAAGGGGTATCTGTGCAGTTGTTACCTCTCACCAAATCCCCACCCCCCCAGCTCCTGAACGCCATCCAGCTATTCGGTGCTAATCTGGACGACTACCTCCACCTGCTGCTGCCCCCCATCGTGAAGCTGTTTGACGCCACAGACGTGCCCCTGCAGGCGCGCCGGTCAGTACTGGGGGCCGCCCATGTATCCGGGGGGGGGGGGGGGGGGGGGGGGGGGTCTCATAAGCCATACAATGCGTTTTCATGCTAATTTAAATAGCATTTGGCCTGAGACTTGTGGCGGTTATGAGTGTGTATGTGGTGCTTGTGGTTGCCTAAATCTCCCATATACCATCTCTGTTTGCCCTTTTCCTTCCAGTTCCAGATGCACCAGCACCTCTGGTATGAAGAGTAATTCTAAAGAGTAAATCATTCTGGACAAGGGTTATTTTTAGGAAAACTTCATGACTAAGGTCATTGTGCTGAGTGCCCTGCAATTATGTTCGCACTGAACCAGAAATGTTTTCAATTATGCAAGGTGGTTACTTCTGTTTTTGTGCGAGTCTAGCTATTATTTTTCTAAAGGTATTGAAATGGAAGGAGGATGTCTGACCGCGACTGTGCTGAAGGGCCGCGCCACATCAGACTGGACTGAGCCGTTTTGGAGTGTTTTTCTAAGATGAATTTGTTTACCTTTGTCTGCCATGTGAGCAGAGTCCTGTGTGTTTGGGGATAACAGTGCTTTAGGACCAGCTTATGAAAGGCCAGGTACACACACACACACACACACACACACACACACAGCCCGTACATCCTGTGCACAACATACAGAGGTGGCCTCACCCCCAGGTCGCCCCTCACACAGGGGGCTCTGCCAAGGACATACCTCTCTCACCTGTCTGTTTTTTCGTTCCCTGGCACTGCAGAACGACTCGCCGCAGCAGCCATTTCATGCTTAGTTTAGACAAGTGCTCATTTTTCAGCTATGATGCATGCGTGTTGGGGGGGGGGGGGCAACAGCACCTGGGCTCCCATGCAGCACTGTGTGAGTCCCTCCCCCTCAACGGGGGTCCTTTTCCATCCCCCAGCGCACCCCAGGGCCTTCCTGCATCTCGCACCTTCACACAGCCCTGTGTGCTTCCTCCACCAGGAGGTTATGTAACCTGTTGACTCACCGCACCCAAGTCTGAATGCCTGAGAATTTTAAGCATGTGGGGAATGTATTAAGTTTAACGTTTTGCAGTGATCCTGAAATCTTGCTATCTGTGATGGGTTTAAAACTTGTTTAGTGTCTTTTGGAGAAAGCAGAGTCTCAGGTTGACAATATAACTTTTATTAAAAGCTTTTCGGTACAAAGTGATCTTCCAGTGTTTGGAGGGAGGGAGGTGTGTCTGTTCACTGCATCCGTCACTGTGCCCCCATGTCTGTCTGCCTCATTGCCGTCCTCGAATGGCAGGGTTGCCTTGGAGACCCTGGACCGGCTGACGGAGTCTTTGGACTTCACGGACTACGCCTCCAGGATCATCCACCCCATCGTGCGCACGCTGGACACCACGCCAGAGCTTCGCATCACGTCCATGGATACCCTGTCTTCCCTGGTCTTTCAGCTTGGCAAGAAGGTGCCCGTCCTCTCTGTTCATATCTCAGTCAGCTGGTACTTCCTTGGCAACCTAAATAGGTGAAATACAAATACAAAGTAGCCTTTAGCCATGGTTTGCAGTCATTTGGTAACCCCTTGGCTCTATTGTAATGGGTGGGCTTGGTGTAGCGGGTCGTCACCCAGTGGTGAACCATGGCCCCAGTGCCGGTGTCTCTCTGAAACGAATCCCAGTGGCTTTGTTAGGCTATCCAGAGGTGGGTGGCCTGGACTGGAATCCCGGTCAGCTTTTCTCATGGTTCTTGATTGTTCTGTTTCAAAGAGTAAACGCTGTTTAGGGGAAGCAGTGTCACCATGCTAGTCAGCCAAGCTAAGCGAGAGCTTGTGACCTCTGTTTATCTCGCAAGTGCTGCCTGGTTTTATCCACTCCGATGTTTGCTGTTCCATGCTGATATGGATGGAGATCTTACTGAATCCAGTTTGCTTGACAGGGGCAGCTGGCATTTTAAACAGACGTGCTGGCAGATGTCCGGTTCTTTAATCACCAGACTCACTGCTGCCCAGAACCCTGTGCTGATCTTCAGCTCTGTTGTCACGTAGTTTCGGAGTCTCTGATACTGAGCCCTGGCCAGTGCACAAAACCTGGGCTTAAGCATAGACAGCTCCGGTCCCTGCTAAAGGACGACAGAAAGTGGAGAAAAGACTGAAAGGCTGGATTAAGCATTGGGTCTGTAAACAGGCACCTACCCCCCTCCCCCCCCACAATGTGCAGCATGTGTTAGATATGGTATGAAATGGGCACTATGGCCCCCCCACTCCATCTCCCTCCAGTAGCCCAGTTATGAGGCTGGAAACGCTCATCAGAACAGCTTTGTGGTGATGTCATCGCTGCAGGCCCCATGGCCCGTGAGAAAGCATGGGGGGGGGTAGGCAGTATGTATAATGAGGGCTGAGGTTGTCCAGGCCGCTGGTTCCCATTATGCAGACATGGCGGCTGCCCTGAGGCCGGCCTGCCTCCACATGTCTCCCGGACCCATAAAATCCCTTTGTGGGACTTTGCAGCTCCCAGTAAAACGACCTTAATGCTCTGTTTGTGCAGCTCTGTGCAGAAGGGCAGCTCAAAAGCAAACCATGGCTCTGCGCTTCTCTTTCAGTACCAGATCTTCATCCCCATGGTGAACAAAGTCATGCTGAAGCACAGGATCAACCACCAGCGCTACGACGTCCTCATCTGCCGCATCGTCAAGGTCAGCCCCCGCCTTGCCCCCCCAGGCCCGACCCAGGAAGCCTGTCTTTCGGAAGTCGCTGGCAAACAGTTCTGCTCACTTGGTGGAAGCTGGCCTGCTGCGTGCAGGTGTGAGGTTTGCCCGCAGGCCCTCGCCGCCGGTCTCTGTCCGTCAGGATCCCCAGGACATTCCTCAGTTATGACCTCACTCCTGCTCGCAGCTCCCAGCTCCCGTTTCAGCTGCCCGAGCTGCAACCCGACGCCCCCGCGCAGTGCACCTTAGCGTTCCCTGCTAGCAGTGCCAGTGCTCTCGAGTCTCCCAGACACACTGTGCCCGCCTGACCCCCGTCTCTCGCCATCTCTGCCCGGCCTGACCCCCGCTCCTCTGCTTGATTCAGGGTTACACGCTGGCCGAGGAGGAGGAAGACCCCCTGATCTTCCGGCAGCTGCGCAGTAGCCAGGGTGACACACTGGGCACCGGCCCTGTGGAACCAGGGCCCATGAAGAAGCTGCACGTCAGCACCTCGGCCCTGCAGAAGGTCCTCCCTGCATACCGCGCATCACACACCGCATACACACACGCAGGCCTGCATCGGCCTATGGAGACGCGTTGTATAGCACTATGTATGGCCTCTGTACATAGATCCTTCTTATCCCCTGCGTCAGATAGAATACGCAGGACTGTGTATGATATCTAAGTGCAGCTGGCGCTTCATATCCGCAGGATACGAATTCTATGAGGGTCCCACCATCTAGAGATGATTTGAAGTATACAGGAGGATGTGATAGGTTATGCAGATACTATGGCACTTCATACATCCGCAGATTGTGGTCCTGGTCCGCGGATTGTGGTCCTGGTCCGCGGATTGTGGTCCTGGTCCGCGGAAACGGCAGGGCAGCCTTATTCATACATACTGCTTTACTGACCTGCTTTTGGAATTGGTTCATTAGAAGGGCAGCAGTGCAGTAGAAACCTGGTATCAGGTCCAAGCATTTAAATATCAGAGGTGTTTATTGCACTTCAATCTTTAGGTGCTGTGATATAATATGGCTGTGCCCCCACTGCCAACCCCCCCTGCCACGACACCCAAGGGTGACTAAGCTGGCATACCATGTGGTCAGGGCGATCTCTCTGTCGGGAGTCCCGGTCTCTGGCTTACACAGGGGTTCAGGATTCAGTGCAGCTGGGCTGACTAGTCCTGCATGGAAGCTGTAACTAGGCCGTCCACTGAGTCCACTGAGTGCGTGGGTTTGCATGACATTATGCTCAAGGAAGTCTGCACCTCTCTGGAAAATTATTTACCTGCTTAGCAGCCTAATGAGAAACCTAACATTTTATGACCTCCCTCCTTCTTTTATGGCCTGCGCCTACAGTGTCCAGCTCTGAACCTGAACCTGATCTCATGGCTGCTGGGGACTCGATTTTTCCTTCCCAGCTCGGCTCCGCTTTACATTTTAGCAGGAGCATCGTTCCATTTTCCCCGGCCTCCGTTCTCCTTTCTCGGGCTTGTCTGCTTTCGGGGAGAGGTGTCTGATGCTGGCTCCGCTCTCAGAGGCATTCCCATAAAATCTGAGCGTGCCGCTGTTTAGAAAACAGAAGGAACCCCATCAATAAGGCAGGAAGCCCTGCCAGACTGCTGTAGCTCTTAGTAAGATCCAGACATTAATTCTTGACCTGCACTTCCCAAGGCCATTAAGGTGTATGTTAGATGTATAATTTTCTTGTTGTGGTCAATAATACAATGGAACATTGTTGCCTTTTTGAGTGATGATAATGTGTATAATTAGCATGACCGACCTCAGGATTCCCAGCTCGATAGTAAATAGTTTGCTGCATTTTGTTCGTCTGCTTGGTTATGAGGTCGCCCTCATTCTTGGCTGTCTGTCTCCCCTCCCCTCTTTGCTGTCCTCTTTGGGGCGGGGGCGGTCGTCATGGCGCTGGCAGGCCTGGGGCGCTGCCCGGAAAGTATCCAAGGACGACTGGCTGGAGTGGCTGCGGAGGCTGAGCGTGGTGCTGCTGAAGGAGTCGTCGTCCCCGGCCCTGCGCTCCTGTTGGTCCCTGGCGCAGACCTACATCCCGCTGGCCAGGTGCTCCTTACCTACGCGTCTGTGTGCCCGCCCTCGGGCCCCCCCCCCCACTCCCAAGCGGTGTGGCCCAATAGCCACCAGGCAGCACACATGATGGTCACATCTCCTGAACCCCCTTCCTCCCCCCTCCCAGGGACTTGTTCAATGCCGCCTTCCTGTCCTGCTGGTCGGAGCTGAGCGAGGACCAGCAGGACGAGCTGATCCGCAGCATCGAGCTCGCTCTCACCTCGCAGGACATCGCCGAGGTCACGCAGACCCTGCTGAACCTGGCCGAGTTTATGGAGCACAGTGACAAGGTGTGGCCACTCTTACACGCTCTTACACGTACACACGTTCACACTTAGGCACCCGGGCTCCGTTCCTCGCGCCTCTGTATCTTTCTGCTGCCTTGGTCACCATGCTTTTCCCCGAATCCTCACACTCTGCGGGGACATAATGGAACATGGAGCGGCAATGATGTCACTTCCCAGCCATTATTTACAGTTTTATTTGTGTCTGTTGAGGCTTCTAGGTCTTTCCTTCCTTCCAGAGTAGTTTGGTTAATGAGACTAGTGAGAAGGTCACTGCTGTGGGCATAGCAGGGAAGAGGGTGTTTTCCGTTTGAAGGGTGTTGGGCTAAGGTAGGTAGGCCCTTTCCTAGCTACTGGTCCATAAGACTCAAAATCACATGCTTGTGGTGACGGTCGCAATAATGAGCAATAATTCAGCCAGACTCTTAAAGTTTATGACCAGCTGGATCAGACCCACCAGAACTGGGTTTTTTAGCACCGCTATGCTGTAATTGTAGGTCACAGGTACAGCACTCGTTTTCATTTAGCATAGTCTTCTTGTGGCATTTTTCGTGTTTTTGGTGCTGAGGAGCCGGTTTTCCACCCTGCAGGGTACAGTCCTGTCTCACGCCATGGATATGGATGTGGTGACACCTCCGCTTTTGCCCGTCTGTAGGGTCCCCTGCCCCTGAGAGACGACAACGGCATCGTGCTGCTGGGTGAGCGCGCCGCCAAGTGTCGCGCCTATGCCAAGGCCTTGCACTACAAGGAGCTGGAGTTCCAGAAGGGCCCCTCGCCCCTCATTCTGGAGTCCCTCATCAGGTAGGGGCCCCATCCCAGCACCCGCTTGGGTTTGCCTGTGCTCCTGTCTCCCGGTACGAGGAGGAAGGCCCTGGTCGCGCTCATATGGTCGGGGAGAAGGTGGTGTGGTGATGTTGGGGGATTGGTGCAGACTGCCCAGGGTGCAGACTGCCCATCTGAAGTTTGTTTGTGGGCCTAAAGGGTTTTCCTCTGGGCTTTTATGGTCCAAAGGTGGGGTGTCTTGGTTGGTACGACAGAATGCTCTGTGCTTGCTCGAGGTAACGAGTGAGTTAATCTGCTGAGGTCCCCCTTCTCAATGCAGACTCGCTCTTGGTGCTGGGCCTCTGTTTTCACCAGTTTCTCAGTGGGTATGGAGAAGGAATGTCACTTGAAGGCTCTGGAAGACAGCCGCTCGACATGTGATAGCTTGCAAGGACGGATCGGGCCGGTGTCACTTCCTGGAATGGGGCTGAAGGAGGCTGTAAACAGTGCCCGAAAGCAGACTGTGCGTGAGGACCAGTTTAATGGGATGTTTAGTCTGCCAGTTTGCTCTGAAGATCGCATAGCCGTGCAGAGCCACGTTTCCTGCTCGCTGGCTTCCTATTCATCACCCTCCAGCACGTCCAGCGATCCTTCAGCTCCAGTGAGGGTGTTGACGATCATCAGGATAATAGTGATAAAATTCTGAACTCAGTCATTTAAAAACAGGTTTTATACTAAGTAACCTGCCATTTTGAGTCTGGCTACAGCAGCGGTCTTCCTGCTAAGGCTGTGCCGTGTCATGAACTCTCCTCTATGAAACTGCTTTGTACGTATTTCCCAGAATGGACCGTAATACTCAGTGATGATGGTAATTCCCTCTGCGCGTCAGTGTCTTCCAGCACCGTAAATGAAATGAAGTGGACATATTTGCTATTTCTCAGAGGACGTACGGCACCGGCCCATATCAGCCCAGCGGTGACCCATCTGCTGCTTCTGCTAAATTCTCAAGCTGACGTGTTGACTGTCACTGGCCTGGCGCAGGGCATTAGACAAACACTTAACGTCATAGAGAAGTTTTCCCTTACTGTGGTGTGATTATTGCACAGTTGCACATGCCGACGACAGCGCTGAAATGATATATCGTGCCGCCCCATTAAAGAATTGAATTTCAGTGGCATCTATTCAGAGTCTGTTAGTAAAGTATGTGGGGAGCGTTTATCAAAGCATGTTCTGACGGACACCCAAGCTTTGATGCTTATGATTCTCACTGCTTAGACTTTGATAACCAACTGATGCCGTACATCCTGAATTGGGCGTAGCCTGTGAGGTAGCGGACTCTGTGTGTGTGGGTGCGGAGTCCTTCCCTCATCCTGAATTGGGCGCAGCCTGTGAGGTAGCTGACTCTGTGTGTGGGTGCGGAGCCCTTCCCTCATCCTGAATTGGGCGTAGCCTGTGAGGTAGCTGACTCTGTGTGTGTGTGGGTGCGGAGCCCTTCCCTCATCCTGAATTGGGCACAGCCTGTGAGGTAGCTGACTCTGTGTGTGGGTGCGGAGCCCTTCCCTCATCCTGAATTGGGCGTAGCCTGTGAGGT
>JAODJU010000108.1:171348-182435 GCA_026776725.1 Gnathonemus echidnorhynchus | reverse complement strand
TTAAGTCCCCCCCCCCCCCCCCCCCCCGCGGTGTCACTCTGGCTTCCCGTCCCCCATGTGCTGTTGGAGTACTGGTGCTCAGGGATTCCTCATGCCTGTGCCCCCCCACCTCTCCCACCTAGTTAAGCTGCCATAGTTAATTAGACTCGCAGGAGCCTCCTTATCTCTATACTACAAAATACTGCATATAATTCCATCTACTTGTCACAGTTTTATTAATGCATTGTTCAGTTCTGTCTTGGAGCTCCTGATGGTGGCCAGTTCCCTCCCTGCCTCCCCAGCCTAACTACACACCTGGCCTCCCCACCTGCTTGCTGCTGGATGACATCACCACTCCATCCCATCGAAGGAAGCAGCCTGTCCTAACATCAGCGTCCATAATTATACTGAACCTTCCATATTTATATCTGGACTATACACAATGTCACTTAATAAAATGGGACTTAGCTATTTTGTACTCCCCCTGCTGTCCCTAGGACGGTGGGCTCCTCCTTTGGGTCTGGTTAGGGCTCCCTCTGCTGTCCCCAGGACGATGGGCTCCCCCTTTGGGTCTGGTTAAGGTTAGGGCTCCCTCTGCCGTCCCCAGGACGATGGGCTCCCCCTCTGAGTCTGGTTCCTCCCAAGGTTTCTTCCTTCTAGGGAGTTGTTCCTTGCTACTGTCACCTCTGGCTTGCTTTGGGCAGGGACAATGTAAAGTTGTGAAAATGCACTATTGATTTTAACATACTTTTTTCAGCATAAAAAGCTCCAAATGGCCTGGGACAAAAGTGTATCACTGACATGTTACAAGACTACAAACCTGGAAGATCTTTTATTTCCTTGGGATCAGCTTGTTGTGTCTAAAGCTCAAAGTAAAATGGTGAAAAACTCACACCTCTGGGATCCGGGTTCGAGTCTCTGACATGCCTGCATGTGTGTGGAGTTGGCATGTTCCAACTGTGTCATCGTGGGGTTTTCTCTGGGTACTGTGGCTTCTCACACAGTCCAAAAACATGCTAAGGTTAATCTGAATTTATAATCCATCCTGGGCTTTTACCCACCTTTGCTATGTTGATTCTTCAATAGCAAAACAAATCTGACATTCATTGGAAAAGGTTAAGCTGAAAATGTACACATACAAAAATAGACATAAAATTATATATATATGTGAGTCTGTCAACGTATGTGTTACAATACACGTGCCCATTTTTTGTCAGGCAAACTGCAGCATCTGACGCATGCGCACCGCCCTCCATGCACTGCGTCCTGAAAATCTCGCGTATCGCGTTGTTACAAAGTCCCGTAATGGCGGCGTCTAGGGGGATGGAGACTGAAGGAAGCAACGCCGTGTTATCGGCGCAGGAGTTGGATAAAGACAATGTCAGCATGTTTCCGGGTTTTAAAGACGCAGACGCTTTTGTGAAGGTTCGTTGCGTTAGTAAACCTTTCTTTGGTGTGAGTATAATCCGTGGTGCGTCGGTTTACGCTAGTAGCCCCAGTGCTGAACAGCGTGCTCCTGCTGACGGCATGTACTCGCAGCCCGTGTGCAGCTGGTCAGCGTGGCGTTTGGGTTTTTATTATGATAATTAATTAAGGAAAACTGAGAAATTTTCATGAGCGGTAGTGCCCGTTATATTTCCCCCTCGGGACAAATAATGTATGTCTGAATACCTGATTTGAAAACGGTGGTATTGTGTATAATTATATTGCTGTCATTCAATCTAATTATATAGATTTTTAAATTGTGTGCAATGTTGTATTTGACTATATTGAATACTTAACGTGCGTAAAGGGTAGGGGACGAGTGACCGTGTTTCTCTGCGTCCTCAGCATGGACTGGGAACAGTGGTTTCTGTCACGAAGGCGTCTTCCAACCTTCCCCAATCTGGCGATGAATATGACTTCTACCGCAGCTTTCCTGGTTTCCGGAGCTTCTGTGAAGCTCAGGGGGACAGGCTCCTGCAATGGTGAGTCTGAGCAGACCTCCTCTGGGCCGGCTGGGTGCGATGGTGTTCTCTGATGGGTATAGATCCCTTATAGCTGAGAGGTTAAGCTCTGATGCTATACGATGCACATAAACTGCTTGGTTTTCAGCATGAGTCAGCTGATGCGACATCACGGCTGCAGACCACTCACACGCGACCAGAACAGACTGACAGGCCTGGAGGAGAGCTTCGACCTAGTTGTGGATTCCAATGATGTTATACTTGAAAGAGTGGTATGTAAACTGCTGATATGATGGAATATGGACAGCGTAGAGTTTGCATGCTCTGTCTGTGTAAATTTGGTGTCTCTTGATTGTGAGTAGTGTGCACATTACAATGAACTGCCATCCTGTCCAGGACATCTGAGAAGGGTCTGGCTGCAGAACACTGGGCGACCTCCACTAGGAGGGTTTCCACATCGGGGCTGGACACGACACTGCTGAAGAGAACTCAGCAGGCTGAACACGTAGATAGATAGACACTTTGTCTTCATAGATTTAAAGCAAACAGATATTTCTCCTAATACCTTAAAATACACAGGTGAAAATTTTACACCAAAACGGCAAATCTGTTCATGTAGCTTTAAATGACATTAACATCCGTTCCCAGTGTTGCACTAACATCACCGAAATAGGGGATATATATATTTTAAAAGAGACTATTAAAGTCAATTCCTGATCTTGCACTAACATCATATCCAGTGTTGTTGTGGAGGTTTGTATAACATTGTGTCCGGGTCAGGTGTGGAGGTCGTGTGATTTCTGGCACCACAGTGGAGGTCGCCCACTGTTCTGCAGCCAGATCCGCTTGAGACATGCTCTGTGCTTCCTGGGGTAGGAAGTGACCATATACTGGATAAGCAATGGAAGATTGGTGGACACTGATTAGAAATGGAGTGATTTTGAAAATGTAAAAAAGCATTGATTGAGAAACGTGTCTTTATTTTGCTTGTCTTTTTTCCACGCAGAGCTTTTGTCCAGAGGCTCCATAGCCATTATGGTACCTGCTGTATCATTAATCTGCTGGGCATTCCCCCCTCAGGGCATCCTGCTGGACGAGGCCTCGGGGCTGAACCGCTGCCAGCAGCCCGTCATGCCCGTGGGCTTCCAGCCGCCCAAGACGGTTGTGTCCAGCTGGAACCGCAAAGTGAGCCCAGACTTTTCATCCCCCAGGACGCTCATATGTAATCGCCATATGTGGGGCTCTGGGTTGAGCTGACAGTCTGACTCAGGCCTGGCATGTCTCATCTCCAGGGGCGGGACCCGGCCCGGAAATCTGCCAGTGAGACCTTCCGGCTGCTGCAGGCCAAGAACATCCCGAGGCCACAGCTCAAATTCCAGGAGAAGGTGGACAACAACAACACACCATTTGTCTCCAAGATCTTCATCAAGCCCAATGCCATGAAGCCCCTTCCATCCTGTATGCTCAGCCTGTCTCCTTGTCTCTTTTGTTAATTTTGTCTTGACTCCAAAATACAGAATCTGCATATTTGTTTGTTGTAATCCTTACTCAGATTTCAGTAACAAACGCTCCCGGAAGGACAGGCCAGAGGACCTGGACATCCCGGCAGCCCTGGCTGACTTCGTGCACCAGCAGAGGACGCAGGAGCACATGGATGACATGTAAGGGCTCCCCAGTAGGTCTCTCAGGCTGCCTGCTCTCCCAGTGCATCACTGACGCTTGTTGCCATGGCGTCTCCTCTCGCAGGTTCGCCCACCCCTATCAGTATGAGCTGGACCACCTGTCGATGCCAGAGAGCTTCGTGTCTAAACCTGAGCCACAGGTTGGTTGGCTCGGATTCTTAATCATTTTATTTATTTATTTGATTGTTCATTATCAATCTTGTTTTCCAATCAGTACTGTTTGTTTCTATAAATAGTCATTTTTCTGGGAATTGGTCACAGTAATTATCCTTGTAGGCGTTTGACCTTTTAAATTACGGTTCTTTGTGTGTTATGCAGTTGAGAACCTTAAAGCGGTCTCTGGGTGCAATGTGTAGGTGTTCAGCAGTGTTACCTGTGTTGCAGATGTTCAAACCCATCTCTGAGACAAGTTGCAAGTTCATTGACACCCTGGAGGACCTGGTGGCTCTCAACGAGAGACTGGCTAAAACATCAGAGTTTGCTGTGGATCTTGAGGTGTGTGGTCACTGGGAGGCACTGTGAGGGTCGGGAGGCACTGTGGGCTCTTTAATGTCAGGGGGGTTCCAGTGATTTGCTGACTGTCTCTTCTCCTCCAGCATCATTCCTACCGAAGTTTCCTTGGCCTTACGTGCCTGATGCAGATTTCGACGCGGGATGAGGATTACATCATCGACACACTTGAGCTGCGCAGCGAAATGTACATCCTCAACGAGACGTTCACTGATCCCTCCATCGTCAAGGTTGTCACTGCGGATGTTTACGTTTCCGCCGCTTGGTTCGCTGCCAAACTCTCATTAATGTGTTTGTACTGTTATCCTGGTGATGCTGTGGGTTCCTGTGCTAAGGGGGGGTAGCGCTTCCTCTAGGGTGTTGGTCATTGACTTTCCCTCTGCCCCCTAGGTGTTCCACGGCGCAGACTCGGACGTCGAGTGGCTGCAGAGGGACTTCGGCCTGTACGTGGTGCAGCTGTTCGACACTCACCAAGCGGCCCGTGCCGCCAGCCTGGGCCGGCACTCTCTGGACCACCTCCTTAAGACCTACTGCGACGTGAGCTCGGACAAGCGCTACCAGCTAGCAGACTGGAGGATCAGGTAATCCCGTCATGGCCGTTACCCTCCAAGATGTGCGGCGTCCATTGAACAGAGACGTGTGGTGTGTTTTACTTAGTCATATGTCTGTTAAATGACTGAATCTTATGCACTGGAAAAAAGTAAGCTTTGAAACCTGGGTTACAATGTTGTGTCAGTCACAAACCGGTTTGCCAGGTTCTTTGGTTTACATTAAAGCAGGTGTCACTTTAAATATGATAATGCCCAACATGCTTTGAGACATGTCTGCCAAATGAGGGAAGAGGCATCGTTTTAGGGAGACTGGTGACTGGTTTGTGTTGCTGCTGCTGTTCTCCTGTAAGCCGAGAGAGTGATGTGATTATTTACAAGGAGGACAGAGAAGGCGCCATAGATTTGAGTTTCTCCCTGTCAGGGCTTTTGTGTGTCATTCGGCTCTTTCAATCTGTTGGTTTAAATATTTCGCCGTCCACTCCAAGGATGACAAGTTCTGCTTTAAAAAATACTTAATGTTTTTAGTGTGTCTGCAGCAGGTGCTATGGAATGCTCACTGTGTCGTACCCAGTACAGACAGCCATGAAAAATAGCCGATCGAGATGATACAGTGAGAGCAAGTAACACTTAGACATTACAACTGACATGAAGCGCAGCGTTACGTCTGTACTTAGCCTTTGCTGGCACTGGCCGCTTGGGGCTGTATCTGTCCTGAGCCTCTGCTCCAGTTTACTGGGGTTTTGAGTAGTTTTTGCTCTGTGCTTGTTAGATGATATGGGGGCGGACACTACGCAGGGAACAGCTCAGGATGGGGCATCACAGGGTGCCCACACACACCAGTCACTCACATGCACACCTGTGGAGGGGGGCCTGAGTACCTGGAGGAAACCCCACAATGACACGGCGAGACCATGCAAACCCACCATGGCAGAGACTCGAACCCTAGTCCCAGGGCTGTGAGGCAACAGTGCAAACCACTGCTCCACTATGCCACCCCTCTTTGGAGACAAATGAATCGGAGGATGCATTGTTGTGGTTTCCATAGTTACCAGATGATTTTGGCGTTGCCTTGGGAATTAGACCTCTCGCAGCACCCGTGCAGCCCTGCGGTAGATGACGGCAGCCCGTGTGTGCACTGTGTCCCGCAGGCCCCTCCCGGAGGAGATGTTCCAGTACGCACGCGCTGACACACACTACTTGCTGTACATCTACGACCGGATGAGGGCCGACCTCTTCGAGGCGGCCAACGGGCAGCACAGCCTCGTACAGTCCGTGTGGCTGAGGAGCAGGGACATCTCTCTGAAGGTACCGCGACGCCTCCTGGGGGCTTTGGACGCCTCCTGCGGCCTATCCGCTTCTCCCTGCGCCTTTACGCGCTGTCAGTGACCTGGCCTGGCCCCAGCGACCAAAAGCAACCACAGACACAGCAGAGGAGCAGCAGTCGCCTCTCTGCTCATCCATTCGTCAGGCTGTACCTGTCCAACACGTGTCTATTCTGACCCATCTAGTTAAGCTGGTTATCTTCTCGGTGCACTTACTAGTAGGATCTACCATATTTGTGCAGCATTCCTAGCTATAGTTTACAGTAGGGGGTCCAGAGCGGGATGTGATGAATGTCGTTAAACACGTCACACGCATGTGCCCCTGAACAGGTGTACGTGAAGCCCCTGTTCACAGAACACTCGTACCTGGAGGTTTACCGCAAGCAGAAGAAGACGTTCAACACTCAGCAGCTGACAGCCTTCAGGCTGCTGTACGCCTGGAGAGACAGGCTGGCCAGACGGGAGGATGAGAGCACGGGGTAAGGGGGCGGGGCAGCCGCATGCTGACTTCCTGCCGTATATGCTCTAATAAATGTGCATACGTGAATATGTGGACCAAGGGGCATTGAAGAAATCCATCACATACCACTAGTGTGTGCCATTTTTCCAGTTATTCCAAAGTACTGCTACCCAACTGCTCTGTTTGAAATGTGTCTTTATATCATGACTCTGTCGTTCTGCTTAATACCTGATGGGCTGTGGTTCTGTGCTTGCCGCCATAGGGCCAGCATGTTTAGGAGGCCCTTGTGAGGCTGACTTGCTTGCTTGTTCCTTTTTCAGGTATATCCTGCCCACCCACATGATGATTAAGATTTCTGAAGAGCTGCCAAAGTAAGTCGTCGCTTAAACCTCGAACCGCGTTAACCTTCGTGTCCATGCCGTGCAGACTGCGTTTTGCTTTTCCTCCTCCTTTGCTGTGGATGTTGCACAGGCCTGTTCACCATCTTACTGGTCGGTTTCGGTAACCTGACGTGTGGCAGTAAAATAGTCAGTGTGTCCGTAAGACCGTGGGCCGTGAAACATGAGGAGTCCTGGATGGCCGTGCTGGGCGGCCTGCGAGCACTGGCGCTAACTGCCCTTTCCTCACTACAGGATGCCCCAGGGCGTCGTCGCTTGCTGTAACCCAGTGCCCCCGCTGGTGCTGCAGCAGATCAATGAGCTCCACCTGCTGGTGCAGCAGGCGCGCGACATGCCCCTGCTTAAGGTGAGCGGCTGTGCGGTTTATGCCCGTCTAGCTGACATTAATGCTCTTCAGAGGCTCAGCTTTGGTGCTTTTGCTTGAAGAGCAGCAGCAGAGTCTGCAGGCTCTGAGAATCTCCATAAATAACTTGACTTGAATTGCAAAACAAAGGTACAGGCTCATCTATCGTACTGCCGCAAAGCTGTTGGTCCTGTCTGACTCTGTTCCTGTCTCTTCATTGGTTTTTGGATCGCTCTCAAAACAGGCTGAAGTCTTGGCAGAAAAGAAGAAAGGATTTACCCCTAAAAGAAAGGTGTGTTTGGGTGGTGCTCTTGGCCAGTGTGCTTTGGCAGCTTGCCGGGTGTTTGTGCCTGGTTCTTGGTAAAGTATGAAGAGAGATTTTTGGGACGCTGGTTGTCTGCTTGCGTGTGTAACGTGTCGCGTGACGGTTTTTCCGGTAGGCGGAGGTCTCCTTGTTCGGACCCCATGACGCTTCTCGTGTCTCTGAAAGCTGCGTCCCCGAATCCCCTGGTCCCGGTGAGGCGCTGCCTGGCAGCCATGCCGATTTTACTGTGTTTTGGTGTAGGGGTTACAGACTAGAGCAGTGCTTCTCAACCTGGCCCTTGGGGGCCTCCAGACAGTCCACGTTTGGACTGACCCACGGACTGGGCTGAGATCCTGCTCTAGCAGCTCTCACACGGAGGGCTGGACGTCCCTCTGACTGGCGGGATGACGGTTTAATCCCAATGAGCTTCTGGGTGTTAAGGTGCTGACCTGCCTTGACGATGCTTGGCCAGTCTGATGAAACCTAAGGATAAATGTATTTTTAGAGGAGCCCATTTTATATGACAGTGAGGGTAGCACTGCACGGAGGGTAGCAGTGCACGGACGGCCTTCTGGCTGGCAGAGTGAATAGAGTGATTATGACTTAATGCTCCTTTCTTCAGAGGTTGAGGAAAAGCGGGGCGTGCTCTTCTCAGAGGACGACAACACAGGGGACACAGAAGCTATCAGTCACCTCTTGGCCTCCGCCAAAATCACGCTCTTTGCGGTGAGATCCGTTTGATTCCTAAACGCTCAGGGTCCTGATGGTGCTCTTCCTGACACTTGCTGTCTGCTCTTGACCTGCTTCGGAAAAAGGATCCTGACTCAAACAAAGAGGGCGGGGACTCCCTCACCGTAGCGCAGCAGAAAGCGTGCCGCATCATGGAGTCCTTCCAGAACCCTTTCAGGATGGTATGAGGCCAGCCCGTCTCTCGCTCGCTGCTTAGGTTGCCTTCTACTGTAGCAGCATCTTCTCATTTTTCCACCCTGACATTTGGTTTGTGCATGTCTGTGTTTCAGTACTTGCCCTCAAAGGATAATAATATACACATCTCCAAAACGGCGAAATACGATCCAACATCAAAAGTCTACGAGGTATGTGGTTGTTTTACTTTAAGGCCAAATTAGCCTTTATGCCCCCCCCCCCCCCCCCCCATTTTAAATATGCATGGAGCCTGAGGCTGTGCTGCAGTGCGGACAGCAGGTGGCGTAGCGGTTAAGAATCTGGGTGTGTGTCACGGCTGACACACGGCTGTTGTGTGTGCGCAGTCTGGGCCTGTATGCGCATGCAGACGGGGGCTGTGCATGGTACCTGAGAGTGAAGTCTGTGTTTCTATCATCAGATCAGTAACAGGTGGAAGCTGCAGAGCATGGAGCAGCAGCAGAAGGAGGCGGAGGCTCAGCGGGAAGCCCGGGTCCGGGCCAAGGAGGCGGCCAGGAAGGCTGCGGGTGCGAGCCGCTCCCTCATAGCTAGCGAGGCCCCGTTCTCTCATCATATTTGTTATAATGTCGCCTTTCTTCCTCACCTATTTCAAAGCAAATGTCATTTACAGTATCTCCTTTTCTGCTCTTCGTCGTATTTCAGTCCATAGTACTGGTTACTATGCCCACGACTGACAGGAGGCGCCGTTAAAGGCCTGAGCAGGGTCCCTTTGGGCTCCCGTAGTCTGTGTACAGGACCCTGCCAGTACCTGCCCGCAGCTCGCTGCTCCCTGTACTAAGATTTAGGCTTCAGCTGCTGTACTGTAGTGTTTCTTGTCCCTGTGGACTTTAAAGCATCGTGTTTCTCACTTTCAGAAGAAAAGCAGAAGGTGGAACAGGATTATCAGGCTTCGCTCAAGGACGTGAAGACCGTCCGGCAGCAGGCCCAGGTGAGAGGGGGACCAAGCGGTGTAACGTGTACACACACACACACACACACATTTCTGAAGGATCGCCGCTGACAACATCCTTAAACTAAGTATGTTAATGAATGTAGATCTCAGGAAGCTTATGAGCCTCTATTGTCTTTTTATCTTTGTTGACAGATGGCAGCCAATCAGGGAGCAAAGAAGCGAGAAGGTGACAGAGACGACCTTCCGGAAAAGCCCCCCAAAGCCAAGAAGAAAGCCGTGAAGCCAGCCCCCCCGGACTCTCCCCCGCCTGCTGGCACCTTCAAGCCGTACGACTACAGTCAGGCACAGCTGAAGGTTTTCAGTGGTACGTCAGTCATCCACAGTGCGCAAATATCTGGGTTTTGTATTATTCATTTTAATCTCTGTTAAGGCTAAACAGAAACAGCCGGTCGAGGGCTGAATCGGGCCTTTCGGGATTTCTGTTTACAATTTGTCATTTACTGGGTGTTTTCATCTCATGTTAACCTTATTTATTTTACCTCAAGGTGGGAAAACAAAAGAGGGAACACAGTTTGATCCCAACAGACACGCTGAGGGTTCCGGTCGCAAGGTATTTCAGGCTTCATATGTCACATTTTAATGACTTGAGCATTTTAACGAAAGCACCAATAAAATCCCTTTATTGTTCCTTCTGTAGAAAACATCAAAATCGCAAAAAATCAAGCCTTCGGCAGGAAACAAGAGCATGTCTTATTTATCAGGAAAATCTGAGAGGTGACAGCATAACGTTCTCTGAAAACGATCAGTGTTTAAGGCTGTTTGATCCCATTCATTGAAATGTTCCTGTTTTTTTCCCCCCAGGGGATTCAGGCATAACTGGCCTAAAAGATGAAGCTCTCCACTGGATGTCTGATCAGTTGCCATCAACTCCACTAAAAGACAATTACTGGACACTTGAGCCTGGTTGTGCAGTTTTTTTATTCTCCAAGTTACATTTTCCATCGCCGATGTTTAAGGGAAGTTTCCAGCAATCGCCTAATAGTTTAAAACTGTAAGCTTATTTTAAATGTTTTAATCTTTTCTTTTTAGTTATTGGCCCCTTTACACTTGCCAATAAACATCATTTTGCTGGTATGTCCTGTTTTTGCCCTTTACCTGAAAGCCATTGCATGATTCGTGCATAACTGACGGCCACAGCAGCACGCATCCTCCAGATAATCGCTTGGCGAAGTTTCCCCGCATTCATTTGGGAGTGCAGGCGCCGACACCCTTTAGGTTGGCAGCGGCGCAGTGAAAGCGAGGCCGGGGGCGTGCGAGAGCCGTCACTGTGATGTGATTTGTGGCCGGTCTGGGCGGATGTAAGATGGACCCTGAGAGATGTTCCAGAGACACCTTACCGCTTAGCAAGGGGCTTCAGTATCTCGTCTTGTCTGTTTTGTGTAAGAGCAACATAGCGTGATGTTAATCATCTTGCAATCGCTGAGACACTTTTTATGAGTATTTCTCCAAAAATATTGTTGTTAGCTGTTGATAGCTACCAATGGTACAAAAACGTGGTACAAATGCTACAAAACAACGGTAAATAGAACTTCAGTAAAATCTATTGGCTGTTCTGGCTCACTAACGCTGTCTCTCACTAAAAGGTATAACAGAGATTAGGGCTGCACGATATTGGGAAAACATGCGATATGCGATATTGTTGTTGAATATTGCGATAACGATATTTCTTGCGATATAACATTTCCCTAGAGAAATGCT